>SJYT01040459.1:70889-107040 GCA_006410635.1 Cephalophus harveyi
GTGTTTTCCAAATTTGCTGGCATACTGAGTACAGCACCTGTCTCTTATACACATCTAGATGTGTATAAGAGACAGCTATCATATCAGCCACAGAAGTTTGAGTAAGAAGGAAAGAAAGAAAGAAAGAAAGAAAGAAATATATATATATATATATATATATATATATATGTATCATAGTATGGAAGGAAAAGATTCTCAGAATGTTAAAACATTTGAGTTACTAATTTGTGAACAAAACTATTTAGATATCATATTTTACTAATGTAATTTGATATTTGAAAAAAGACACAAAATCTATTAACAAAATGCCATTAAAAATTAGCTAAATTCTTCACCATTTCACTTATTTCTTCACAAGAGGTATAGTTGCTATAGAATATTTTGTTGCAGGTGTACGATATAGTGATTCACAATTTTTAAAGGTTATATTCCATTTATAGTTATTATAAAATACTGGCTATATTCCCTGCATTGTACCATACATCCTTTTAGCTTATTTTATACTTAATAGTTTGGATCTCCCATTTCTCCACCCTATATTGCCCCTACCCCATCCCTCTCCACACTGGTAAACACAAGTTTGTTCTCTACATTTGTGTGCTTCTTTTTTATTATATTCACTAGTTTGTTGTATTTTTTTTAGAAACCATAGTAAGTGATATCATATAATATTTTCTTTTTTATGACTTATTTCACTTAACATAATGCCCTTCAAGTTCATATACGTGCTGCAAATGGCAAAATTGCATTCTTTTTCAACACATGCATGCTTGCTCAGTTGCTAAGTCATGTCAGACTCCTTTGTGACCCCATGGACTATACCCCACCAGGTTCCTCTGTCCATGGGGTTTTCCAGGCAAGAATACTGGAGCAAATTGCCATTTCCTTCTCCAGGGGATCTTCCCAACCTAGGGATCCAACCTGTATCTCCTGTGTCTCCTGCATCGGCAGGAGGATTCTTTGCCACTGAACCACCTGGGAAATCCCATTATTTTTTATGGCTGAGTATTATTCCATTACAAATATTTATATATACCACATTTGTCCTTTATCAAGCCCATCTTTGCATGAAATGTTCCCTTGGTATCTCTAATTTTCTTGAAGAGATCTCTAGTCTTTCCCATTCTGTTCTTTTCCTCTATTTGAAGGAATGATGCTAAAGCTGAAACTCCAGTACTTTGGCTACCTCATGCAAAGAGTTGACTCATTGGAAAAGACTTTGATGCTGGGAGGGATTGGGGGCAGGAGGAGAAGGGGATGACCGAGGATGAGATGGCTGGATGGCATCACTGACTCGATGGACGTGAGTTTAAGTGAACTCCGGGAGTTGGTGATGGACAGGGAGGCTTGGCTTGCTGCGATTCATGGGGTCGCAAAGAGTCGGACACGACTGAGCGACTGAACTGAACTGAACTGAACTGATACCACGTTTGTATCTATTCATCTATTGATGGACACAAGTTGCATAATCATATCTGGGTAATTATAAATAATGCTGTAGGAAGCTTGAGGCACATGTATCTTTTCAGATTGTTGCTTTTGCCTTTTTTTTTTTTTTTTTTACCAAATATATACCCAGGAGTGTTCCTAAGACATTTTGCCTAAACCTCTTCAGTGCTTACATTCAGCCCTGACATATGAGCTTTTGATTGCAAATGATGTTTATATATACAAGAAGGAATATATATATATTTTTTTAAACTACTGATCTTTTGTATCTTTAACCTTAGAACAAGACAAAAGTATTTGTTCAAAAGTAGAAATGTGGCTTTTGGATAATGCTAATAATACTGAAGTATATCACTCCAACTCTCTCCTGTGTTGGACAGAATTTATTAGGGAGCAAACAGGAAGGATGCCATGATCTACAAGCGGTGGAATCCAGAATCTTGTGCCAGAAAATAACACCATCAGTGGTTCCTCCATTTGGTGGCAACCTAGTGGAAAATGGCTACATTTATAGAGGGAAAGGTGATTACTAAATCTGTTCCCTGTCCTCCTGGAACGTCTGTCCCAAACTTATGCTCATTCTTTTATCTCCAGAGAAGGGAGGTTTAGATCTTCCCAGATTAGGTTTCAGAGAGCCTGACCAACTGTAGATGATGAATCCACTGTCACCAAAACAAATGTGCACAGTTGACACTGCCCAGATGAAATAGGTCAAATCCATCAATGCTTATACTGCAATGAATCCATGAACTTGGCCTTGGTTTACTCGGCAGCTATGACTGTAACAGCCTCCCCATTATGGCCTCCCTGAATATAGTTTAAGTTTATGTGTGTTTTGGCCTTGGGGGTTTATTATTAATTGTGTTTCTATTCCTTTCTCATTGATAGATGAACTTATCATGTCTTTTAACTTCCTGTATTTTTTTATGCTTTGAAAATTGAGGCCTTGTTGACTCTGGAGGTGCTGTCCAGGTGACACAATGGTAAAGAATACACCTGCCAATGCCAGAGATGCAGGAGTTTGGATACATGAGCTTGATCCCTGGGTTAGAAGGATCCCCTTGAGTAATAATGGCAACCCACTCCAGTATTCTTGCCAGAAAAATTCCATGGACAGAGAAACTTAGTAGGCTACAGTCCATGGGGTGACAAAGAGTCAGACACAACTGAGCATGCATGCCACAGTAAGGGACTTCCCAGAAAGCTTACCTTTCATTGGAAAACAAACCAGTCCAGAGCCTACTCTAACCACCTCTTTTATGGGGGTTTAAAACTCAGACCACTATCACCTGCCCTAATCACCATCACCCCTATGCCCCAGGGCCTGCTGAAATTATTCAAACTAGCTTATCCTAAATCTACTCATCCTGCCTCACCTATTGCTTTCTGAAGAATCCACAGTGAAGGTTCTGGTCCATGTTACCTCCACTCTCTCTGCTTCATCCACCCCAGTGCTTTCCCTGTGGCTTTCTAGAGTGTAACATGGACCCTCCTCTTGGGAATTGTGACCAACAATCTTTTTAGCATCAGTTGTTTCATGATCTATCAGCTTTATTGCACCTGGATAAAAACCTACATTTTAATTGCAAGTTAAACTGCCTTATGACCCAATAATCCCACTGCTGGGCATACACACCAAGGAAACCAGAACTGAAAGAGACACATGTACCCCAATGTTCATCGCAGCACTGTTTATAATAGCCAGGACATGGAAACAACCTAGATGTCCATCAGCAGATGAATGGATAAGAAAGCTGTGGTACATATACACAATGGAGTATTACTCAGCCATTAAAAAGAATACATTTGAATCAATTCTAATGAGATGGATGAAACTGGAGCCAATTATACAGAGTGAAGTAAGCCAGAAAGAAAAACGCCAATACAGTATACTGACATATATGGAATTTAGAAAGATGGTAATGATGACCCTGTATGTGAGACAGCAAAAGAGACACAGATGTATAGAATGGACTTTTGGACTCTGAGGGAGAAGGAGAGGGTGGGATGATTTGGGAGAATGGCATTGAAACATGTATACTATCATGTAAGAAATGAATCGCCAGCCTACGTTCGATACAGGATACAAGATGCTTGGGGCTGGTGCACGGGGATGATCCAGGGAGATGATATGGGGAGGGAGGTGGGAGTGGGGTTCAGGATTGGGAACTCATGTACACCTGTGGCAGATTCATGTCAATGTATGGCAAAACCAATACAGTATTATAAAGTAAAATAAAATAAAAATAAAAATTAAAAAAGAAAACCTACTTTTTAAAGCAGTAAACTTGACCCGGTCCTTTGTTGACATACAATGCATGCACGCAGATGCTGAAGATGAAATTTCATCCCTTTCTCTAATCCACAGAAATAGAAATAAGCAATCAAACATTTACCAAACAAAGGGTGAATTCTACCTCCACCAGGGAATTGAGGGAACCAGAATTGACAGCAGTGCCAACAATAATTAGTGTTCCAAGAACTTTGTGTTACACATCTTATCGATGTTTTACATGTACTGTTTCATTTCATGCTCATGACAACACTGTCATGTCAATTTTATTATCTCCGTTACACAGAAATTAAGAACTTTCCAAATCCACACAATTAATAAGGTACAGATCCTGGAATGTTATTTGAGTCTCTGGAATGATGAGACTGTACAACTTACATGTGATGCTGTGGGTCAAGAGAACCCATTTCACAGAACTGACTATAAATTCTTACTCCCAAAGGCTATCTGCACTTGCACTAGGACAACTGGATATAAGAAACATAAGAGCTAAAGGAAAAGAGGTAGGTCAACAGAAAAACAGAAAAACCAACAGAAAAAAAAAAGTGATATCTATATATATACATATATATATCACTTGTTGGGTGCAATTTGTTATGTATCATGTGTATCAAATGGTTCATCCAGAGAAGTGGAACCAGTAACATATTCACATAGACATGTACAGAAATATGATAAAAGGTAAAGGAATTTATTATTGAAGGGAACTTATTCCAAGGAAATGGCCCGTGCAGTCCTAAGTCAAAGAGCAGAAAGCAGGAGAGGAAGGTCACTGGCAGTCTAGACCCACAGATTTGAGTTAATGTTGCCCAATCAGAGAACAGAAAGGAATTTCAGAGGAGGAGGAAGGATCACAGACCCAGCTGGAGTTTTAAGTTTCTACATCAGTTCAACTCAGCTCAGCTCAGTCGCTCAGTCATGTCTGACTCTTTGCGACCCCATGAACTGCAGCACGCCAGGCCTCCCTGTCCATCACCAACTCCTGGAGTCCACCCAAACCCATGTGCATCGAGTCGGTGGTGCTATCCAACCATCTCATCCTCTGTCATCCCCTTCTCCTCCTGCCCTCAATATTTCCCAGCATCAGGGACTTTTCCAAGGAGTCAGCTCTTCACATCAGGTGGCCAAAGTATTGGAGTTTCAGCATTATCATCAGTCCTTCCAAAGAACACCCAGGACTGATGACCTTTAGGATGGACGGGTTTTATCTCCTTGCAGTGCAAAGAACTCTCAAGAGTCTTCTCCAACACAACAGTTCAAAAGCATCAATTCTTCGGCACTCAGCTTTCTTTATAGTCCAACTCTAGCATCATCTTTCAGGATTTGAAATAGCTCAACTGAAATTCCATCACCTCCACTAGCTTTGTTCATTTGTTTCTACATCAGGGAAGCCAAAACTCTCTTTCAAAGATATTTTAATTGATTAAGTCAGACCCACCTAGGGTAATCTCATTTTGAGTTAATTTACAGTCAAGTAATTGGGGCTTTTAATCACATTTGCAAAGTCCTTTCACAACTTCCAGGTAGTTGCTCAGTTATTTTGACTCTTTGCAACTCCATGGACTCTAGCCTGCCAGGCTTCTCTGTCTATGGAATTCTCCAAGAATACTGGAGTGAGTAGCCATTTCCTTCTCCAGGGGCTCTTCCTGACCCCGGGTTCAAACCCAGGTCTCCCACATTGCAGGTGGATTCTTCACCTTCTGAGCCAACAAGGAAGCCCCTCACAGAAACATCTACTTTAATGTTTGATTGAGTGACTAGGACACAAAACGGCACTACTTCCCTCTGTCCTCCAGTTCTGATCCAGGGAGTAGCCTTCATAAAGCACCCTGACCAGAAACATGCTAACAGTGTAGTTCTGGAGATTATACTTCAGTGGAGCCAGAGAGACACTTCAGAAAGCCATCACACTGTGCACTTGGAGCTGTGTTTCACACAACTTAGACATATTCTGTCATCCTTATAACAGCCCGTGAAGTAGGGATGAACAGATTATGCAACTTGCTTACCAACAAGATGCAGCCAAGCCAAGAACAGAACAGAGCAGTGAACTCTCTCCTGTGCACTGATTCATTTCTCAAAACAAAACTGGCATTGGTCATTGGTCTCTATCTTTTCCACACTGGATTCCTTTTAAAGCTACACAATTATCTGGTCTACATTTTTACACCATTGTTTATTAAGGAAGATTCATACCCTTCCTACAGAAAAAATAAAGATTTCTAGGGGATCAGTTCAGTTCAGTTGCTTAGTCATGTCCAGCTCTTTGTGACTCCCATGGACTGCAGCATACCAGGCTTCCCTGTCCATCACCAACTCCCGGAGCTTATTCAAACTCATGTCCATTGAGTTGGTAATGCCGTCCAACCATCTCATCCTCTGTCTCCCCCTTCTCCTCCTACCTTCAATCTTTCCCAGCATCCGGGTCTTTTCAAATGAGTCAGCTCTTCACATCAGGTTGCCAAATTATTGGAGTTTCAGCTTCAGCATCAGTCCTTCCAATAAACATTCAGGGCTTATTTGGTTTAGAATGGACTGGTTGGATCTCCTTGCAGTCCAAGGGATTCTCAAGAGTCTTCTCCAACACCAGAGTTCAAATGCATCAATTCTTCAGTGCTCAGTTTCCTTTATAGTCCAACTCTCACATCCATACATGACTACTGGAAAAACCATAGCTTTGACTAGATGGACCTTGGTTGGCACAATGCCTCTGCTTTTTAATATGCTGTCTAGGTTGGTCATAACTTTTCTTCCAAGAAGCAAATATCTTTTAATTTCATGGCTGCAGTCACCATCTGCAGTGATTTTGGAGCCCCCCAAAATGAAGTCTGTCACTATTTCCATTGTTTCCCCATCTATTTTCCATGAAGTGATGGGACCAGATGCCATAATCTTAGTTTTCTGAATATTGAGTTTTAAGCTAACTTTTTCACTCTACTCTTTTACTTCCATTAAGAGGCTCTTTAGTTCTTTTTCGTATTCTGCCATAAGTGTGGTGTCATCTGTGTATCTGAGGTTATTGATATTTCTCCTGGAAATCTTTATTACAGCTTGTGCTTCATCCAGTCTAGCATTTCGTATGAGGTACACTGCATGTAAGTTAAAGGAGCAGTGTGACAATATACAGCCTTGATGTACTCCTTCTAGCAGATGCAGAGGCATAAATATATGGACACTGTTATGGGAGTTTAAATTGCTTTCATCTAACTCTTACAGGGAGAAGGATCAAAGAAAAATGTTTTCCAGCCATTTTTAGCCATTACTAGCAATTTTTTGTTTGTTTTAAAGAAAACACATTTCTACCTGAATATGCTTTTGTTACTAATAAACATTATGTGTGGGAGTAGGACTTTGAAAAGATGGAGACATGCTTTAAAATGTAATTCCAAGCACATTCTCTGCCTGCAGCTCATTTTAGAGTCTCTGACTATAGTAGAAAATTTGTTCTGAGGTGTAACTTATAATGAGTGATGAATCATGCAGCCCACTCATAATACAGATTGTCAAGCCCCTGTCAGACACTACTATATTTTTATTTTTTTATTAGCTACCAAGTTAACTTTTTAAATTACTGATGTGTACTTTTCAAAACTCCATACATAATCAAAGCCTGCAGCAATGACTTGTGAGTACAATACGTCTGTGGGGGTTTGATTTTAATGAGGGGTTCTTGATACATCAGCCTTCTCAGAGGCTATTAGTAAGAAGGATGGGAGAAATCTTTTCCACTGTGGAGGTGTTAGCTCATAGTTTCTTCAGCTGCTCTTAGAGCCTGGGGTTGAAGAAATGTCCCCAAGAAAGAAACATCAGGGGTCTGGTCAGTATTTCTCAGCAAGCCATCCTGGGGATGTGTCCCTTCCAGTCTCTGGTTATTTATTGATTGTGGGAAGGATTTCTGATACTAGCAGCAATTTGCCAGTGCTGTGAAGGGAAGGGTTTCCTGAAGCTGACTCGTGTGCTCTGTCTGTGCTGCACGGAGTTCTACTTAGTGATGATTGTACTGACCCTGCTGTGCATGACTCAGAATAGTCCCCTGTGTTCCAGTTACACTGGCTTCCTGGCTGCACAGACTGTTAGCAAGGTAGTGTGGACCATGGGTGTGGGCAAATGAGGCCACATGGAATCAATTGTCATTGACAACAAGGAGGTTCAGGAAAGACAGGCCAGACACTGGATGTCATCAATACTGATGCTCGAATGACATGATGTGGAAGGGAGTGTCTATGAGGGCAATAGGAAAGCCACACTTTAAGACAGTAGGCAACGGAGCGGAGTGGCCTGAACCTGAAAACAGCATTGTTTCATGGTGCAGGAGAACCATGGAGGAAAAGTAACCTCAACTTCATTTCCTGTTCCAGAAGTAGGGAAACTGGGGGAAATCAGGTCTGCGTCTTCTGAAAAAACTGCAGGAGAAGTATGTTCTGAGGACAGTCAGGACCCACGAAGGCCAGGAAGTGAAACCTGGGAAAAAGTGTTGGGAACATAGGAGATTTTGTTAATGACAGGAGGTCAGAGGTCATAGTTCAACAATTTGGGAGAAACTAGAGAGCTGATGCACCACTGGGTCAGATTCAGAAGGCTTGTCACACTTGAATTCTATCCCAGGTGATCTAGATGGTAAAGAATCTGGCCTGCAGTGCAGGAGACTTGGATTCGATCCCTGGGTCAGGAAGATCTCCCGGAGTAGGAAATGGTAACCCTCTCCAGTATTCTTGCCTGGAAAATTCCATCAACAGAGGAGACTGGTGGGCCACAGTCCAAGGGGGGCAAAGATTCGGACACTACTAAGAGACTAATACACAACACAGAGGCAAGAGAGGAAGTTACAAAGACTCTAGAAAAGCTATTTTCCCACTGAGAGCAAGGACAGCGCCCAAGAATGTCCACATTCTGGGTTGGGGTCCTCACCACCCAGTGGAAGGACCCATCTGATCAGTGGAAGCTCCATCTGGGAATGGTAGGTAGGGCTACAAGGATCCATGTCACAGCACAAAAGGAAGTTCCTAGCTGCAAGGACAGGGATGGAAGATAAAACACTGTTTCTTCCTCAATATGTGCTTCATTTGAGTTGTGACTGTTAATGAAAAAATTTACAAACAAATTAATCATGATGAAATGTAAGAGTTTTATGAACTCATTTGGCAGGGCACAAGCAGAAGACAAAAAGAACTGGTTCCAGGATCATTTGAGAAACAGAAATATTCAGTCGAGGAAAGAAAGACCTAACTAAGAAGGCTAAACCACTTGTGAGGCAGGTTAAGTTTCACAGGACACAGATCCTCTAACAACATTGAGATAACTCATCTTCCAATCTGTGAAAGTGCCAAACCTCACCAATGTCTTCGGGTCAACCACTAATCTGACAGGCTGTAATCCAACTGTGTTTTGTTGTTAATCGTAGTCAAATACATTTATACTTCAATTGTCTCTTTCTGGAAATCCAGCTGCTAAGTGAAAGCCATTTAATGAGAAAAGAGTTCCACTAATTTTAACAGGAAAAATTGGTGAAGTGGCCTAAACCATTTACACAGAGATTCAAACATATATTGGTTGAACAATGAAAGAAACTCATGCGTTTAATAAACAATTGTGACGAGTAAACACGGACATGAAGTCCTTTTATTCACAGTGTTAGAATGTAATGAAGGTTTCTTATGCTCGCTACGGTGAGAAGACCAGATAGTGGATGGTGAATGGTGTGTGGGGAGACATCCTTTAGAGGGCATATTCTTCTTCCTGCCCCTTTCTTGATAATTGTCCTTTTTCATGCAATTTGTGATTGTCTTACACTCACACTGAACTAAAGTTATAGCAAAGGAAAATGTTTTCAGTGCCTGAAAACGTCTGTCAATTCTACACTTTGCACACAGACTAAAGATCCCAGAAGATTCTACCTCATCACTCTCTGAGCTTACATAAGCAGAGCAAAGCACCTTATATTCATCTGAACACAACAGAAACTCAACTTGGTTTCACACAGAGTGTTCCAGCTAGAAAATAGTGCTTCTAGTAAGCTATAGTATCCTTCCAGTAAGTAAATCCTCACCTGGAATAATATCAAAATATTGGTTCATATAGAGTAGTCATTTGGTGTGATTATATGAAAATAGCACTGTATACTCCCAAAATAGTCATCCTAAGAAACGTGTAGTTTTTCAAAAGCTGTTATGCCAAAACATGGTTAATATAACTTAGTCAATCTTCAGAAGCATTCTATTTACTCTGACAACAAAGACACCTTTCCTAAGTGTGCTCATGTTTAGCTGCTCAGTCATGTCCAATTCTTTGCAACCCTTTTGACTGTAGCCCTCCAGGCTCCTCTGCCCATGGGATTTTTTAGGCAAGAATACTGGAGTGGTTTTCCATATCCTCCTCCAGGGAATCTTCCTGACCCAGGGATTGAACCCACATCTCCTGTGTCTCCTGCATTGAAGGCAGATTCTTTACCCACTGAGTCATAAAAGAAATCCTCTAGGAGTCAAACAGGCTTCATAGGAAATGCTCTCTCATGTCAAAACATCAAATAATGAACCTTTGTCTCTTGTCCTAAGTTTCAGCAATTTTTTTTTTTCTTTCACATACTTGATAATCAGTTTTGAGATATCAACCTGCACTTGGAGACTTATTTTCAGCATCTCACAGTGACTGTAGTCTTTTCTTCTGCTGGAGACTCTGGGTCAGGTTGGAGGCTAATACCACACTTACCTGGAAGAACCATGGGAGCTGCTTGACATGAAGACACGGGGTGGAACCAAGAAGTGAAGCTGACTCCCAGGCAGCGTAGAGACTGTGTCCATGGGGAGGATGATCACCTGACCAAGGAACTTACAGAAGGGGTCCTACCTAAGACCCAAATTTCAAGGGAATTTGTGGCGGTTGGAGAAAACAAGTGCCTCCACTAGAACTTCAAACTCCCACCCCTCTTCACGCCTTTCTTAACACATTTTTGGAGCAGATCATCAGCAGTGGATCGTCACTCACAGTGTACTGAAGAAGATCCTGATAGGAAGAAAGTAAGCTGAAGCTTCCCAATTGCTTGACGAGCAAAGCTACAGTTTGTGAGAGAAAAGGGCAAGGGAGGGGGCGAGTTCAACACCCATGATACATGTAAGCGAGTTGTAAGCAATTCATGAAAACAGGAATCTCAAAGCAATTTTGTCATGAGCCTCTCAGTGTTTTTGTCATTTTTATAGGAGTGTGGTAGACAAGAATGGATGGCACACACTTTGTTCATATGTGCATGCTAAGTTGCCTCAGTCATGTCTGACTATTTGTGACTTTGTGCACTGTAAAGTCTGCCAGGTTCCTCTGTCTATGGGATTCTCCAGGCAAGAATGGGTTTGGGAATGGGTTGCCATGCCCGCCTCCAGGGGATCTTCTTGACCCAGAGATCAAAGCTGTGTTTCTTGTCTCCTGCATTGGCAGGCGGGTTCTTTACTACTAACACCACCTGGGAAGCCTGGCACATAACCTGCAAGCCAGCCTCTGTCTTTATACTTGCTTACTCCTTCTGGGTAACCTACAATCTTGGCTAATACCGTCCTCCAAAATCATCTGAGAAATAAGGCTGTATCAGACAAACTACCTAATTAGAAATTCTTCTCTGCTATCCCTTGAAAAAATAGTTAAAAAGTAATGGTCATACAAATGCCCGATTTCTGATTTTTCCAATTGCTGATATAATATTTTATCTGTTTCCATGACAACTAAGAGCTTTATAAATTTTTTCTAGCTTCTGCAATTTTCCAGAATGTATCTGCATTTCTGTACTTCTTTAATAATTGTGAGCTGACATGTTACATAATTCTATCTGGATTGCATATGTGTTTCCTATATGTGCCAAGGAGAAGTAATTGATGCCTTTGTTTTACAATATAAGACATCTTAAATAAGTTTTTATGTATAATGTATCTTAAATACTCCATTCACTCTGCTCAATAGCTAGTTAAAATATTGCCAGCTTCTCATCATTTTTTTTCCTCCAAAGTTAGAAATAGTCACTAGTGTGATTGCTCACTCTAGGCACTTGTAATAACCAAATTGAGTTTATCAAAACTAGCTGGGTTGATTAAAATTTATGAAGACAGTAGGGCAGGGTTTTTAGTGAAATTTAGACCCTTAATAGACAATCCCTAAGAAAGTATAAGGAAGAAGGGAATAGCAACCCAATCCAGTTCTCTTGCCTGGAAAATCCCATGGGCGAAGGAGCCTGGTAGGCTGCAGTCCATGGAGTCGCAAAGAGTCAGACACGACTGAGAGACTTCACTTTCACTTTTCAGTTTCATGCCTTGGAGAAGGAAATGGCAACCCACTCCAGTGTTCTTGCCTGGAGAATCCCAGGGACGGGAGAGCCTGGTGGGCTGCCATCCTTGGGGTTGCACAGAGTCGGACACGACTGAAGCGACTTAGCAGCAGCAGCAGCAAGAAAATATAAAGAAGGAAACAAAAAGCATGGAAACAAAATTATTGAACAGAATCATCAAAGTAAAAGTTACTTCTTTGAAAATACGTACAAAACTTGGATTATTGTATACCTGACTTATCTAAGATAGACCTAGTTCCTCTCAGCTCTCTGGGGTCACCTTCCATTTAGCTTGTGTCTTAGATTATTCATTGTTAATTAAATATAGTTATAAATAGTTGAATTCTGTTAATTCAGCATAAATTTGGCAAATCATTACTTTGTTTTTCTACCTTCTTCCATGGTCTCACCTAGCAGTGTATGCTACTGAACAGAATTCTCATTTTAACATGTGTTTAAATCTAAAATATGATCTGTGATAACTTGCTTCTCTTTGGCTCTCTTTTCAGATATGCATGACTAATTCCTCCTTCAGAGAAACAGCGTGCAGTGCTTTCTGATAAATTGAAGTGTGCCTGACACAAGCAATAGGGTCAGCTAACATCTTCTGATCATGAAAGAGATACTTGGCGCTATGCTCCTGCCATGCATTTGATATACCAGCTAGCTGTGGTACAGCCTTCTCTGGTGGCTCAGTGGTAAAGAGCCTGCTTCTTGCCTGAACAGAGGAGCTTTGTGAGTACAGTCCATAGGGTTGCAAAAGAATCAAACATGATTTAGCAACTGAACAACAACTAGTTGTGCTATGGCCACAAGGCTACCTGTCAATGGGATCAATGATTAAACATGGGAAATTACAGTTTATTTTATACATGAAATAGGTTTGACAAATATGTATGACCAATCTTTCCATGGCATGTACATAGTCTGAACGTTCTGGTTACAACATTTTTCATTTTTAATACATGCAAATCTAAAATTAATTATTTTATTGTTTAGTAAAACTTCAGTTTTACAGTTAATTGTTTTGTATGTGATTATTTTGCAGCAATGAACTACAAAGTTTAAAAGTCCATGTTTAATTAAAGTTATAAACATAAATTGTATTTCTCAAGATCAATGTTTGTTAGCATTGATCATCTACGATGGGGACTATAGAGACCACATGGAAATGAGAAGTTACAACATGGGAATCAGGTAAGCAGTTATCATAAGAAGACTATGCCTAAAAGTAAAAACCGAACACATCTTGAGAAAATGTGTTTTCATCACATGCTGTGAAAGAAGAATTTTCATCTAGATCAAATAACTCTTTCCACTTTGAATTTCACATTTTCTTGGCATATATAAAAATTGAGGCAATAGTTATTGAGGGATAACTATAAATTTCTCTATGCCAGGATGATCAAACTAAGAATTATAAAACAAGTAACAATGTCTCAACACATCCCCACTTATGACAGGCCTTTCCTGATGTGCAATGAGCATCTTCATTGTATATTAACCAGACTTCAAAGCAGGAGGCTATAATTAACTTTTACAAAGAACAGTCCCTTTCCTCAGACTCCAGAATTGTAGTCCTAAGGTTAATATTTTCTTTTTCATCCCTACTTGGGATAACAATGACATGAAAACTCACTGTGTACTTGTAAACCTGACCAAAACATCTTGGATGATCTTTATATATTAGTTATGATACATAATTCTTGCTCTCAAGAATGTGCATGAATGTGTGCTTAGTGGTGTCCTACTCTTTGAGAACCCATGGACTGCAGCAGGCCCAACTCTGCTGTCCGTTGGATTTTTCCAGGCAAGAATACAGGAGTGTTTGGCCAATTCCTCTTCCAGGGGATCTTCCCAACCCAGGGATCAAACCCACATCTCCTGCATTAGCAGGTGGGTTCTTTACCACTGAGGCACCTGGGAAGTCCTCAAGAACATATAATGTAGCATCTCTAACTCTTGATCCATAGAACAGTTCTCAGAGCTTCTAGAGGTCTATCTCCTGAGTTATAATCCTCAGTTTAGCTCAAATAAAATTATTTTTTCTTCCTTCTTAGCTTGATTGCTATTTGATTCTTCATAATTGGGCTTCAGTTAGCAGACAAGCATAGAAAATAAATAAATGATACCAGATTTCCATCAGTGATTTGACTTGAAACAGAAAATTATTTAATTTCCATACTGATTTGATATTTTCATTTCTTTTTTTTTTTTTTCCAGGAATGGATCCCATGTCTTTATTGTTCACGTTTTCTTATATACCTTTTTTTACACATAGGGATGAATACAGAATCACGTGGGGGTCAGTAGTCCTGACCTGTATCCAAATCAGGTGCTTTCCATAAACGTATAAAAAAAGGTCTTAGGGGTTTTTACATCATCTTCTAGCCATGAGGCTTGCTGACATTTATGACCCTTTCTTTCTGATCACCAAAAACTTATTTTTTCCAAGGGTGTTTTTTCTTAAACCAGGCACCACCTTCCAAATAAAGCTGCATTCCTATAGGGTCAGGATGTCGTGAGTTACAATCAAGAAAGGAATGTATTTAACCCAAGGTTCCCATGATTCATCTTAAAGGTCCACCCTTATTTCT
The DNA here is from genome assembly GCA_006410635.1 of Cephalophus harveyi. NCBI lineage: Eukaryota > Metazoa > Chordata > Mammalia > Artiodactyla > Bovidae > Cephalophus > Cephalophus harveyi. The sequence continues at coordinate 85,531 of SJYT01040459.1, forward strand.
CCTAGATGCTAGTTATATTCATTAGAAGAGCAGAGAATACGGAGATTTAGCAGCAAAATATCAGCCCAACAAATGAAAATCCTTTCACCAAGATTCCCCTTACGATCTGTTTAGTCTTAAGACAGTGATAAAGTTCCATGTTTACATAGCAAGGACACAGTGATTCATCACAAAGTACAGTGGTCCATCACAAAAGAGAAAATTCATTCACTCGAAAAGTCTAGTATGGCTCACATCAAAAACTACGATATTTCCTTTTCTGTATTTCAAATACATCGATTAATATATTCCCAGGTGCCTCAGGATATGGAGGCCTGGGGGCAATCATTGACTCAATCATGAGAAAAGCCCTATGATAGTGAAGACTTTCAAAATCCTCCAAAACTCTCTGTGCTGTTTATGGTTGAGAGGTAGTAAACAATCATGTGTCAGCAGAGAGGTTTGACCTGAGACACCCTTGTCCCACCCAGGGCAGGGAATGAGCAGCAATGACTGACACAACCAAGGAAAACACCCTTCACCAATAGGATTCCTAGCCAACCCCCTCTACTCATCTTTTCTAACTTCCCAAAAGAATTTGCCTTTCGTAAGTCTAACACATCTCGTGCCTCTTACGGTTCGGAGGCTGTAAACAATCACATGTGGCTGGACGAACCTATACAGGCAGGCGAGATAACCTTCAGAGGAGTTGAAAGTGGAAACACTCTTGCCACGCCCAGGAATTTTTATGTTATTAACTTGGAGCTGTAAGTTAACTCCTTCTCCGAGAGAAATGGTTATGGGGGAGAGACCCCCGTAAAGCACTCTGGTTTGGGGGTAGATGCTCGGGAACAGGGGAACAGGGGAACAGGGGGTTTCCTGAGGCTCGATCATGCCTTTGCGTACGCCAAGCTTCCTTCCTCATGACTTTGGCCATGGGCGGAGGGCCTCACGCTGGCCCCCGGCGCGCGCGCACACGCGCGCACACACACACACACACACACACACACACACACACACACACACACAGAGGTGGGCTCATAGTCCAAAAGAAACCAACTTTTGTGTGTATCCATCCCCCTCGTGGTGGCTGTCGCGCCGTCGCTAGTCAAAGAAGCTGATCTCATATGGAATCCGATGTCTTCTTCTCTACGACACGTCGAGAAGCCGCGAGAGTGCCGGTTTGTGAGAAACGAAGGTCAGCCCGGCACGATGCAACCCAGCGATGTGTGTGCTCAGAGGCCCATCTAGATTCGAACTCCAGTTCACGGAGGGGAACAGTGGGAACAGGGGGGTGGACTGCGAGTCACATCATCCCCTTCCGAAAAGGCACCTCCTCGCCTTCCTCCCTGACTGGCATCTGCACGGCTCCTCCCGGCCTCAAGGATCTCATGGAAAGGACGTACAGGTTGTGTCCCTTTGCCGGGCCTGATCGTTCAGAAACTCTCCCATACAAAGCGGGGACGTCGAGATATCAGTCCGGAGTTTGGGACTGGGGCTTCCCTGGTGGCTCCGTAGCAAACAGTCCCGTGCCGTGCCCAGGCAGGAAACACGGGTTTCATCCCCGGTCCCGGAAGATCCCACATGCTACAGAGCCCCGAAGCCCATAGGCCTCGCGGAGGGCATCTGTGCTGTAGATCCTGGCCACGGCGAGCGCGGAGCCCACACCCAGCAGCAGCCACTGAAGCCCACGTGCCCCAGTGCCCACGCTCCCCAAGAGGAACCACAGCCACGAGAAGCCCAGACACACAACCGTAGAGCGGCCCCCTCCTCCACGGAGAGAGAACGGCTTGCCCAGCCGCGAAGACACAGCACCCCCCCCCTCCCCCCCCCCCCCACAGAAATCAAAGCCATCCGACGATCTGAAAGCGATACGGGGTCTACGATGGGATGCCATCGGCCGACACCTCGTCCTGTCCCTCGGGAAGCTCGCCGAATCTTCGGTCGATGAGATCCAGAAACCACAGCTCACCGTGCCATCGGAAGTGTGTGCGAAGCTCTCCGCCCAGGGCTGAGAGCACAGTGGAGACGTGACCCGTGGGGACCGTGAGCCTGCCTGTTCCCGTGAAGAAGTCCTTCCCGGTCCGGGCTCTGGAGATCGGCCCACGCGGACCTGCAGACGAGGGACGGCCATCCCTCTCGGCTCCCTGCAGGCTCGCGGGTCCAGGCGTGCTGTGCCCCCGGCATCTGCTCGCACCTTCCGGGCCTGTCTCCCCCATCGTGCTCCACTCCCTTGGAATCCTTCTCCCCTCTCATCTGACACGTTTTCTTTTCCGTGCGACTCTTTCTGGCTCCCCAGGCGCCACTTCACATCGTTCGTCTCTGCTCGTCGCCCTCGTCTCGTGGAAAGAATTCCACGCGTCTCTGCTCTGTTCCCTAAGGAGTCTGTCATCACTCCATTCATCTGGGGACCGACTGGCACCTAGGCAACCCCAGTCCACGAACACTGTGGTTCCGTGTTTACGGAACGACTTGCCAACGACCGCAGCGGGGCTTGTGGACGTGGACGACCCGTGGAAAGCTGGCACCGAGGAGTCATCCTGCGGACACACCCTCGGGCACCATCGTGTTGGCGGGTTAGCGTTTGGGTTGTCGTCGTCGTGGTCGCCGCCGTCTTCCCCAAGACGTGTGCGGTCGCTGGGATTCCAATGGCGTCTCTTTGAAAAGAACGGACCATTCACTGGATCACCTCCGAAGGACTTCGAAAAGAGTCGTGGTCGAGAAATGATCGATCCTTCCAACAATCTCACTTCTGGGTATACATCGAAAGAAAATAAACAAACGCAGAATCTCAGAGAGAGATCTGCACTCCCGTGTCCACGGCAGCATCCGTCACACGGGTCAAGAGAGGGAAACAGCCTGAGTGTCCATCCAGGGCAGAAGAGGTAAAGAAGACGCACGTTCCAGATAGAGCTCGATCGATAGGTAGACATAGATGTCACATGGAGCCACAGGAATGAACACATTCTTATATGGTGATAGCATGGATGTGTGTGACTTAGGGAGTGACGCCAAATGAATAAGTCAGGGAGAGAAAGAAAAAGACTTTCTCATGCCACTTACATGCCATGGATGGCCATCAAAAAAAGAAAAGAAAGAAAGAAAGAAAGAAAACGATCATCACAGAGCAGTTGGGGGAGGGGAGGGAGACATGGGAAGATATTGCACTGATGTAAGGGGAAAAGAAAAAAAAAAAAAAAAACCCCGCGGATAAGGTCCATATATACTGTATACGTCACAAAGAGCACGGTGATTCTAATGAATAGTATTATTATTATAGTATGATACTATTCGGAGAAGGCAATGGCACCCCACTCCAGTCCTCTTGCCCGGAAAACCCCATGGACGGAGGAGCCTGGTGGGCCGCAGTCCACGGGGTCGCTCACAGTTGGACACGACTGACTGAGCGACTTCCCTTCCACTTTTCCCTTTCACACCTTGGAGAAGGACATGGCCACCCACTGCAGTGTTCTTGCCTGGAGAATCCCAGGGACGGGGGTGCCCGGTGGGCTACCGTCTATGGGGCCGCACAGATTCGGACCCAAGGGAAGCGACGCAGCAGCAGCAGCAGCAGCAGCAGCAGCAGCAGCAGCAGCAGCAGGATCATAGGAGAAAGTTGCCATGACAGTGGGACATGAATCATTCTCTTCCCGTCCAGCGGCAGAAGGAAATGGCAACCCACTCTAGGATCCTTGCCTGGAACTTTCCATGGATGGAGGAGCCTGGTAGGCTACAGTCCGTGGGGTCCCAAAGAGTCGAACGAACACGACCGAGTGACTTCACTTTCTTTCACATCCAGTCATGATATGTATGGGTTGTGAGAAAGCTATGAGCTACCGCTTGGGTGGTCTTTCTTCTTTTGCAACATACAGGTGCATCAAGTCCCCATTCTGTACACGTGAGAACTAAGGATGTGATATGTCCTTCACGAAGGAAATGATATGTCAATACACCTGGAAATTAAACACATAAAATCACCTAGCTTTCTTATCTTTCCATGAAGAGTCAGCATCGGCTGCGCCAAAAAAAAAAAAAAAAAAAAGCTTTATTTGGGGGTCTCCGATATGGCCATGTAGGGACACAGGTTTCAATAAAAACCGGGGGAACGTTCCACAGGAAAGAATCGGGGGCTTAGAAAGCTGAAACTCGTGAGGTTGTAAAGCCACCTGAGAGCAATGATGATCGACTGTCATGCCATGCAAACAAGGAACCGTTTCTCCTTCCAGGGTAGATAGGCTGTCACAAGTTATGTAGGGAAAGGGGAGGGTGTGATTGGGGTCTTGACTGTCGGGAACACTGTTTTGATGATCCGGAGGCCTCTGTTCCCCAGGAAGTGCTCCGAGTTTCCAGACTGAGACACAGACCTCTTCCTCCATGGCCTCCCCTCTCTATTTTGGGGAGCTCTCTTGGCAATGCCGATTCCACTTTGATTTTCCTATCCCATGTCATCCCCCGCTTTTGCATTCAAAGATACCATTCCATCATGTGAACAAGAGACCTGGTTTATCTTTGTAGAGATGATTCGAATGAGACATGATCCCTCTCCATTGCATGGTTTCGGGCACTAACGACCCATATGGGGATCCACGCAACATCTCTCTTTGCCATAGAGAAAGGCTGTGTATGGCAAATGATGCCACGGGATCGGCGAGTTCCCCGGGCTCAGCCCTCCCTCGACTTGGCTGTGGTTTTGGTTTTGTTCTGTTCCGTGTTTGCTCGCTTGCTGACCCACACGATCTCTCGGGATAAGGCAGCCAATCGAAGCAGAAACACCATCGAGTCTGTGTGAATCCTATTCATGCATCAAGTGGGGAGATCAACGATCTCTACGTGGATCCATACAGATGGCTGTGTGGTGTTCAGGAGGATCCTTCGGTGTTTTCTGGGTGCGCTCTTTGGTGTCCATGAGCTCACAAGGTGTGATCGGGGTCTTGACTGTCGGGAACACTGTTTCGATGATCCGGAGGCCTCTGTTCCCCAGGAAGTGCTCCGAGTTTCCAGACTGAGACACAGACCTCTTCCCCCATGGCCTCCCCTCTCTATTTTGGGGAGCTCTCTTGGCAATGCTGATTCCACTGTGATTTTCCTGTCCCGTGTCATCCCCCGCTTTTGCATTCAAAGATACCATTCCATCGTGTGAACAAGAGACCCGGTTTATCTCTGTAGCGATGATTCGAACGAGACATGATCCCTCTCCGTTGCGTGGTTTCGGGCACTGACGACCCATACGGGGATCCACGCAACATCTCTCTTTGCCACAGAGAAAGGCCGTGTACGGCAAAGGATGCCACGGGATCGGCGAGTTCCCCGGGCTCAGCCCTCCCTCGACTTGGCTGTGCTTTTGGTTTTGTTCCGTTCCGTGTTTGCTCGCTTGCTGACCCACACGATCTCTCCGGGTAGGGCAGCCAATCCAAGCGGAAACACCATCGAGTCTGTGTGAATCCTATTCATGCGTCAAGTGGGGAGATCCACGACCTCTACGTGGATCCACACAGATGGCCGTGTGGTGTTCAGGAGGATCTTTCGGTGTTTTATGTGAGCCTAGACTTGGCTGTGGTTTTGGTTTGGTTCCGTTCCGTGTGTGCTCGCTTGCTGACCCACACGATCTCTCCGGGTAGGGCAGCCAATCGAAGCGGAAACACCATCGAGTCTGTGTGAACCCTATTCATACGTCAAGTGGGGAGATCCACGACCTCTACGTGGATCCATACAGATGGCCGTGTGGTGTTCAGGAGGATCCTTCGGGGTTTTCTGGGTGCCCTCTTTGGTGTCCATGAGCTCACGTGCCTTTCGGGGGCATGGCTGGTGGAGACGGACACCAAGCAGCAGGGCAGCAAGCTGGCATCTCGGCCTAGAGCGGTTTCACAAGTTCAATCTAATTGGGAAGTCTGAAATACAGATGGTATATTTCATGTTCTCTAATAACCTCAGCTTAACATGCATGAAATGTTGAAAATACAGAACCTTCCAAAGATAATGGATAGTATTTTATTTAGATAATACTACATGTGAAAGTGATTCACAGATCTTGAACTTTAGGACTTGCTTGTTTTTCCATTATGGTCTATTTTCCAGATGTTGACATGACCTAGATACCAAATGCAAAGTCATGTGCCTGAAGCATGGTGAACATACCAAAAGGTCAGTTTAAATAAAAATTTTTTGCAGGGCTAGACAGAGATAATGGGTGACACATGCCCAAAATACATGGAGCTTCTTGAAGCATTTCATCAAAGCATTTTTCTAGGCAATGTGCAAGAGTGGCCTAGTTAGCTGTTGCAAACCTTTTGGTTTGGGAATAATTTATTCTTGAATTTTCCATATATGACAGGTCATGATATTCCTGAAAATCTCCAACAAGATAACTATTATTTTCTGTTCTGCAAATTTTTATCTGTATATGAATGGAAATTATTGAACTCTTAAAAGTCTGAGCGTTGACAACAGGTGTATCCTATATATCTTAGGCTATAGGCAACATACATAAATTAAAGAAATCAGGGATAGAGTCTGAAGGTTCAAGTAAAAGAAACAGACCTAATGCGGGGGCAGCTTTAGTCTTCCTTGCCGCAACCTCGCGGTAAGCGCTGGGGGTGCCCGGCCCGTTCCTGAGAGACGCAGTGTTTATTTGAACTGTGGCCAGCAATGCAGCTTATCCTCTGCTGGAGTTGAAACTGAGATTTCGTTCTTGCAGCTAATTAGTTCTATTTCAGGACATCTATCGGGAAGGATCCTAATAGTTTTTTTGTCATGTCCCTGAAAATATACCAGAGAACATTCAGTGCAGTTCTCAGCCAGAGACTGGGAAAATTAAGGAGGCACTAGAACTTATACCTTTGGTTATATAGTATCTTTCCTGGAAAATAAGATGCTCTTAAGCTCAAATTGTATCAAACAGTAGCATGGATAAGAATTGCATTATCCACAAGTTTCAGTAAAGCTGGCTTTCCCTGTCCTTTATTATATACATTGTTAACAAAATTTTAGAATTGGACACAGGATTGCAACAAAGAGGCATTCTGTTTGGAGTTTACTGGACTGCAGCCAGAAAAGGAGCGGAGCTGACTGGTTCAGGCTGCTCCTACGCCTTTCCTCACACTTGATCTTGGATGTAGGGGTAGGTTGTGTCTGCAACAACCACTAGATTTGTCTGGAAACACTGAACCCTCTGGTCATTGACTTTGTTCCCGGGACTGTCTCTGGAGGTGACAATGATTTCCCATGGGGGAATCTGTGTCAGAGGCTTACCAACCATACTTTTCACATGGTTCATGGAAAGCTCACCTGTCAACTATCAACTCACCATCCATATGAGAGTCAGCACCAACATGCCCAGCAGAGCTGAGAGTCAGAAGGGGGCTGCATGGAAAGAGATGTGTGCTTGGTCCTGGTCATGGGTATAGACAGAAAGCATCAAGGAGGAATAACTCCCAGAATAAGTAGGCTTGCCCGAGTGCAAAATAGTGAGAAGAGGTCTCACACTTGGTGGGTGGATCAGAGCTTTAGCCACAGGAGAATGAAAAGGAAAGGCCTGGAAGAGGGCCTTGGGGCAGGAGACAGTCTGACCCCAGCACCAGCGGTGAAGGACAAGAGGCGCCTGGAAAGAGAGTGCCGTTTGTGGTAAAAGCACAGGGTGCCGCTGAAGATGAGGCTTGTGGAACCCAAATAGTGAAGAGGAGCCAGAAGCAGTCCAGGAGGGATGGGAATCCTGTGTGCTGAGGACCTGCTCTTCACCAAGTCCACAGCAAAGGGTGCTCTCTAGATGAAAACCAAGGCACCTGTGCAAATGCCACTCAGCCACCTGCTCATGTACAAGGCCGGCAGATGCATGGTGGGAGAGGTGCATTTATAGTCCAGGTGGACAGCACTAACACTTTCGGCCACCACACAGCTAATACATGCTTTGCAAGAGCCAACAATGAGCTGATAGTTTTCTCTGGACCTGTCTATAACCAAAGATACTGCTGCTTACTGTGGATCTGGACTCCTGCCTCACATATGCATTAACCCATCAAAAAAGTCCTGTTCATGGGACCTCTCAGGCCAGCAATGACACTTAAAGGGTGACCTGCTCACAAAGGCCTCAGAGACTCACGGATTTGAATCGAGAAACTCCACCTGGTCCTTTACCCTCATGCTTCGTTCCCGCTCTTCCACTACTATTATACTGGTCACACACGAGCCAGTTCACCTGAATTAACTTGCACATGTGGGGATGGAGCTAGCTTTCAACACATGGATATGTAGATATCTCATGGTAATGTCCCAGGCATTCACATTATATAATCAGATATTGGCCTAATTTGATAATAAGAGCTCAGGCCTCAAACATAACTTTAGGCAGAATTTCCCTCCAACAGAAATAGCTCAGATGACCTGGCAGCCCAAGAAAATGAGCAACAGCCCCTAACAGAGTGAGACACCTGTGGGCTCCCTCCACGGGGAGACTTCCTGCCAAGCCTTCCTCCTCAAGGATCGTTACCCAGCCTGTGGGCATCAGGTGGGGAGAAGGGGAGGCGGGGGCCCTGGAAACCAGCCCTGCCCGAGTCAGCCTCCCAGGAGCGCCCGTTCTGCTCTGGATACTCACTCCCGGCACGGGCTCTCACTCCAGCTCTCAGGCAGATCCCAGGCCCTTCTTCAGAGAAGCTCCTTCAGATGACTCCCCAGCCACCACTGGGCCTCATTTGACACTGCTGGCCTTCCCTTCCCTTCTGAAGCTAGGCTCCGTTTCTTTCTCCACGAAACTTTAGGTCCACAATAGATTTTAACAAAGACTTTCCATCCCTTTTTTTCTCACCATTATTCTACTTGCATTTAATTCCGCAGCTGGGTTGCTTACAACACTCCACGCCACTGATGAAAGAGAATTTCCATCTGAGCTCAAAGATTCCCAGGGAGCATTTGGACCCCGCGTCTGCTGGAGACGGGAGGGTGCAGGCGGCCGGGACCACAGAGAGCGCCGAGGGCAGAGCGGACGCCGTGCCCCTGGGCAGCGCCATGTCCCCTCCTCCCGAGTCTCTGAGCCCCTCCCAGGCCAGCCCTCTGCCCACCTTCTCCTCTAGGGCAGAATGAACCTGGGCTCTCTCCTGGGGCAGGCCATCCTGTGTCACGGGCTGTCCTCTTTACTCCTGTTGCCAGCAGGTTACTGACGTGCTGCTCTTAGGTCAGAGACTCCTCATTCTTATTTCCAAGAGGTTTTTCTTCATTCGGTAAATTTTGTTCCTTTGAAGTTAAAGGGATTGCCTTTGAAGACTATTATTTCTGACCTGGCCTCAAAAAAATCTCAAAAAGGTCCTTTTGAGGAACTTCCCTAGGGTTCCAGTGATTAAGACACTTTGCTTCCATTGCAAAAGGCACAGATTCATTCCTCAATTGCAGAATCTAGATCTTGTATCCCTCATAGTGTAGCAAAAAATGTATATTTTAAATATATAAAAGGGCCAAGCATAAGTCTATTACTTTCCCTTTTCATTATTATGATAATAATGTAATTCTTTTCGAGGCAACACGGATGTTTCTTATGAACTAGAAGGGTCATGTTGCAGACATTATAGAGATAAACAGGGAATTGTTGCATGATATCTCACTACATCCATGTCTAATCCAACATATGAAAAATCAAGGAAGTCCACACAAAGTATCATCTTTAAATAGAGCTTTCTACTTTGAGAGAATAGAATTAAACTCATTGGAACTAAGTTTGGAGAAGGCAATGGCAACCCACTCCATTACTCTTGCCTGGAAAATCCCATGGATGGAGGGGCTTGGTGGGCTGCAGTCCATGGGGTCGCTAGGAGTCAGACACGACCGAGTGACTTCACTTTCACTTTCATGCATTGGAGAAGGAAATGGCAACCCACTCCAGTGTTCTTGCCTGGAGAATCCCAGGGACGGGGGAGCCTGTTGGGCTGCAGTCTATGGGGTTGCACAGAGTCGGACACGACTGAAGTGACTTAGCAGCAGCAGCAAAACTAAGTTTTCCAGTATGTGGCTCTTTTGAAATCATCCATTCAGCCAACAATTCTGGGAAATATGATAATTCATAATTGAGTAATCAATGAAACCAACAACCTGTTGGGCTGCAGTCTATGGGGTTGCACAGAGTCGGACACGACTGAAGTGACTTAGCAGCAGCAGCAAAACTAAGTTTTCCAGTATGTGGCTCTTTTGAAATCATCCATTCAGCCAACAATTCTGGGAAATATGATAATTCATAATTGAGTAATCAATGAAACCAACATTCTATCATTCAGGGGGACTTTTTGGATTGCCTGAGTTCTAAGTTCTAAATGTTATCAATCCACATACAATCTTCACAAATTTTTCATAGATCTTGTAATATCTGTTTTTAAAATTTTAACTTTTTTGAGGTATAATTGACATATAAAATTGCAAGAAATTAAAATGTAACTGGTGATTTAATGTGTTTATGGTGTGAAAGGATTCCTCATCCAGTTAGTTAATATAATAACCTCATGTATTTCACTTTCTTGTTTTTCTTCCTTCCATCTTTCTTATTTAGATTTTATTTTCATAAGATTTCATTTATGCAAAACATATCAAAAATATTGCCATGTTTTACATTAGATCCTCAGACTTTATTTACATTAGATCCTCAGACTTATAGCTGAATATTTGTTCCTTTTTAAAAACCTCTCCCCATAGCCCTAGTAACCACTTTTCTACTCTCTGTATGAGTTTTACATTTTCGTGGATGCAGTATCAGAGCCAGTCCTGAAATTGCCTCCAATTACAGTTCCTTTCTAAGAGCCATCACTCCATTCTGTGTTGTCTTTCATGTTTTACAAAATTACTTCCAACCCACAACGGAGCAGGTGTGGCAGGCAATGAGCCAAGGAGATCTACAGGGCGGCGTCCGTTTACTGTGGGCGCTAACCAGGGCCTTGACCAGCTCTGCCAGCCTAGAAAGAGATAACTGGGAACTGCACAAAAGATTGCTGATCTATTCGCAGAAGTTTGGCATTAAACTAAACCCATAGGGCTGATAGATAAATTCAGTGGCAAGGGGCAATTACGTGTTTCCAAGAACATATGGGATATGTTTTTGAAGGGTAACATGGGGCTTTTTTAGAGGCTGGCGACTTCTTCCTGTTTCCCGAAACATCAGTCTCCAACTGCGCCCTTTATGGTATAAATAGCCAGAACAGACCATCACCATGGCAACAAACGTTCCAATGGTGGCCTCTGGTGAAAAGGAAGCTCTGGTCAGAAGAATTAAAGCACAGAAATAGAAGAACAGTGATGCCAGACCTATGATTATACTTTGCATATTTTTTGTTTTTAGTTATTTTAAAATTTAATGAGAAAAGCTTTATATTAATACAGTCTTTAACAGAACAGGCAGGCTTGTTTAATCTGCTCATTACTTGATCATTATGACAAAGTCAAAGAGGAAATACTGCACTCTGTGATGTATATTTGATGGAATATTTAAAAGGTCACTCATCCCAGAAAAAAAGAGCTTTGAACCACCAAGGCCTGATGTGCAAGATCAAAATCAGTCAGCAGTTATGGCCACAAATGTCTGTGTGAGGCTCTCAGGGATTCGCCACTAGTAAGTAGGGCCTTTTGAGTTCTCCGTCAGAAGGGCAAGAGAACACGGGACGTGATCCCCTCCCCCACCCCCCACCCCCGAGAGAGGGTTGTCCCCAGAGAGCGGAGGCAACTCGGAAAACTTCAGGATCCAGTCCCCCTCTCGGGTGAAGAACCACACGCAAAGGAACCCACACACGTAGCACAGGACTCTCCTATCCAGAAGTGTGTACCCCCGTTTCACGGAAACACCCTCCGGGCCCCTAAGGAACGTGTGGAAATCACGATCGCCAAGGAGATAAGAATCCTCCACTGAGAGTTTCCGAGGTCTGGAAGGACCAGGTCGAGAGAAAAAGAGGAACGATTCCCTTCTGCCGACAGGGGTGTTGTATGAAGTGACCAAGGGCATGTCTGTCTTTCCAAATGCACATTTTACACAGTGTGTCCTTTCGGTCCTCCGTTTTCTCTTTGTATCTGGAAAGCAACAGATGGAACGGTATAGGTCCTTTCATTATNAGTCTGGAAGGACTAGGTCGAGAGACAAAGAGAGACGATTCCCTTCTGCCGACAGGCGTGTGGTATGAAGTGACCAAGGGGATGCCCATCTTTCCAAATTCACATTGGAAACATTGTGTCTCGGTCCTCTGTGTTCTCTTTGTATCTGGAAAGCAACAGATGGAACGGCATAAGTCCTTTCATTCTTTTATTTTTCTTTCTTTCTTTTTCCTTCCCGCCCGCCCGTCCATCCTTCCACCCGCTCGTCCCTCCATCTGTCTTCTCTCTGTCTCTCTCGCTTTTCACTCAGGTGAGGGAATTAAAAAAAAAAAAAAAAAAAAATTTGAGGCATCTGTATGTCTGCAGGTCAGGAAGCAACAGTTAGAACTAGACATGGAAACCAAACAGGCTGGTTCCAAATAGGGAAAGGAGTCTGTCAAGGCTGTATCTCACCACCCTGCTTAGTGAACCTACAGGCTGAGTACACATCATGAGAAACGCTGGGCTGGATGAAGCACAAGCTGGAATCAAGATTGCCGGGAGAAATAGCAGTCCCCTCAGATATGCACATGACACCACCCTTATGGCAGAATCGAAGGATGGCGGGGAGTGGGGCCTTACCAAGTCGTGTTCGTTTCAGGGGTCCAGATGCTTTTCCCTTCGAGGTTCACGCAAAGTCCTAAGTCTCCTTTCCTGTGCCGGCGTAGTATCCCGGTGCTTGCGGATCGTTTGGATGTCCAGTTTCCGTGGGCGTGTTCAACCCGACCTCCTAAGTGGACCGTCCTGCTCCCCCCCCCCTCCCCACCCCCACTGCGGCCCCAATCCTCTTTTCCTCAAAAAGTCAGGCATCCACTTGAGCATCCTATTCCTCAGTTCACCCAGCCCCACGGAAGAAGTCATCCCTCCAGCTTTTCCGTCGGTTCTCTACCCTTCGCCTGATGATGGCAAAGTGGACCGTCCTGCTCCCCCCCCCCTCCCCACCCCCACTGCGGCCCCAATCCTCTTTTCCTCAAAAAGTCAGGCATCCACTTGAGCATCCTATTCCTCAGTTCACCCAGCCCCACGGAAGAAGTCATCCCTCCAGCTTTTCCGTCGGTTCTCTACCCTTCGCCTGATGATGGCGGGTGACCGGAAGACTGACAGTTCTGAAGACTTTGGCAAGAGCTTTGGGTGAAGGCTCCTACGATTTGCTCGGTGAAGCGGGTGACGGGTCAATCAGTAGAGACCGTGGAAGGTATGCCCCAAGGGGCAAACACCATTGCTTTTAGCTGTGGTCGGTCTGCTTGTCTGCAGCGAGGGACCGAGGGACGGAAGGGAGGCTTCCACATTCCACAGAGAAAGCGATCCCTAGCGTGCCAAGGATGGCCGGGGGCCAGCGTGAGGAACTCCGCCCGTGGCAGAGGTCATGAGGAAGGAGGCTTGGCCTACGCAAAGGCGTGATCAAGTCTCAGGAAACCCCCTGTTCCCGAGCATCTACCCCCAAAACCAAGAGTCTGTTTGATGCTCTCACCTACACCTCTGACTTTACGGGGGGCTCTCCCCCATCACCGTTTCTCTCGGAAAAGGAGTGGACTTGCAGCTCCAGCTGATCCAATTCTTAGGCGTGACAAGAGTGTTTTAGCTTACAAACTCCTGTGAAGGTGATCTAGCCTGCCTGGATAGGTTCGTCCGGCCACATGTGATTCTTGACAGCCTCCCAACAGCGAGAGGCACGAGATGTTTTCGACTGACTAAAGGCAGATTCTTTGGGGAAGTTAGAATGTATTAGTATAGTTGGATTGATTAGAGGAATTGTATTGGTGAAGGGTTTTTCGTGTGTGGTGCCAATCATTGCTTCTAATTCCCTGCCCTTATAATGAATATAACTCGCGTATGAGAGAAATCAGTATGAACCTTGAAGATGAATCATGTGAACCTGGGGTTAGATAAATTCCTTTCCTGATTGTAACTCATTACATCCTTACCCTATAGGAATGTACCTTTATCTGGAGGGTGGTGCCTGGTTTAAGAAAAAAACACCCTTGGAAAAAAATGAGCTTTTTGGTGATCAGAAAGAGAGGGTCATAAAGTGTCAGAGGCCTCATGGCCTGAAGATGATGTCAAACCCCTAAGACCTTCTTTTACGTAAAGCACCTGATTTGGATCAAGGTCAGGACTGCTGACCCCTGCGTGACTTTGTATTCATCCCTGTGTGTCACAAAAGGGATCTAAGCACACCTGAAAACAAAGAACACGGATCCGTTTCCGGAAAGACTGATTCCCCCACGTCGTTCTTTCTCGTCCTCCGTATTTCTGGCTGAATTCCCATCTGGAGCACGGGTGCCCGCCATGTCTGCTCCCTTGCCCCGGCTTTCAAGTCCATGCGAAAAGGTGCCCAAGGAGGGGCACCTTTCGAGGTTCAAGTGGCGCCGGTGGGTGGCCCAACGTAGATGGTGCAGATTCCTTGTCTTGGAATTTTAGTGGTATCCCGTGTCAACCAAGTGATTCAGCCTCTTTCTCTCCTCTAATACCTCTGACTATTTTCTGGCTGAATTCCCGTCTGGCCCTTGGGTCCTCACCAAGCCTACCACCTCTGCCTGGGCTTCTAAGATCGGACCGGGGAGAGCCTCAGTGCCTCCTCTCCTTCGGGAGAACGGAAAGACGCCTGTGGCCTACGTAGGTGGGGATTGGCATCCCGTGTAAGCCAAGTGATTCAGCCCCTTTTCCTGCTAATTTCCTAATCTCTCTCTATCTGTAATTGAATAACTTCTTTCCTAGGACGCCGACTCCGTCTCCACCTTCGAATCACCCTGGATCCCCCGGGGCTGGACCCCGGCAAAGGATGTTTGACCACCACCCTGCCGGGGTCTGGCCCCGGTGGATCCAGGGTGATTCGAAGGGGAGGCCGGAGTCGGCGTCCTAGGAAACGCCTCTGTCATGACAGATATCGAGAGCGATGAGAAACGGATCGTGTCACAGGAAAATGAGTGGAGAACAAGAGGCTGAATCCCTTGGTTGAAATATCAATTCCAGGTCAATTGAAGGTTAAAAATAAATGTATATTTGGAAGCCTACTTAAGATAATATTGAAGTGAAATGTGCCATCAGTAAGAACTTTTCCAGATAATTGTAAGAGGATTCAAAAAGACATAAGTGAGAATTTCATGTAAAGTGAAAGAGGGATGCCCAGTGAATACTTTAAAAGGTGTTCGATCTCATTAGCATCCATTTGCATGCAAACTAAAGTCACAGTGAAACACCATTTCACACCTCACAGCTGGACATATATTTGAGAAAGGCAATGAAATGGGTGCTTGAGATGAAAGAATTGCAGGACCCATCACTACGGGGTAATGACGTTATCAGTTGGGGGTCGTTACCCTGTGCCCCTGTGTGCGAGAAGCCCCAGAATTTATTCATCCTCTCCAAGGCATAGAGGGGGCACACATGAATCATTTCTGTGAGTTAAAGTGCCAGAAACATGCAACTATTCATTAACAATATATTGGATTAATTCTGATATATTTAAAGTGAAGACTGTTAAATAGTAAAGATAAATAAGCTGCATGAAGTAACATGGAGAAATCTCAGCAACCAAAACTGGAAACAAAACGACACTCACATGACAAAAGGATAACCACTGTGTGAATCTATATACAAAGTACAGAAAGAGGAAAAGCCAAATATTGCTTAGGAATGCATATGCATGAGGGAATCTCTTCTCAAAGAAAGGAAATGCCAGAGTTGAGATACACAGAGGAATAGAATGTTTTATTTCTGATTGTGCATAGTGAGAATTTTTTCCTATACAATTTTATCTGAGTACCTGTGTATAATGTATTTCTTAATAAAAGTCATGCCATATAGAACATAAACTCCAAGTGGTGTTGAACTATAAAATTTGATACCATAAACTTCAAAAAGAAAATATAAATTTTTATATGATCTTGAGATCGGGAAGACCTTTCAAAGCTGTTATGAACTGATCATGTCCCCCAGATTCAACTGTTGAAGCTCTAATCCTATTGTCAGAATATGACTGGACTTGTAAATGGGCTTTAAAAGGGGAACAAATAAAAATGAAGGTATTAAGGAGGCCCCTAATCCAACCAGACTGTGTACTCGTGAGAAGAGAACTTGTGGGCCAACAGGAGCGCCAGGGCTGTGTGCCCAGGGTGAAGACACACTGAGGACGCTACATGCCGGGGTCCAGCCCTGGTGGATCCAGGGTAATTCGAAGCGGAGATGGAGTCAGCATCTAGAGGAAAATTGTTTAATTAAAGATATCGAGACAAATTAGGAAAGAATAGTGTAGCATGAAAATTAGTGGAGAAAAGAGGCTGAATAACTTCGTTTATGCAGAGAACCAGTAAAGCTCCGAGACAAGGGGCTTGCACCATCTACGTAGGCTGCTGGTGCCCGCTTGAATAGCAGAGGGTGCCCCGCCTTGGGCTCCCTCTCGCATGGGTCTTAGAAGCCAGGGCAAATAAGTAGAAACGGAAAGCCTCTGTGCTCCAGATGGGAATTCAGCCTGAAAAGGAGAGAACGAGAAAAGACGACATGGGGGAAACCAGTCTTTCCAGGAACTGGTCCGTTTCTTTATTTTCCAGGGCAGCTATTATACTTTAAGTCATACATAGAGATAAATGGGAAATACAAAGTCACGCGGGGTCAGCAGTCCTGACCCTTATTGAGACCATGCTTTCTTTCTGTATTCCTTCTGATATACAAAGTTCTCAGGTGATTTACAAATTTCTATTGTTTCACTCCCCCTCTTCCTCCCATCCCAGTCTGTCCTATTGTTATGGCAACTGCAAGAAAATGATACATTGGCCTTATCTGCAATGTCAAACACCATAGGAAAGGTTTATGGGTTTCATGACACAACACAGTTAAACACTTAAAAGTTGCAGGGAGAGAGCAAATTAGCCAAGCCGGCGTGTTCAGGCTCTCACACTCACGAGTTGTAAATGGTGAGTCTGTGATGGCTGAGATCAGTTACAGCACTGTGCGTGCACAGCAGGAGGTACTTGCTTGGTCACGGACTGCTTCGTGCAGTGCGCGGACACGCGCTCCACCTGAAAAGCAGACGCATTGCTGCTGCATCAAGGCTGCATCCACGGGGTCGACACGAGAGGAGAGAGGGCAGTGTGTCCGCTGCGGTGGCTGCCGCGCCAGCCAGGAAAGAAGAAACACGCCTGCACTTCCTAAGGCGCCTTGAATCTCCTTGCAGCATCTTAGCTCGCTCCTTGCCTACCGTGTGCTCCGCGAGCAGTGCAAACAGTGTGATACAGAAAGACAATTGGCGCTGTGAACAGGATCAGCAATCAGTTCGATTCAGTTCAGTTCAGTCCCTCAGTCGTGTCCGACTCTTTGCGACACCGCGGACCACAGCATGCCAGGCTTCCCTGTCCAACACCAGTTCCTGGGGCTTGCTCTAACTCATGTCTATCGAATAGGTGATACCATCCAACCATCTCATCCTCTGTCATCCCCTTCTCCTCCTGTCTTCAGACTTTCCCAGCATCAGGATCTTTTCCAAGGAGTCAGCTCTTTACATCAGGTGGCCAAAGTATTGGAGTTTCAGCTTCAGCATCAGTCCTTCCAGTGAATATTCAAGATTGATTTACTTTCAAATGGACTAGTTGGATCTCCTTGCAGTCCAAGGAACTCTCAAGAGTCTTTTTCAACACCACAGTTCAAAAGCATCAATTCTTTGGCACTCAGCCTTCTTCATGGTCCAACTCTCACATCCATACATGAATATTGGAAGAAAAAAAAAAAAAAGTAGGTTTGACAAGAGGGACATTTGTTGTCAAAATAATGTCTCTGCTTTTTAATAAGCTGTCTAGGTTGGTCATAGCTTTTCTTTCAAGAAGCAAGTGTCTTAATTTCATGGCTGCACAGTCACATCTGCAGTGATTTCGGAGCCCAAGAAATTAACGTTTGCCACTGTTGGCACTGTTTCCCCATCTATTTCCCATGAAGTGATGGGACCGGATGCTGTGATCTTAGTTTCTTGAATGTTGAGCTCTAAGCCAACCTTTTCACTCTCCTCTTTCGCTTTCATCAAGAGGCTCTTTAGTCCTTTGCTTTCTATCATAAGGGTGGTGTCATCTGCATATCTAAGGTTACTGATATTTCTCCCAGCAATCTTGATTCCAGCTTGTGCTTCCTCAGCTCTGCCTTTCTCATGATGTACTCTGCATATAAGTTAAATAAGCAGGGTGACAATATATAGCCTTGACATACTCCTTTTCCTATTTGGAACCAGTCCGTGTTCCATGTCTGGTTCTAACTGTTGCTTCTTAGGCTACATACAGATTTCTTGCCACGTCCAGCACAGTGGGTGAGAAAGACCTGAAATGGGGGTGGGGGGGGCATAATGAAAAGACAAACACATATAATTCGGCAAGAGGGGAGTCAGGGGGCCCTCCTGCTCTCCATGGCAGGAAGACAAAATGGCTCCTTTTAGCCACACTTTTATTGGTAGAAGTCGCACGAGACAATTGGGAAAAGCTATACTGGTGAGTTTGATTAGTGCAGGCTCTGCTGTTAACCAGGAATATCTTGCTTTGTCTCCCTGGAGACGGACGCAGGGGCAGGCAGGGAAGTGGAGCAGGGAGCACACCCCGCTCTGAGGATGTCCGTCTGCACGCCTGCTAAGACAGTCAGAAGGGTGCAGTGTGCGCACCCTCGAGTCCTGGGGCAGGTTCTGGCCTCTGCTCCTCTAGGCCGCAACAGTTTCTCAGGAGGCAGGTCAGGGGGTCTGGTATTCCCATCCCTTGAGGAATGTTCCACAGCTTGCTGTGATCCACACAGTCAAAAGCTTTGGTGTAGTCTCTAAAGCAGAAGTGGACTTTTTTCTGGAACTCTTACTTTTTGAGAGAGATGCTGGAAATTGGATCTCTGGTTCCTCTGCCTTTTCTAAATCCAGCTTGAACATCTGGTAGTTCTCGGTTCGCGTACTGCTGAAGCCTGGCTTGGAGAATTTTGAGCATTACTTTGCTCGTGTGTGAGATGAATGCAATTGTGCAGTAGTTTGAACATTCTTGGGTATTACCTTTCTTTAAAGATAACTGTCAACTCAGAATGCTATTTATAATATATGTGGCAGAAATCTGATATTCCTAATAAATAGCATCTACAAATCTGTAATAGAGTGAACATTGCTGCAGAAACATTGGCAAGATAAACTGGAAAGTTGCAATAAAAAATACAATAAATAGAAATTTTAAAAAAGAAAACTATTTATACAAATTAAGACTGGGACATAATTTCCTATTCATATTTAGACACAAAATTTTTTTTAATATAATATCACACCAATTAGCAAAGACTGTGGCTTTCATCCTTGCAGATCTATGCACTATGCCTTTTCCCTGCTTGCCTCCCCCTTACCCAGCTGACACCCCAGGATCTGAAGTTGCATTTCCTATGGGTGGAGGGTCACTTCCTTGAAGGGCTGCAAGGATGATGTGGATTCCTCTGAGGACTCGAGCCCTGGTTAGCTCTGAGATGGGTCTCTGCACCCTGAAGAAGCCACCATATGATGGGCAGGAGCTGGAATAACAGCTCTGCACAGGGGTGAGGATGGAAAGGTGTCTTCTCTCCCTCCAGGAGACACAATAAGTAGTGGTGACCTGGTGATGAACTGTGCTCAACTAGTAATGNAGCTCTGAGATGGGTCTCTGCACCCTGAAGAAGCCACCATATGATGGGCAGGAGCTGGAATAACAGCTCTGCACAGGGGTGAGGATGGAAAGGTGTCTTCTCTCCCTCCAGGAGACACAATAAGTAGTGGTGACCTGGTGATGAACTGTGCTCAACTAGTAATGCTGCTCACAACTGATGGGTGCCCTGCGTGTGGCAGGATGGGGGCACGTGGATAGAGCAGCCTCACTCACTGCTGGTTGCCAGGACACCGACACGAAGGCAGTGTGCATGCATGGAGGCTGCGCATCCTGGGCGGCGCCTGACTCCTGGACACCTTGGGCAGGACTTCATAGTTTGTGTTCCGTTTTGCTTTGGTGTTGAGTTTCCCAGTATCTGTCATGTGTCTAGTATAGTACAGTTTGTTTTTGAATGTTGGTTTCTAAGAAGGATCAATTCCATTATTGTTGTCTAGAACATGTCATGGTTTCCTGCATCCCAAGGGTCAAATTCTGACTACAGCCTGTGCTAACGGCCTGCAAGCTAGAAAGGGTTTTCATAATTTTAAGTTTAAAAAAATTATTTCATGAGGCATAAGATTTACATGGGAGTCAGATCTCAGGGTCTATAAATAAAATATCTTTGGCTCACAGCCATGCTCCTTGGTTTATCTTTTATCTGTGGCTGTTTTTCTGCTACAATAACAAAAATAAGTATATGTACCACAGGTCGTGTGGCAAAATGTTAAATATTTACTATTTGCCTTTTAGAAAATTTTGCCAGCATTGCCCAAAGAACTAGTAGTATTTTCTTAACACTATTTGATGAGAGATTTATTAAATAAGCAGCTAATTTTTTAATGAATTTTACCATTTGAAATAAACCTTTTGGGGTAAATATAGAGTTGGTTACATTACTCTTAGTAATCTTCACTAAAATAAAAGCTAAGACACCAGAATTGCAATTATCCTTGTGCTGGGGATGAAATCTCCTGTTGCCTTCTTTCATCTAAGAAAAAATTGTTACCAAAAGAGTATGTGGGATCTGGCTGCTCACCACTCAAAAGCCAATAAACAGGTCAGTTTGGTGAAAAGGAAAGTTTGCTCTACTTCAAGACCTGGCAGTTGGGAGGGGGATGTGGCAGCCATTAGTCCAAAGGATGACACACAAGCCACCACCCCCCAACACATACACACACCAGCATGCAGGGGGCAACAGCTTTTATAGACAGAGCACAGTCATCTCTGACAGTCATCTTAAAATTGGCCATCAGTGGTCTGAGCAGCAGCATCTTAGTTGTTTTAGGTACAGTTAACTTTCAGTTCCTCTATTTCTTTGCATTGATCACCGAGGAAGGCTTTCTTATCTCTCCTTGCTATTCTTTGGAACTCCGCATTCAAATAGGTATATCTTTCCTTTTCTCTTTGCCTTTCACTTCTCTTCTTTACACAGCTATTTGTAAGGCCTCTTCAGACAGCAGTTTTGCTTTTCTGTATTTCTTTTTCTTGGAGATGGTCTTGATTCCTGTCTCCCGTACAGGGCCATGAACCTCTGTCCGTAGTTCATCAGGCACTCTATCAGACCTAGTCCCTTAAATCCATTTCTCACTTCCACTGTATAGTCATAAGGGATCTGATTTAGGTCATTCCTAAATGGTCTAGTGGTTTTCCCCCACGTTCTTCAATTTAAGTCTGAATTTGGCAATGAGGAGTTCATGATCTGAGCCACAATCAGCTCCCGGTTTTGTTTTTGCTGACTGTATAGAGCTTCTCCATCTTTGGCTGCAAAGAATATAATCTGTCTGATTTCAGTGTTAACCACCTGGTGATGTCCATGTGTAGCATCTTTGTT
>SJYT01040459.1:121917-136532 GCA_006410635.1 Cephalophus harveyi
CATCCGCCCCACATGGCCCTTGCACATGGCCATGCACCTCGGTGGAGGGGGAAGGGGCTGAGGGGATGGCAGAAACCCAGAGGCTGGTGCTGGTCCATCATGGCCTGGATGGTGTCTGGGGTCAGGCTGGAGTGGCCAGAGCCCACACCTCTGAGGTCAGCCTCTGCGCAGTCCCTGTGGGCACATGTACTGCAGAAATACAGACCCAGGGCTGACCCCTTTGTCAGAGGCAGCAGGAAATAGGGCGTATCAGAACCAATAGGCTCTACTGTCTATTGTCTATCAATTATCTATTATCTGTCTAGAGGTTGCTTTATGTTAAGGAAATAGCCCACACAACTGTAGGGCTGGCAAGTAAGAAATCTGCAGGGAAGACCAGCAGCTGGAGACCTGGGGACAAGCTGATCCTGCAGCTGGAGTCAGGCTGTGGTTGGGCACAGACCCCTCTTCCTTGGGGAAGCTCAGTGTTTCCTGATCAGGCCTTCAGCTGACTCGAGGGGGCCCCCACGTTATGGAGGATGACCTGCTCTACTCAAAGTCTGCAGACTTAATTATCAATTCTATCTAAAAACATCTTCATGGTGACATCTAGGTGGTGTTTGACCCCAAACAGTACTGCGGTGCTATGGTCTGAATGTTCATGTCCACCCAAATTCATATGTTGGGCTCCTAATCCCCAGAGTAACAGTGTCAGGAGGTGAGGACTTGGGGAGGTGATGAGTCATGAGGTGGGGCCCAGTGAATGGGGTTAGTGCCCTTAGAAAAGAGACCCCAGGGAGGTTACTGGGAGAGGCCAGCATCTGCAACTGTGAGGCCAGCCTTCACAGGAACCCAACCAGGTCAGCACTTTAATCTCAGACATCCAGCCTCCAGGTTGTGAGAATTAACTGCTGTTTATAAATATCTAGCATATATAACTTCCCATAGCCTAGCCAAGGTGACATAAAATGAACCATCAGGTGTGGGTTTAACTGCCACCTGATTTTTATATTTTCCCAACTGATCAAAAGTTTTCTTTGGGCTGGATTATTTTCCAGCCTGAGGTTGGTACCTTGGCGGGGACACATCCGTGAAGTGTGAGTGACAGGCAGGGGGTGGGTGATCCAGCCCTACGGCCACGGTTCTTCATAGTGATGCTCTCTTCCAGGACTGACCTCTGAGCTCTTGGCCACCACCTATGGCCAGCACAGGGCGAGGGGAGGGGACAACCCGAGCAGAGGCCCACCTGCCTGCCCTGGGTGGAAGGGGGCCTGGAGGTGTGTAGCTGGGCCACACTGTCCTGTTCAGAACGTCTCACCCCAGTGGCGCCTCTGCAGCTCATGTGGAACAGTGCAGATTCGAGAAGTTATAAACGTATTTTGTAGCAGTGACATTTAGAAAGTAGGAGGCATTTAGCTTGTGCTCACAAAGAGAAGATGCTTTATTGTTGATGATTATCTGTTCTCCTTTTTTTTTTTGCCAAGAAATAAAATAGAAAAGTATTAAAACCTTTCCAGTTTTGTATTTTATCTGAGGATTTATCTGTGAAGAAACACTGAATAAATCGTCTTTGCAACCAAAGGAAAGACTTCTTATCTCCTTGCATTTGGAGTAATTACCCTATGTCTTGCATTATGGTATAAGGAAATGGACCAGAAAGCATGCTGATTGAATATCATTTTAAAAACAAGCTCATAGGATGTGTTTGGCACCCAGCTCTGCTCACTGAAGCAGTTTGGCAGGAGGGAAAGAACCTCCTGAAGGGTGGGGAGTCGTGGCTGGAGCCTGGGACGGCCGCATGCAGACCGCATGCTGGTGGGGAGGTTTCCTGAGGCTCTGGTTCCACTGCCAGGGACAAGGCTGGGAGCCCGGGAGCTCAGAGTAGATCCTCGCGGCCCTGGCTCCTATGCCAAGAGACACAGAAGCACAGAGACAGAGAGAATGAGACAGAGACAGGGAGAGGGACTCCCGGGGGCTCTGTAACCAGGAGAGTGATCCCATTCGTGGGGCTCCACCCACATGACCTCCCCACCGCGCCAAGGCCCCGCCTCCTGGCGGCAGGGCCCTGTCCACCACAGCACGGCTGCGCCTCCGGGGGCTCCTGCCGCCTCGCCCGAGGCGTGGCTAGAGCCAGCTGGAGGGGAAGCCAAGGCAGAGGCAGGCACAGCCCTGTCCCCAAGCTCACGCCCGGCGGCCTGTGCCCCAGGGAAGCGAGGACCAGGTCTCAGCTCAGTTTGCTCAGTTTGGAATCTGAGATCACGCAATTAAAAGCAGAAAAGCAGGTGGTATACACGGAGATAGATGTCAAGGGCTTCCCCCTGGCTCAGATGGTAAAGAATCTGGCTGCAGTGCAGGAGACCCAGGTTCAATCCCTGGGTCAGAAAGATCCCCTGGAGAAGGGAATGGCAACGCACTCCAGTATTCTTGCCTGAATCCCATGGACAGAGGAATCTGTTAGGATACAGTCCGTGGGGTCACAAGAGTCGAATAAAACTAAACCACCACCCGCCACACCAAGATTTCACCTTTATTACACAGTTGAGGGTGTGGGTCTCTCAAAGGAAAAATATATGCAAAGATATATCTGACTTAAATGAAACTATCTTTTGTTTTCAGGGTAAAAATTGTGAGGTGTCAAAACATGCCTGAATTCACATCTGTAAGATCTCTTTTGAGACCTCAGTTTTTCTTGATTATTAAAGCTGTCACTTTAAACAAAGAATTAAACAAGAGATAAAGATTGAAATTTTGCCCACAAGGAAATAAAAACACTGTGAAAAGAATTAAGGGAATCTTCTCTTCACACTTGGGTCTATTAGGGGCCAGGCGCAGGCGTCTGCTTCTGTGTGCCGGGTGGCCGCAGAGTGTCAGTGGAGACGCGGCCCTGCCTGCGGTCCAGCTCCGCCCAGCGCAGCGGTGTGGCCCAGGCAGCCCAGGCTGGAGAACGGGGCTGCGGGGGCTGGGGGGGCTGCGGGGGCTGGGGCAGGACGGTAGGTCGGCCTCACCATCGGGACGGAGATCCTGACTCCCGGAGACAGGACAAGAATCGAGTCACTCTCAGGCGGTGACCGGCTTGGGACCGGGGGCCCAGGACTCGAAGCAGGGGAGGCAGGCAGCTCCCCCTCAGGAGGGGCTCCGGGCACCGGCCCCGAGGGGCGTCACCAGGGCTCCTGCCCGGCCTCACGCCCTGCGTTCAACCCCAAGGAAGCCGGGGCGCTGCCTTCCCTGCGTGCCCATGGCCGCCACCCTCTCCCGGGCCCGCCCCACCCCCAGCCGGGCTCTCCCCCGGGGGACGGGCCGGGGTCCACTGCGCACGGCCGCCTCCTCCCGGGACAGGCCTTCCCCTGGTAGGGACCAGCCGGCTGGCTGCTCCAAAGCCCCCAGGTGGGCTGGGGCTGCTCCCACCCGGGGCAGGGGGCGGGGAAGGCAGGACCCCGGCTGGACCGTGCAGCCGCCTTGTCCCTTCGGTTGCTGTCAAGACTCTCCCAGACTCAGAGGCTGTGGCCTGGCCTGGGGTCTCCGCTGTGCTCGGGGCACCCTGTGCCTCCCCGAGAAGTGAGGAGCTGGGGGTTCCCCAGGCACCTGGACTCACCTGGAGCCTGACCACAGATGCCAGGTCCCCCCAGGCTGGGCCCACAGGTGGCTGCTGTGGGTGAGACCCGCTGCTGTGGAAGGGATGGGGAGGAGCAGAGTGCAGAGCGGCCTGGGGTCTTCATTTTTGGGGGGCTCACACTAGTGTGTAAAGGCACACTGGTCACTTCCTGGGCCTGTGGAGAATCGCGGGGAAAATCCCGCACCTTGGCGGCTGGTGCTCCTCTAACTGAGTCTGCAAAGGGGCCTCGCAAGGCCCTTCTGGCGGAATTCCTTTCTGCTTCTCCAGCAACTGCTCCACGTGGCCAGGCTGCCTCACTCACAGGTCCACTCCCGACTCAGGCAGCGCAGAAGCCAGTCTCTCCTCTCACAAAGGAAATCGTCTGACCCACTGGCTCCATTTCTTCAGCCTCCAAAAACCTGCAAGCTTTTCCTCCCTGGCATGAGAGGGTGTTTCTGTCTCCTTCTCAAGGATGCCTGTCCCACATCCTCTCCCACCTTCCCCCCAGGCTCCTACCGCAGCTGATTCACGTTGTGTCTCTAATTGCACTTTTTCAGTTGTTTGGTCGCTGAGTCAAGTCCAACTCTTTGTGACCCCGTGGACTGCAGCACACCAGGCTTCCCTGTCCTTCACTGATCCTGGAGTTTGCTCAAACTCATGTTCATTGAGTGGGTGATGCCATCCAACCATCTCCTTCTCTGTCATCCCCTTCTCCTCCTGTCCTCAATCTTTCCCAGCATCAGGGTCTTTCCCAATGAGTCAGCTCTTTGCATCAGGTGGCAGAAGTACTGAAGTTTCAGCTTCAACATCAGTCCTTCCAATGAATATTCAGGGTTGATTTCTTTTAGATTTGACTGGTTTGATCTCCTTGCTGTCCAAGGGACTCTCAAGAGTCTTTTCCAGGACTCAGCCTTATTTATGGTCTAGCTTTCACATCCATACATGACTACTGGAAAAACCATAGCTTTGACTATATGGACTTTAGTCAGCAAAGTGATGTCTCTGCTTTTTAATATGCTATCTAGGATGGTCATAGCTTTTCTTCTAAGGAGCAAGGGTCTTTTAATTTCATGGCTGCACTCACCATCTGCAGTGATTTTAGAGCCCAAGAAAATAAAGTCTGACACTGTTTTCATTGTTTCCCCACCTATTTGCCATGAAGTGATGGGACCAGATGCTATAATCTTAGTTTTCTGAATGTTGAGTTTCAAGCCAACTTTTTCACCCTCCTCTTTCACTTTCATCAAGAGGCTCTTCAGCTCCTCTTCAATTTCTGCCATTATTGTGGTGGTCATCTGCATATCTAAGACTATTGATATTTCTACCAGAAATCTTGATTTCAGCTTGTGCTTCATCTAGTCCGGCATTTCGCACGATGCACTCTGCATATAAGTTAAATAAGCAGGGTGACAATATACAGCCTTGACGCACTCTTTTCCAATTTGGAACCAGGTCGATGTTCCATGTCTGATTCTAACTGTTTTTTTTTTTTTTTTTTTTGGTGTAGAACATTTATTTATTTATTCCATGGAACATGCAAAGTTTAGATCAGTGGGATTTTAATCAAAGAATTGGACATTTTCTTCCCACATATATCGCTTTGTATTTGGAAATGATATTGTGATCCATTTCACTGCAATATTGCAAAATATTTACAAGAAAATATTAAAAATAACTCAAACATGAAAGGCAAAATGGGGGTGAAATAAATTGTTTTTTCCAGAAATCTCTACTCCAGTGCCCACAGCACACAATAAGAGAGTCAAAACAAATAACAAATTACCCCTTGATCACAAGTTTCCAAGGAATTGGAATAGGGGAAGAAATCTGATGAAAATGGTGGTATGAAAGGGGATGGATGATATTAGCAGCACTGTTTCAATAACCAATTTATTTTGCATGAAATACCCTCTCTTTTATATGCAGTAAATTCTGAACAAGGCTAAACTTTAAGATATTCCTTGAAATGAAATTAAAAATACCCTGACATTGAAAGCAATTCTTCCACCTGAGCTGAGGAAGAGCCTCTTTCTCCATGAACCACTGATGTGAACAGAAGCCTGATCTAGCATCCAAAGCTGTCACAGCAGCCCTTCCATCTCTTTCATGAAAGCCTCATAGACATCGTCCTTAGTCTGCACCAACACAGGAACAGATGGGCCAGATTTGGGTGCTGCTTTGGCAAGAGGCACAGCAGAATCACCCTCCGGCTTTCTCTGGGCAGCAGCAACAGCCCCTTTATTCTCCTGACGTGCCCACAGTGCGGCCGGCACAAACCGTGTGATCTCTGCCTTGGGAGTAGTGATCTGTGGCTTGGCACTGACGGTCGCCGTGGCTTTCTTCTCAATGGTGGCTGTGCTTGTCATCTGCCTTGGGTCACTGGATCCAGCTGGGGGGAGCACTTAGAACCCCCGGGTTGGGTAAGGGAGCTGGTGGGAAGAGCCCAGGTGGGGCAGGTCCAAGAAGAGGCACCAGAGGTGGGTGCATCATGCCAGGACGCAGGGGAGGGATACCTGGAGATGCAGGGAGAGGTAGCCGTGGTGGGGGTCCCCGAGGAGGAGGGCCAGGAGGCGGACCTGGGGGTGGACCTGGAGGTAAAAGGCGGGGCAGAGGCCCTCAGAGTCCTGGCACTCCAGGCGGTCTCAGGAACGGAGGAGCTCCTGGAGGTGGTCCAGGAGAAAGGCCTGTAGGTGGTCCAGTGGCCATAAAGGTGGAGCAGGTGTCGGTCCAAGCAGAGGTGGTCCTGGCATGGGGGGTGCTTGTATCTGAGATAGAGGAACAGACTGTGGAGGGGCTTGCTGCTGGGAAGCTGCAGACGCGCCGTCAGAGAGAGATTCCTCCTTATGCTGTTTCTGTGATTGCTTTTCTGCTTCGGAATAATCCAAATCTTCATCACCGTCCTCTGAAAATTCCTCGATTTCTTGTCCCTTCTCAGGGATTTCCTGACCTGCCATTCGAAGCATCATGGCTAGGAGAAGAGTCAGCTCCTTCATGTTCTTCTTCCTAGATTTTCCAGGCATATCTGCAAACCGTACACTCAGACCTGTTTTTTTTTTTTTTTCTTCACTGTTTTCTCTCTCCATGTCATCACGGTGCACAAATGCATCCCTTCACTTTCTCCGTCTGATCTGTCAATGTCGCTGTCTTCAGTACTGTCGTCATGCTTATCCTTGTCCGTGTCTTCAGGATAGCCATCATCGTCATGACCCCGCTGAGCAAGTTCAGGACTATATGACATGTCTTCATCTCACCTCCGAGCGGGAAGATCTAGGGCAAAGCCCACTTTGCAGCCATACATTTGTAAGACTTGAGGAGGAGGTGGGCCCGGGGGAGGACCTGAAGGTTTCCTGCCAGGGGGCAAACATGGAACACCATGTCCAAGAAGAGGAAGTATAGAAACTGCCCGAGTTGGAGGTCCATAGGCTGAGGTCTTCTTAAGGATGGAGGGTGGCTGGGCCTCAGGAAGTGGAATGTCTTGGATCAAGATGTTGGAAGGAGCATGCGGCATATCTGGCAGAGGAATACTCTCCACTTCCACATGCTGGGCATTCTTGATAGCATCAAACTATTGGCTAAGTTGAGCCCTCTTCTGTTCATATTCTACTTCTAGCTTTCTCAATTCTTTGTAAAAATCTGGGTTCTCTTTCTCACAGAGTCATAGAATATGTTCAAATGTTTCACGTAGCTTTTTACACTTCTCTTTCAGCACTTTCTCATTTAACTGTGGCTGCCGCACTGGGTTAAACTCCATTTCATCCAGTTTTTCCATGTCCCAGATAATTCGTTTGGGATCCTTCGTCTTTAAAACTGCACCTCGTACCATCGTGCGCTGCTTTTTGTTCTTCTTTAAGCCTCTTTCCGAGCTTCTTTTCTGGCTTGGTCTGCAGGGTTCATAATATTTCCACTTTTGGTGGATGACGTGCATCTCCCCCCATGTTGACAATGTGTTTGATTTACTTGCTTGTTTAAAAAATAAAACCTAAAACACGCTTCTGCTGGGCTCCTGGGGCTGAGAGAAGCGGGGAGGGGACGCATCTCGGCCCGTTTGACTTCACAGGGCCTTCCCCTCTGCTTTTCGGTCAATCACCCAACCACCGCCATCTTGAAACCTCCTGTTGCCTCTTGACCTGCATACAGAGTTCTCAGAAGGCAGGTAAGGTGGTCTGGTATTCCCACATCTTTAAGAATTTTCCACAGTTTGTTATGATCCACACAGCCAAAGGCTTTAGCATAGTCAATAAAGCAAATATTTTCCTGGAATTCCCTTGCTGGGAATGGTCCAACAGATGTTGGGAATTTGATCTTTGCTTCCTCTGCCTTTTCTAAATCCAGCTTGTACATCTGAAAGTTTTTGGTTCACAGACTGTTGAAGCCTAGCTTGGAGGATTTTGAGGATTACTTTGATAGCATGTGAAATGAGTGCAATTGTGTGGTAGTTTGAACATTCTTTATCATTGCCCTTCTTTGGGATCGGAATGAAAACTGACCTCTTCCAGTCCTGTGGCCATTGTTGAGTTTTCTAAATTTGGTGGCATATTGAGTGCAGCACTTTTACAGCATCATCTTTTAGGATTTGAAATAACTCAGCTGGAATTCCATCACCTCCACTAGCTTTGTTTGTAGTAATGCTTCCTAAGGCCCACTTGACTTCACACTCCAGGATGTCTGGCTCTAGGTGAGTGACCACACCATCGTGTTTGTTTGGCTCATTAAGACCTCTTTTGTATAGTTCTTCTCTGCATTCTTGCCACCTCTTCTTAATACCTTCTGCTTCTGTTAGATCTATACCGTTTCTGTCCTTTATTGGGCCCATCTTTGCATGAATTGTTCCCTTAGTATCTCTAATTTTCTTGAAGAGATCTCTAGTCTTTCCCATTCGATTGCTTTCCTCTATGTCTTTGCTCAATTAAGAGGGCTTTCTCTCTCCTTGCTATTCTTTGAAACTCCGCATACAGATGGGTGTATCTTTCCTTTCCTCTTTGCCTTTCGTTCCTCTATCTCAGCTATTCCTCAGCACTTCTCAGTAAACATGGGCATTTGCACAGGACACTCCTTCCCACCCCTGTCTCCAGCCACCGCCATGGCTGGCACTCTGGCTGACAGCCAGGCCAGGAGAACATCAGTCCCTGCCCCTCAGCCCCTGGTTCCAGGTGGAACCTGAGCAGCTCTGGTCCCCAAGCCCCTGCCTCCATGGGGGATAATGTTCTATGTGATGGCCTACACTGCAGGTCCTTGCTTCACTGTGTGGTGCCACGCCCAAGGTCTTGTTCATAGCCTGGCTCCATGGCCAGCCTGTGTCCACCCTCACAGCTTCGTGGATGCTCTCTGGTGTACACACTCACTCATCCACCTGCCACCCACCTTGCTTCTAGCTAAACGCAGGGAGTTTGTGTTTTCTCAATAATGTCCACTTGAAATATGTGTTTGACCTTTAAGGCCTTCAAAGTGACCTTCAAAAGATCACAGACACACAAATGAGGAAAACACAATGATGATGTTTAGCTACTACATCAAAGAGCAAAGGAAAGGGGGTTTTAGGGAAATTGTCTATCATCCATCTCTCACTCATCATGCACCATCTGTCATCTAGCAATCTATTCACCAACCCATCTGCCTACCCACCTCTGCTCCTGACCAGACACGTCTATACACCCACCATCTAATAACCGTGCCAGAGGCTTCTCGATAATTCTGCTCTGATGCTTTCTGAAGGCCCTTATACCCCCACCCCACCCCTGCCCCAACCTCTCCTTGACTTGACGTGCTTGAGGGTGTTGGTAGCCCAGGTGTGCAAAGTGCAGGGGAGATAGATGTTTCCCAGAGTCTCCTCTACCCTCTGGGATGGTGGTGCTGCCCTAGCTGGAGGCCTTGAGGGACCTTGGGGAGCCCGGCCCCTCTGCAGACAGGCTTCTGTGATGCATCAGGTCCACTTCCCTTGGGTCATTCTCACATTCTTCCCGGGGTGTACAGTTCCCACAGGAAACCGAGCTGAGGGTGAGAGCTCAGCCTCCTGGAAATCCTGGGACAGGAGGTCCAGGCTAAGGCCTGCGCTCAGACACTAGGGTCACCCAACCATGGAGCCTGCCAAGGAAAGAGTCCACACCGGTCACCTGCCTTTATCCACACCAGACTCAGCCAGGAGACAGTGGCCGATGGTCCTGGCGAGGGAGGGTCAGAGGCACAGCCAGACCTAGCCACATCTGTTACTCATCTGGCTCCCAGGAGGCTCCTGGCATTGCCCAGTGTGCTTGGACAGAAGCCAGAAAATATGTTCTCAGTTGGAACAGGCTTTATTATTTATGAAGTTCTATTTACTATTTGAAAATCAAAAGCCTGGAAAGAAAACATCCAACACCAGCACAGTTCAGATGCCCATTCTGTGTCTAAACTCTGAACCTGCTCCTTCTTCCATCCTGCCTCCCACCTCCCCCAGGCCACCTCCCAAAGACACCGGGGTCCCTCGGGGGTGGGGTGAGTGGAGTGCCCCCCACGGGTCGCAGGGTAAACAAACAGGCCCTTTGGAAAGAAAACATCCAAAGGGTCTCAGGGTAAACAAACAGGCCCTCTGATGCCATGCTGTGGGGCCTCAGCTGGGGGGCCGGGGTGGGGCCCCTGGGAGGCAGCAGAGGCCTCGGGAGGTTGGAGAGCCTGCGCTGACACCCAGGTGAGCCTCCCAGGGTCTGTGTTAAAACTAAACACTCCAAGTTAACTTTTGGAACTCCCAGCACCCCTCATGGGTAAGGACTTATGCATTTAATTTAGAAAAATTTACTCCTAGTCCTAAATACTACATCACTTTTCTTTACAAAGCAGAAGAAAGTACCTGTGGAGGCTGGAGCCAAGTCTGCTGGCCTCTATGTGAGTGTAGCTCTGGGATAACCAACCAGTGTGTCTACGCTGGGGCAGGCTTACCTCCACCAGTGTAGGCGGTCTACACAGGGGCAGGCGTGACTACACCGGGGCAGATGTGTCTACACTGGGTCAGACGCAACTACAGGAGGGCAGGCATGTCTACACTGGTGCCGGGAGCCAGCACGAGGAGTCCTGCCCGTGGCAAAGGTCATGAGGTTAAGGGGCCCGACAGGCAAAGGTGAGTCGGGCCTTAAGGGAGCCTCGCTGGATCTGCTCGTGCATCTGCCCCAAAACCAGAGTCTGCCTGCCTCACTGCACTGTGCTTTTCACCTACTCTTCTGACATTATACCGGGGGCTATCCCCCACCACCTCTGTCTGTAAAGGAGTTAACTTAGGACTCCAGTTAATGAATCTCCTGGGCGTGTTTCAGTCCAAAAACTCCTCTGATGGCTCCCTAGCCTGCCTGACAAGATTACCCTGCCATATGTGATTGTTTACAGCCTTCCAACCATGAGAGGCATAAGATGCTTTAAACTTTCTAAAAACAGATTCCTTTGAGAAGTTAGAAAATTATTAGTATAGTATTAGCGAGTTAGTTAGAAATTATGTTGGTGAGGAGTTTCATTGCTGAGTTAATGATTGCCACCAAGCCTCCATAGTCTTAGGCACCTGGGAGTATGTTAATCGATGGAATTGGAATGTAGAAAAACAAATATAGTAGTTTTGGTGTCAGTAATACTAGACTTTTGAGTTAATGAATTTTCTCTTTTGTTATAGATTGCTGTACTCCTCTTTCTTTGTTATAAATCATTGTGTCCTTGCTATGTAAAAATGTAACTTTATCACTATCTTAAGACTAAATAGATCTTAAGGGGAAACAAGTTTTCTGATTGATTAAACTTTATCAATAGAAAGAAAGGTGGGGCCATAAAATGTTAATCGGTCTCCAGACCAGAAGATATTGTAAAACAAATGTAAGACCCTTGTAAGAACAAAGATATGCTGGAAACACATTTATCTCTATGTACAACTAAAAGTATAAAAGTGGACCTGGAAAATAAAGAAACAGACCAGTTCCTGGAAAGACTGATTTCCCACTTGTGGTCTTTTCTCGTTCTCTTCTTTTCTGGCTGAATTCCCATTTGGAGCATGGAAGCTCGCCAAGCCTACTAATTTTGCCTGGCCTTCTAAGATCTGAACGGGGCAGCCTTTGTGTCTCCTCTCCTTCAGAAGAACGGGAAGACGTCTGTGGCCTACGTAGGTGGTGCAAACTCCTTGTCTCGGAGTTTTATTGGTTCTCCACATAAACCAAGTTATTCAGCCTCTTTTCTCCACTAATTTTCCTACTACACTATTCTTTCCTAATCTCTCTTTATATTTCTAATTAAATAGTCCTTTCCTAGACAGACTCCATCCCTGCTTCAAAATCACTGGATCCACCGAGGCTGGAACCCAGCACAGTGGGACAGGCACATCTCCACGAGGGCAGGCAGGTCTCCATGGGGCCAGGTCCTTCCCTTGTTTGCTATACATTCTTTCACAGGAGTTCTGTGTTTGGGGAAAGTTTAAAGCTATATCTTCTGGACAAATGAGAGCCAGCCGAGCTTGGATGCAGCTCCTGGGATGTTGGAAAGCTCCCAGGCCCTGTAAGACCAGCAGACAGCTGAGCCGGGCCACAGCGCTGATGGTGGTGCTGTGCTCAGGAGGGAGGTCACAGTGTGTCCACTGCCAGAGACAACCCAGGGCTCCAGGACCACTCTGGCCGCCATGACCACCCTTGGCACTGAGGAGCCCTGAGCAGGCAGGCGGCAGACAGAGCCACCTGTGGGGGTGTGGCCTTTGGGAAGGAGGCCGAAACTCCCAGGGAGGGAGCTGGCCCTCTCCTGCAGGTCACCCGCAGACCCACAGACTGAGGCTGGAGCATGGGGAACCAAGGTACCTGGGGGCACCATGAGCCCCTCCTGCCCTTGGTGCACCCACCTCCACTCCCACCCCCCCCCCAGAATGAAAACTGACCTTTTCCAGTCCTGTGGCCACTGCTGAGTTTTCCAGATTTGCTGACATATTGAATGCAGCACTTTTGCAGTATCATCTTTTAGGATTTGAAATAGCTTTGTAGGACTGGCTGAAGAAGCACAAGCCCTATTTGCTACATTAAAACCAGTACAGACCTAAACATATAAAGATTAAGTGAGGAGAGAAAGATTATCCCACACAATGAAAATCAAAAGAGGTGGAGTGGCAAATTGTTATATCAAATTTAAAATAACAAAAGACACTGCAAGTTAAATGACATTTCAGTTGAAGAAGAAAATTGTTAACATATGCACTCAAAAACATATACATACAGAGACACAAAGGGGAAATTGGAGTAACTCAAAAAAAGAAACACCTACATCAATAAAGATCAAAACAGAAAAACCCCTTACACAAACTGAGATGTAAATTGTGTCTTCAGTATATTGCACCCAAATGGGAAAAATTATTAGGTGCATAATTTTCCAGAAGTCAATTTGGAGATCACTTAGTAAATTTAATAAAATTTTGTATCAAGATCTTTTTGACCAACATGTGAGCAAAGGCATCAAGTACAGAAAAGAAACACCAAAAACAATGATGAAAATTACTGGGAAAAAGGGGGAATCAAAAAATTCATAGGCAATAGACAGACTAAAGGGAAACTAAAGCCCCTAACAACAGATAAAGCAATCTCAATAACCAGAAAAAAGCTCAGAGCAAAGAAAGAAATGAAAAGGATTTAACGTTAAAGGTAATAAAAATAAAGACAATAATGAAGAAAGTAAATAAACAAAACTATAGTTGAAGATCACAGAAACAATAAAAGCACAATGAATCAGGACTATTTTGACATAAATGACAACTTCAGAAGAAAAAGATATGAATTAAATAAGTTCAACCTCAAAGAATGAACGACATCCAGAAGCTTTAACAAAAATTACCAAGCTCTGAGACCCCCAAATGTGGTGAAACTCTCCTTAAAGAAAAAGGCTGATTTTCAAAGTGAATTCTTTAGGTCACTTTGAAAGCTCTTAGAATCTTGTGTAGAAACACCTCCCAAAACAAGGCACAATCTGTCCTGGTCAATGGCGACAAATTTAGAATATTACAGGCAATACATGGAGGAAAACAGATCAAATTCAAAAAGAATATAGAACAAAACNATTTTCAAAGTGAATTCTTTAGGTCACTTTGAAAGCTCTTAGAATCTTGTGTAGAAACACCTCCCAAAACAAGGCACAATCTGTCCTGGTCAATGGCGACAAATTTAGAATATTACAGGCAATACATGGAGGAAAACAGATCAAATTCAAAAAGAATATAGAACAAAACCACAAATACACATACTAATCAAGTCTTAAGAGAGGCCACAGATCCTTCAAACAATCTCAACATAGTTTTTGGAGTCATCTACAGCAATAATCAGAAGAAAAGAATGAATGCAGGTTGGAGAAAAGAAACAGTGGAACAAGAAACCCTTAAGACGCCATCAAAATTATGTTTAAGTTAATGAAGCAAAATGTCCCAGGATAGAAATATAGCAGAAGTCTCTTTTCCAAATTTCCTATAATGAAGAGAAACAATTAAGAATCAAATCACATTACCAATTACAACATAATAATACAGCTAGGGACAAAGGAGCTGTGAGGGAGAGAGGAAAATTCCATGCTCCAGGGTGGGAGAATAAAATATTGTGGAAAATATTATATATAACCTCAAACAATTATCATGAGCAATTTTCCACAAGATTTAATCTTCCCCAGTCAAAGAATATGAGTGCTCACTCAAAGGCAGATAAGCAGATTAAAGAATGGATGGAGGACAGAGGATAACAGTGGATATTAATGACCATCTTTTAAGTAGTGCTGGGAAAACTGACCAGTATGTAAAAAAATTGAAAGTCACATGCCTACACAAAAAATAAAACACAAAATGATTACAAAGGCCCCTGTAGAGACCATAACTTGTCTTTTAAAAACTTATTTATGAAATATAAATATAACAAGCAATCTTGTCTAATACAGCAAGAACCCTCTGTGATTCTACCCCACAAAAATGAAAATAAAAACAAGACCTATAAATTAAAGTTAAAAACTTTGTAAAGATAAACCAGGTTGAAAAAGGACCTCAGAACGGGAGAAGAAAGAACAAAATGAAAAGAAAAAAAAAAAA
>SJYT01040463.1:0-11569 GCA_006410635.1 Cephalophus harveyi
ATCAGTGTCAAAACGTTTTCTCCATATGTTTAATCCTAGCAGTTTTGTAGTCTCAGTCTCTATGTTTAAGTCTTTAATATATTTCAAGTTAAGTTTTGTGAATAGTGTAAGAGCAGCATACAATTTCATTCTTTTACGTGTGCTTACTTACCTCAACACCATTTTTCCCGTTACCTATTGAAGAGTATCCTTTCCTCACTGTATTTTCTTGGCTATCTTATCAAATATTAGTTGATCAAATATGTGTGAGTTTATTTTGGGGCTCCCTATTCTGTTCCATTAATCTATATTTTTATACTGTTTATTTCTGTGGTATATCTGCTGTAATATATCATCTTTTATTTCTGACATTTTGTATTTGGGGCTTCTGCTTTGTATTTTGTTAATCTACATACATTTTAAAAAAATTTTGTTTATGTTTCCTTGGGGCATCCCCAGTAGCTCAGCAGGTAAAGAATATGCCTGCAATGTAGAAGACTTTTCTTTTCTTTCAATTATTGTTTGCATTTCTTAGCTCCTAGTTTTGTTGATCTTTTCTCTTGTTTTTCTAGTCTATTTTATTATTTCTGGTCTGATCTTGCCATTTCCTTTTTTCTGCTAACCTTGGGCTTTATTCTTTTTCTAGATACTTGACGTATAAAGTTAAGTCATTTGAGAATTTTTTTCTTAATATATGCATTTATCAGTATAAATTTCCCCCTTAGAACTGCTTTGCTGCCTCCCCAAAGTTTTGGTATGTTGCATTTCCATTTTCATCTGTGTCAAGATTTTTTTTTTATTTCTCTTTTTATTTCTTGTTTGATGCATTGATTCAAGAATGTATTCTTAATTTCTACATATTTATGAATTTTCTCTTTCTCCTGTTATTGATTTCTAATTTCACATCATTGTAGTCATAAAAATACTTAATATGAATTCAAACTTCTTACACTTGTTAAAACTTTTTTGTTTGTGTGATCCAGCATATAATCTAGGGTCTCCCAGGTGGCTCAGTGGCAAAGAATCCACCTACCAATGAAGGAGATGTAGATTTGATCCCTGGATTGAGAAGATTCCCTAGAGGAAATGGCAACCCACTCCAGTACTCTTGCCTGGGAAAGGCCATAGACAGCCCAGCCCATAGCCTGGCTGGCTATAGTCCATGGTGTCTCAAAGACTGGACGTGACTTAGTGACTGAGCATATGCACAACGTGTGATCTATCCTAGAGAAAGTTCCATGTGCAATTGAAAAGAATGTATGGTCTGCTACTGTTGGATGGAATGTTCTAAATATATCTAAAGTTGTATTGACGTCTAATATTTCCTTTTTGAGCTTCTGTCTAATGATCTATTCAATGCTGAAAGTAGATTACTGCAGTCCCCTATGATTATATTGCTGCCTATTTCCACCTTCACATCCTTTAACATTTGTTCAGTACATTATCTTGTCAGTTGTTTACTGGCTTTTTTTGTAATTTTCTGTGTATTTCTCCCTCTCTTGCTGTCTTCCTTTGTGATGTGATGATTTTTCATAGTGATGGAGAACTCTATGCCTGAGTCAAAGATGCACACAGAACAGCCGCAGAGACAGGGTCGGGAAAACAGGCACACATGGAGCATCTGTGGTCCTGGGTCTGATGTATGCACAGGATTAGGGGAAGCTGATGGTCTTTGTCCAGGGTGGTGCAATAGTAGCTTTCTCTGGGGTTGGGGGATCAGTAATATTTCCCTTCCCAGAGTTCTGTGATAGAGATACTGCTGATTTTCTCAATGAAAAACATTGCTGCTGTCCTCTTTATAGCTGTCTACTGGAGTCTACACTGACAAATTCTACAAGGTCCTAGTGTGAACATTCTGGAAAATCACAGTTTTCATGGGAATTATTGAGATCCTCAGTGGTAAAGGCTGCCAAGATCCTCTACAGAGAAGGCCACTGGTGTCCATGATGGCACACATCATGTGGCTGATTCAAACAGTCCCCACCTTCCTTTGTTCCTTACTGTCTCCAGACATCTCTACTGAGTTGATATCCCTAGCAATTATCAATTATTTCTGTGAAGCTATTCTTTTTTTTTTTTTCCCTCCACTGTTTTT
The DNA here is from genome assembly GCA_006410635.1 of Cephalophus harveyi. Lineage (NCBI taxonomy): Eukaryota > Metazoa > Chordata > Mammalia > Artiodactyla > Bovidae > Cephalophus > Cephalophus harveyi. Next base: position 2,075 of record SJYT01040463.1, read on the forward strand.
CTGTGGGTTTTTAATTAGACTCTTGTGCCTTACCAGGACTATTTTCACTCATCTTAGCTGTCTAATTTTTGTCTGTATGAGGAGAGAAAAGCTAGTATCTTCTACTTGCCATCTTGGTGACATCTTCACTATAAATTTGTTGTTTTGAAACCAACAAGTTTGTAGTAATTTGTTATGACAGCAATAGAAAATGAATGAAAATTAGTTAATATCAGTCATGTGGAGACTATACTGGATTATCTGGGTGAGCCCAGTCTAAACCCATAAATCCTGAAAAGCTGAGAATATTTTCTGGCTGTGGTCAGAGAGGGCAATGTGACACAGAAGAATGATCAGTGAAATGCAATAATGTTGATTTTAAAGGTGGAGGAATTGGGCTATAAGCCAAGGATTATGTGTCCTCTATTGTGAAGTGAAGTGAAAATTGCTCAGTCATGTCCAACTCTTTGCGACCCCATGGGCTATACAGTCCATGGAATTCTCTAGGCCAGAATACTGGAGTGGGTAGCCTTTCCTTTCTCCAGAGTATCTTCCCAATCCAGGGATCAAACACAGGTCTTCCACATTGCAGGCAGATTCTTTACCAGCTGAGCCACAGGGGAAGCCCCAAAATACTGGAATGGGTAGCCTATCCCTTCTCTAGCAGACCCAAAGAAATAGATTCTCCTTGGAGGCCCTTGAAAGGAACACAATCCTGCTGACACCTTGATTTGAGCTTGCTGCAATAGTCAAATATTTCACAGTGCTCACAGGAGATTACAGGCATGTTGCATTGATGCAACAGTGAAGAGTCTAAGCATGCCTAGACAAGCACACCTGCTGTGTCAAAGACTGATGATGGCCTGAGGCTGACAAACCTGTTGGTTCTATCCCCACCCATCCCCCAACCTCATACAAGCACATGCACAAATCTCCAAGTTTTTAGAAAAGTTTGATGAGCACTTTTCCTACGGTGGGTTTTTTTTTTTTTTTAATAGACCATTTAGGTTAGTATCCCAAGGCAATAGAAATAAGTGAAAATAAACAAATGAGACCTAATTAAACTTGTGTTTGCACAACAAAGAAAACATAAGCAAAATGAAAAGACAACCTGCGGCCTGATATAAAATATCTGCAAATGATGTGGTCGACAAGGGCTTAATTTTCAAAATATCCAAACAGTTCATGCAGCTCAATAACAACAACAACAACAAAATAAACAACCGAATCAAAAAAATGGGCAAATGGTCTAAACAGACATTTTTCCAAAGAAGAGATATTCAACATTGCTAGGGGAACGTGCAATTACTAAAAAAATGCAGAATTACAATGAGTTATCACCTCACACTGGTCAGAATGACCATCATTAAAAAGCCTACAAATAATAAATGCTGGAAAGGGTGTGGAGAAAAAAGAACCCTGTTACACTGTTGGTGGAAATGTCAATTGGTGAAGCTCCTATGGGAAACAGTATGAAAGTTTCTCAAAAACTAAAAATAGAGTTACCACATGATACAGCAATCCTACTCCTGGACACATATCTTGAGAAAACTCCAATTTGAAAAGATGCATGCACCCCACCCCAATGTTCATAGGAGCACTATTTATCATAACCAAGATGTGGAAGCAACCTAAATGTCCATGGGTAGGTGATGGATAAAGAAGATATGGCATATACGTGAACAAAATGGAATACTACTCAGGCATTAAAAAATAAAATAAAATAAAATAATGCCTCTTGTGTCAACATGAATGGACCTAAAGATTATCATTCTAAGAGAAGCAAGTCAGACAGAGAAAGATAAATATCATTTCAAGTCACTTACATGTGGAATTTGGTTTATGGAATATGATAGAAATGACTTATTCACAAAATAGAAAAAGAGTCACAGATGTAGAAAACAAACATAATTACCAAGGGGAAGAGAGGCAGGGGAAGGAAAAAATTAGGAGTTTGAGATTCAGTTCAGTTCAGTTCAGTCGCTCAGTTGTGTCTGACTCTTTGCGACCCCATGAATTGCAGCACGCCAGGCCTCCCTGTTCATTACCATCTCCCGGAGTTCACTCAGACTCACGTCAATTGAGTCCGTGATGCCATCCAGCCATCTCATCCTTGGTTGTCACCTTCTCCTCCTGCCCCCAATCCATCTCAGCATGACAGTCTTTTCCAATGAGTCAACTCTTCAAATGAGGTGGCCAAAGTACTGGAGTTTCAGCTTTAGCATCATTCCTTCCAAAGAAATCCCAGGGCTGATCTCCTTCAGAATGGACTGGTTGGATCTCCTTGCAGTCCAAGGGACTCAAGAGTCTTCTCCAACACCACAGTTCAAAAGCATCAATTCTTCGGCACTCAGCCTTCTTCACAGTCCAACTCTCACATCCATACATGACCACAGGAAAAACCATAGCCTTGACTAGACGGACCTTAGTCGGCAAAGTAATGTCTCTGCTTTTGAAAATGCTATCTACTGGTTCCAAATAGGAAAAGCGGTACATCAAGGCTGTATACTGTGACCCTGCTTATGTAACTTATATGCAGAGTACATCATGAGAAATGCTGGGCTGGATGAAGCACAAGCTGGAATCAAGATTTCTGGAAGAAATATCAATAACTTCAGATATGCAGATGACACCACCTTTAAGGCAGAAAGTGAAGAAAAGCTAAAGAGCCTCTTGAAGAAAATGAAAGAGGAGAGTGAAAAAGTTGACTTAAAGCTCAACATTCGAAAGCTAAGATCATGGCATCCGGTCTCATCACTTCATGGGAAATAGGAGAAACAGTGGAAACAGTGTCAGGCTTTATTTTTGGGGGCTCCAAAATCACTGCTGATGATGACTGCAGTGATGAAATTAAAAGATGCTTGCTCCTTGAAAGGAAAGTTATGACCAACCTAGACAGCATATTCAAAAGCAGAGACATTACTTTGCCAACAAAGGTCCATCTAGTCAAGGCTTAAAGCATCTGCCTGGAATGCTGGAGACCCGAGTTCGATCCCTGGGTCGGGAAGATCCCCTGGAGAAGGAAATGGCAACCCACTCCAGTACTCTTGCCTGGAGAATCCCATGGAGGGAGGAGCCTGGTAGGCTACAGTCCATGGGGTCGCAAAGAGTCGGACATGACTGAGCGACTTCACTACTACTATGTATGGATGTGAGAGTTGGACTATAAAGAAAGCTGAGCACAGAAGAATTGATGCTTTTGATTTGTGGTGTTGGAGAAGACTCTTGAGAGTTTCTTGGACCTCAAGGAGATCCAACCAGTCCATCCTGAAGGAAATCAGTCCTGAATATTCATTAGAAGGATTGATGCTGAAGCTGAAACTACAATACTTTGGCCACCTGATGCAAAGAGCTGACTCATTTGAAGAGACCCTGATACTGGCAAAGTTGAGGGCAGGAGGAGAAGGGGATGATGGAGGATGAGTTGGTTGGATGGCATCACCGACTCAATGGACATGAGTTTGGGTAAACTCCGGGAATTGGTGATGGACAGGGAGGCGTGGCGTGCTGAAGTTCATGGTGTCACAAAGAGTTGGACACGACTGAGCGACTGAACTGAACTGATCTTTAAGAAACCAAAAAGAAAAAGAATATGAAAAAGAATACATTTGTTCTTTTATATATATGTGTATATATATATTGTACACACACACACACATACATATATATATACATCTTCATTGGAAGACATATAAAGTGAAGTCACTCAGTTGTGTCTGACTCTTTGCGACCCCATGGACTGTAGCCTACCAGGCTTCTCCGTCCACAGGATTTTCCAGGCAAGAATACTGGAGTGGGTTACCATTTCCTTCTCCAGGGGATCTTCCCGACCCAGGGATCGAACCCAGGTCTCCTGCATTGGAGGCAGATGCTTTAACCTCTGAGCCACCAGGGAACTGAATCATTTTGCTGTATGCCAGAAATTAACACAACATTTTAAATCAACTATGCTTCAATTAAAATAATTTTTAAAAATAAAGAATATAGTTAAGATATACTGTAATAACATTTAGAAAAGATAATGATACGACCTTGGAGTTGCAGAGATGTAAAGAAATGAATAAATTTGAAAGATATTAAAAGTTATAACAAATAGCACTTGGCAATTATTGTTACCTATGAACAAACTATCTCAAAACTTAGTGGTTTAAAACAGTAAAAATTATTTTTATTACTCACACAGTATGGGTCAAGAATTCATCCATGGCTAAGAAGGTATGCCTATTTTTGCTTCAGATGATGTCAGCTGGGAAGGCTTGACTAGGGTCAGAAAGTCCTTGATGCTTTTATTCAGCGTGTGAGAAGTTGGTGCTGGCTGTCTGCTAGGCACCTGGTTCACCTCTCTGTGAACTCTCTATGTCTCTGTACAGGTCTCGGATCAACCAGTAATCTACCTCAAAGTTCTTTAAATGGTGCCATGCTTAAGAGAATAAAAATGGATGATGTGTGCTCTTTTCATGTCTCAACTGAGAAGTCACATAGTGTCACTTTTACCATATTCTCTATATTAGACAGGTTGTAGAGCTGCCTAAAATTCAGGGAATGGACACATGGCAAAGTCACATTTTAAAAGGGCATGTGAGTGGGAAATTTAGAATCAAGCGATCAGAGGCGTTACTTAACTAAATGAGGAGTGAAGTTATAATGGCATGGAGGAAGAAATAGGAGAAAGACCAATCAGAGGGGAACACAGCAAGCTAGATTTTCTACATATAGGTATACAGATATATATAGACATATCTAAGAAATTTCCAAGATAAGGTTATAAATCAAATACTTGTATTACTATTTTTTTGACACTCTAAGTACTTTGCAAATGTTAACCAGTTATCATGGAAACACTATGAAATGAAGATATTATTATTTGTATTATCTTCATTGTGCACATGGAAGTCAAGTTACATTCCCGAATTCACATATTTATTAAGGGGCAGAAGCAGGATTAAAGCCCAAGTAGTCTGGTTCCACATTTCCTAGTTGAATCACTTTTCTCTGCTAATTCTCAGTTAGATAGAAAAACTAAAGTATTTTGCAAATGTTAACCAATTATCATGGAAACACTATGAAATGAACATATTATTATTTGTATTATCCTCATTTTGCACATGGAAGTCAAGTTACATTCCCGAATTCACATATTTATTAAGGGGCAGAAGCAGGATTAAAGCCCAAGTAGTCTGGTTCCACATTTCCTAGCTGAATCACTTTTCTCTGCTAATTCTCAGTTAGATAGAAAAACTTGTTTTTCTAGAGCTCAAGAGAAATATTAGATGATTTGGATACTTATAATATTTCAATGTTTAAATCAGAAATGAGTGAAAATAAAATTTTACAAATTTAACCTAAGGAAACATATACAGGGCTGAAGAATATAACCATTGCCTTTTGTCTTATTATCGTATGTGTTTTGAGACATAACAGCAGGAATGATATGAACCTCTGATCGTGGCAGGAATATTCATACAAGACAGCTTTCTGGTGAGATATTTAATTATTCCTAGGAATAAACAGACAGTAAAAATGCTAGTCTGACTTAGTTTTGTGATGTTTTTAATTTATTGACAATGCAAAGTCCAGAGATGTTAGATATAAGAATTTTTGCTACATTTTGTCCGTTAGTGTGCCATTTACACAATAGTGTGTGTTCAAAGAGCTTACTGCCTTTTGAACTCCTGGGATATTGTGATATAATAAAAACTATACAGTTGATTTTGTCCCTGGTTCCTGCACAGAGCTTCTAAAATCCTTGGAATTTCTTAAAGGGGTAAGCGAAGTATCTTTTGTTATTCATAATAAGTCCCTTTCAACCATTCCTAAGTTTATGCAGATGAGGTAAATCATAGAGGATGGAGACTGGTTGCCTGACAACCAACCAATTTTTAGCTCCAGCCCCAGACCTCCAGGGAGGGAAGAGGAGCAGAGACTGAGTCAATCATAATGGCTAATAATGTAATCAATCATGTCTATGTAATGGAACTTTTGTAACACTCTAGACGTTAGGGTTCTTACAGCTTCCAGTTGCTCAACACACAGAGGTGCTGGGAGCATAACAAATTCAGAGCGAACATGGAAGCGTCATACCCCTTCCTCCACAAATTGTCCTATGCATCTCTTCCATCTGGCTGTTTCCTTTTATGGTAAATTGGGAATCTGCTAATAAGGGCTTCCCTGGTGGCTCAGTGTAAAAAGCCTGCCTGCCATGTGGAGATGCAGGTTCGATCCTTGAGTTAGGAAGATCCCCTAGAGAAGGAAATGGCAACCCACTTCAGTATTCCTGCCTGGGAAATCCCAGGGACTGAGGAGTCTGGCGGGCTGTAGTCCATTGTGTCACAAAAGAGTTGGACACAACTTAGTGATTAAATGATAACAACAACAAAATGTGATAATAGACTGTTTTTCTGAGTTGTCTAGTCTTTCTAGAAAAATATCTTACCTGATGAGGGGGTCATGGGGATCCCCAATTTATAGCCCATTAGTCAGAAGTACAAGTGACAACCTGAAACGTGTGACTGATATTTGTAGTTGGAGTGGGGGACTCTCCTGTGGGGTTCATCCTGAAACATGTAAGGTCTGCACTTTCAGCAGGCAGTTAGTGTCAGAATTGAGTTAAATTGTAGACACTCAGTCTGTGTCCACTGAGAATTGAAAAACTACTTGGTGTGGAAAACACTCCTGGTGTCAGAAGTGCTGAGAATGTAGAGAAAAAAGGGGGAAGTTGAACTCCGCACTACATGACAGGACATTCTGAGAACAATGCCTGCTATCAAATGTTCCTGAGTATTGCTGAGGCATTTTCAAAGTGCAGAAATCCTTGCTTTTAGTTTAAATTTGGCTCGTTTCTGAAAACTTGACTTTGGATTCCAACGCAAAACTCCCTTGAGAGTTATATAGAAAAGTCCCATATAAGAGGATGGGAATGAACTTTATCAAAAAGAATTTTGCTGGCTTAGACCAGGGAAAAATACCCAGTGAACCGATCAATTTATTCCTTTTGAAGATGATTTAGCTTATTGTATCAAGTTTATAATATTGAATTCCTAAACCTTGATGATATCTCTCTAGCAATTTTTTTTTAAATCAAAGGGTTTACCAAATACTCAAAGACAAATTCCTTTTATAAATCACTTCTCCAAATCTTAGTAAACATTTTTTATACAATTCAAGTCCTGTGAATAATTGTGAAAAACTTGAATTAGGACATGATGGTGGCACCAGAGTGTGAGCCAGACGGTTTGGATCTGTCCTGAGGTCAACAACTAAATCTTTAATCCCAGGCAGCTGTCACTCAGAGTCATTATTTTGTCAGAGAAGAAGCAGGGTCCAGTGCAACATCATATCTCTTATCACAGTTTGTGGGTGTAGAGAAGAGTGTCAAAACTGAATAAAAAAATAAAATAAATTCATATTAGAGTTATATACCCTTTGCCTGTGAATTGCAGAATTGTATTTATGTGCAGAAAGAAGCATTCCTTAACATACTGGCTGCCTCAATCTGACAGTCGGGAAATAGTCTAGTGTTAATATCCACAGGAATAGAGCCCAAATCTTCTGCCTACTCACAGTTGCTGTTCATGTCTGCAACATCCAGCAGAGAGATCCTTGTGTTCAATCTTCACCTGAGTGTGGAGCAGACCAAGGCCCTGTGGCAAACATCTCTAAGCTTTGTAAGTTGATGAATAAGAGTTTTCCTATGGATGCAAGTGAATATCCCACAAGGCCCTGCTGCCTCTCTTTTAACTTCCTAAACCAGAGCAATCCAAAGAGGATATAAACAAAGTAAGATCATTGTATTCCAGACTTTTGAACATGCTGCTTTTTTATCTGGGATACTCTTTTTTTCCTTATATTCAAAAAATTGCTATTATCTCTTTAAGTCTCAACCTAAAGCATTAATTTTTCTACTGAGATATCAGTAAGCTGTTCATTTAGGCAGGAGCCTCTTTTATGTGTTTCTGCTATATTTTATGGTGTGTTTTTTCTGATTTTTCTAGCTAGATAGCTTACTTACACAGAAGGGTAAGAAAGATTACAACAAATTGATCTGAAACTAAGAATTAATTAACGCAATTTTAATTTGTCTGCATGGAATCCACTTTGATCTCTATTCCTAGTCTTATTTACTTCTGGTCCTGACCTAAGATAACTAAAATCATGAGTTTAACTTCAATACTTCAAATCCACTCCTAATTTTTGCACACATATACACACAAAAGCTCATTAACAATAACATACCATTGTATTGTATATGTTGTGCATTTACAGAAATACACTGTGTTGTATAACAAACAACATACTTTTGGCAATATATCTATATCGATAGTTGTAAGCCATTCATTTAAATTACTGTGGCTTACAACATAATCGTTCACATGTGTACACTGAATATACTGACTCTTATATTGTATATGTTGTGCATTTACAGAAATACACTGTGTTGTATAACAAACAACATACTTTTGGCAATATATCTATGTCGATAGTTGTAAGCCATTCATTTAAATTACTGTGGCTTACTACATAATCGTTCACGTGTGTACACTGAATATACTGACTCAATTTCTCAGAAAACTTCGTGAAATTATGAATGTTGCTCACCGTTATTTCCCTCACTGCATTTCATTGTGCTTACTATTCTACTCACAAATAGTAGAATACAGATTGAAGTTTGCTCTTACATTTACCTTGAAATGAGATCCGTGTATGTATTTGAATATCTGATCATTCAGTGCCTTACTCTTGCTTCTACTGAAGTTTGTAGGATAACTCAGAGAAAATGTTGATGAAGTTTTGTTGATTTAGATATTTGGTCTTAATTTAGTCGGATTTTTGAGAGCTTTATTAATATCATATACTGCTGGTCAACTGGTAAGTTATAGCTAGTTGTCTGAAAAGGCCTGAATGCAGGAGAGTTCCTCCCCAGTGGGCAGGCCTGACTAGAATGACACACTACTTCTATTTTCTCTCCAAACTTCAATTTTATCTGTAAGACATGTTCAGTTAAGTTCAGTTCAGTTCAGTCGCTCAGTCGTGTCCGACTCTTTGGGACCCCATGAATTGCAGCACGCCAGGCCTCCCTGTCCATCACCAACTCCCAGAGTTCACCCAGACTCATGTCCATCGAGTCAGTGATGCCATACAGCCATCTCTCATCCTCTGTCATCCCCTTCTGCTCCTGTCCCCAATCCTTCCCAGCATCAGAGTCTTTTCCAATGAGTCAACTCTTCTCATGAGGTGGCCAAAGTACTGGAGTTTCAGCTTTGGCATCATTCCTTCCAAAGAAATCCCAGGGCTGATCTCCTTCAGAATGGACTGGTTGGATCTCCTTGCAGTCCAAGGGACTCAAGAGTCTTCTCCAACACCACAGTTCAAAAGCATCAATTCTTCGGCACTCAGCCTTCTTCACAGTCCAACTCTCACATCCATACATGACCACAGGAAAAACCATAGCCTTGACTAGACGGACCTTAGTCGGCAAAGTAATGTCTCTGCTTTTGAATATGCTATCTAGGTTGGACA
>SJYT01040463.1:30426-179443 GCA_006410635.1 Cephalophus harveyi
GTTATGACCAACCTAGATAACATGTTCAAAAGCAGAGTCATTACTTTGCCGACTAAGGTCCGTCTAGTCAAGGCTATGGTTTTTCCTGTGGTCATGTATGGATGTGAGAGTTGGACTGTGAAGAAGGCTGAGCACCAAAGAATTGATGCTTTTGAACTGTGGTGTTGGAGAAGACTCTTGAGAGTCCCTTGGACTGCAAGGAGATCCAACCAGTCCAATCTGAAGATCAGCCCTAGGATTTCTTTGGAAGGAATGATGCTAAAGCTGAAACTCCAGTACTTTGGCCACCTCATGAGAAGACTTGACTCATTGGAAAAGACTTTGATGCTGGGAGGGATTGGGGGCAGGAGGAGAAGGGGATGACAGAGGATGAGATGGCTGGATGGCATCACGGACTCGATGGACGCGAGTCTGAGTGAACTCCGGGAGTTGGTGATGGACAGGGAGGCCTGGCGTGCTGCGATTCATGGGGTCGTAAAGAGTCAGACACGACTGAGTGACTCAACTGAACTGAATAATACGAGGATAGTTATTTAGAATTGAACAGTTCTTAGTATGGATTCCTTTGAAAGCAGACCATGAAATAAGGTTTTGTATGTTTGGCATACAAAGGATTTGTATATTTGGATTTGTATATTTGTATATAAGGATTTGTATATTTGGCAGAATATTCATGCATTCAGAAGCAAAAGTAAAAAATGAAGAGGAAATTGAGAACAAGATAGAGGACACATATCAATAAAATCATGATAATAAGGTTTTTATAATGGTGGGCAACTGGAGACCCTCAGAATTCTTTTATCAGAGAAAGGGGAGAAGACAGCCCTGACCCATCAATTCCCATTCTGTACTGATCAGCTCCTCTGAACTTCCAGGTTATGCTTGTACACAGCTGGTTGGCCTTGACCCTCTGAGAAAACAAAACAGAGAGACTCTACTATTATCATTTAGTGTGTGATATTGAAAATAGTGGGGGCTTCAGTGATGGTTCAGCAAGAAAGAATCTGCCTACAATGCAGGAGATGCAGGAGATGTGGGTTCTATCCCTGGGTTAATAAGACTCCTGGAAGAGGACCTGGAAGAGGAAATGGCAACCCAGTCCAGTATTCTTACCTGAAAAATCTGTGGATGGAGGAGACTGGAAGGCTATAGTCCTTGGGGTGACAATGAGTAGGACATAGCTAAGCGACTGAGCTCTGGGAAAATAATATCCAGGATTTTTTGTCACAGAGGAACTAAATCAAATAGGCTGAAGGGATATAGCTGGTGTTATCACAAGTGTCTAGTACATACATTTTCTCTATAATGCTATACTATTTGATCAACACATGACTACCATCCTAAGAGGCCTCACTACATTAATAGAAATCTAGTCAAAGTAGAACTCATTAAATAAAAGTAATCTGGATATGAAAGATCATTTCAACCAGTTTAGTTTCAGAAAGTGGCAATGTTATGTATGCGTTGTGCCCAGTCCCTCAGTCCTGTCAGACTATTTGCAACCTTATGGAGCCCACCAGGCTCCTCTGTCCATGAAATTTTTCAGACAAGAATAATGGAGAGGGTTGCCACTTCCTCCTCCAGGGGATCTTCTAGACTCAAGCATCGAACTGGCATCTTCTGCATTGACAGACAAATGCTTTCCCACTGAGCCACCTTGGAAGCCCAATGTTGCGTATAGATATAATTATACTTGGGGGAAATATGATAGAAGGCTTCAAATACTGTATTTGAAAGTTTTCATGAGGAAGATAGAATGCTTTTTTTTTGTCTGTATAGCTAAAAGCATAAAGTTGAGGCAAATGTGTGGACATTAAATGGAGACAGATTAAGCTTTAAATAGGAATAACTACACTGTGAAATTTGTGTAATAATTAACTGCGTTAAAGTGAAGTTCACTCAGCTGTGTTCAAGTCTTTGCAACCCCATAGACGGTAGAGTCCATGGAATTCTCCAGGCCAGAAAACTGGAGTGAGTAGCCTTTCCCTTCTCCAGGGGGTCTTCCCAACCTAGGAATCAAGCCCAGGTCATCCACATTACAGACAGATTCTTTTACCAGCTGAGCCACAAGGGAAGCCCAAGAATACTGGACTGGGTAGCCTATCTCTTCTCCAGCAGATCTTCCCAACCCAGGAATTGAACTGGAGTCTCCTGAATTGCAGGCAGATTCTTTACAAACTGAGCTATTAGGGAAGCCACAATGATGAACTGGGAGCAGCCAGGGTTAATACACGTCCAATCACAGAGGTTTTCAAATGACCTTCAAATGACTCACTGACCTTATAATTGTCAAAGCTGTTTATAGCAGAATTAACTGTCATACAGGTGGACAGATCAACCCATTATACATGCCATTTTCAACACATTATTATATAATTCTATAAATGTTAGAAGAAATTCATGCTCAATTATTACATTTTTCACTCAAAAATATTTATGGAGAGCTGTACTAGTCATCAGGTGTCTGATAATGGGACAGACAGGTGTTGAATGATTCTTAAAAAGATATTCAACACACAATAAATACATGGCTTACCATTTCTGTGAAGGAAAATAACAGCAGAATGAAATTAGATCATGCAGCTTGGACTTATTTTGAAGGTTTCAGAAAGTCCTTAAACAAGAAGAGAGCATTTAATACAGACCACAAGGAAACCAAAAAGGAGACAGCCACAGTAAGAGCTGTCAAATTATATAGGACAAAATGTTCTATAATTCAGGATTTAGCACTCTATAGCTCTCTACAGTCATGTATCTTTATGTTGGCATGTCTAGCACCTAATCATATGACTCAAATGCAATGTATTTCAAGCATACACTTTCCATTACAGTGTAAAATTATACTGACAATTTACTTTTAATAGCAATAAAAAATTTTTCTGCATAAAACAGAGGTTTGCTTAAAGCTTAATGAACCAGATAACGATGATGGTGTGATCACTAACCTACAGTGACACATCCTGGAGTGTCAAGTGGGCCTTAGGAACCATTACTACAAACAAACTTAGTAGAGGTGATAGAATTCCAGCTGAGCTATTTAAAATCCTAAAACATGATGTTGTTAAAGTGCTGCACTCAATCAGTTCAATTCAGTCGCTCAGTTGTGTCTGACTCTTTGCAACCCCATGAAACACAGCACGCCAGGCCTCCCTGCCCATCACCAACTCCCAGAGTTTGCCAAAACTCATGTCCATTGAGTCAGTGATGGCATCGAACCATCTCATCCTCTGTTGTCCCCTTCTCCTCCTGCCCTCAATCTTTCCCAGCATCAGGGTCTTTTCAAATGACTCAGCTCTTCACATCAGGTGGCCAAAGTCCTGGAGTTTCAGCTTCAGCATCAGCCCTTTCAATGAACACCAGGACTGATCTCCTTTAGGATGGACTGGTTGGATCTCCTTGCAGTCCAAGGGACTCTCAAGAGTCTTCTCCAACACCACAGTTCAAAAGCATCAATTCTTCAGCCCTCAGCTTTCTTTATAGTTCAACTCTCACATTTATACATGACAATTGGAAAACCAGCCTTGACTAGATGGATCTTTGTTGACAATGTAATGTCTCTGGTTTTTAATATGCTGTCTAGTTTGGTCATAACTTTCCTTCCAAAGAGTAAGCATCTTTTAATTTCATGGCCGCAATCACCATCTGCAGTGATTTTGGAGCCAAAAAAAATTTCCACTGTTTCCCCGTCTATTTGCCATGAAGTAATGGGACTGGTTGCCATGATGTTAGTTTTCTGAAAGTTGAGCTTTAGGCCAAACTTTTCACTCTTCTCTTTCACTTTCATCAAGAGGCTCTTTAGTTCTTATTCACTTTCTGCCATAAGGGTGGTGTCATCTGCATAACTGAGGTTATTGATGTTTCTCCCAGCGATCTTGATTCCAGCTTGTGCTTCATCCAGCCCAGTGTTTCTCATCATGTACTCTGCATATAAGCTAAATAAGCAGGGTGACATTATACAGCCTTGATGTACTCCTTTTCCTATTTGGAACCAGTCTATTGTTCCATGTCCAGTTCTAACCATTGCTTCCTGACCTGCATACAGATTTCTCAAGAGGCAGCTCAGGTGGTCTGTTATTCCCATCTCTTTTAGAATTTGCTGCACTGGATATGTCAGCAAATTTGAAAAACTCAGCAATGGCCTCAGAACTGGAAAAGGTCTGTATTTGTTCCAATCCCAAAGAAGGGCAATGCCAAAGAATCTTCCAGCTACCATACAATTGTGCTCATTTCCTAAGCTAGCAAGGAAATGCTAAACTTTCCTTAAGTCAAGATTCAGCAGTACATGAACCAAGAATTTCCAGGTATACAAGCTGGAATTAGAAAAGACAGAGAAACCAGAGATCAAATTGGCAACATCCATTGGATCATGGAAAAAGCAAAGGAATTCCAGAAAAACACCTACTTCTGCTTCAGTGACTACCCTAAAACCTTGACTGTGTGGATCACAACAAGCTGTGAAAATTCTTTAAAAGATGGGAATATCAGACCACCTTACCTGTCTCCTGTGAAACCTGTATACAGATCAAGAAGCAATAGTTAGAGCAGAACATGGAACAAGAGACTGCTTCAAAACTGGGAAAGATACGTCAATATTGTATACTCTCAGCCCAGAATATTCACTGGAAGGACTGATGCTAAAGCTGAATCTCCAATACTTTGGCCACCTATGTGAATAATTGACTCATTGGAAAAGACCCTGATGTTGAGAAAGACTGAAGGCGGAGAAGGGCATGACAGAGTACAAGAAGTTTAGATGGCATCACTGACTCAATGGACATGAGTCTGAGCAGACTCTGGAAGATAGTGAAGGACAGAGAAGTCTGGAATGCTGCAGTTCATGGGGTAGAAAAAAGTCAGACATGATTTAGAAACGTAACAAAAGCTATCTGTTAAGAAGTAAATCAACGTCCTGTGGAAAAGTTTAGAAATTCTCAGTTCAGTTAAGTTCAGTCGCTCAGTCGTGTCCAACTCTTTGCGACCCCATGAATTGCAGCACGCCAGGCCTCCCTGTTNCATGATTTAGAAACGTAACAAAAGCTATCTGTTAAGAAGTAAATCAACGTCCTATGGAAAAGTTTAGAAATTCTCAGTTCAGTTAAGTTCAGTCGCTCAGTCGTGTCCAACTCTTTGCGACCCCATGAATTGCAGCACGCCAGGCCTCCCTGTTCATCACCATCTCTCGGAGTTCACTCAGACTCACGTCCATCGAGTCCGTGATGCCATCCAGCCATCTCATCCTTGGTCGTCCCCTTCTCCTCCTGCCCCCAATCCCTCACAGCATCAGAGTCTTTTCCAATGAGTCAACTCTTCGCATGAGGTGGCCAAAGTACTGGAGTTTCTCAAAGAAAGATATTTATTTTGTATTGTTATTTAAAATACATTTTTTAAAAACATCATTAAATCCACCTTTACATATCGGTTCATCTCCCATGCTGGGAAATCAATACTGAAAATTCTCCAAGTTAGGCTTTAACAGTATGTGAACTGAGAACTTCCTAATGTTCAAGCTGGATTTAGAGGAGACAGAGATCAAATTGCCAATATCTGTTGGATCATAGAAAAATAAAGAGAATTCTAGGAAAAAAAAAATCTACTTCTGCTTCATTATCTACACTAAAGCCTTTCACTGTGTGAATCACGGCAAACTGAAAAATTCTTCAAGAGATGGAAATATCAGACCATCTTACCTGCCTCCTGAAAAATCTGTGTGCACATCAAGAGGCAGCAGTTAGAACCAGTCATGGAAGAATGGACTGGTTCCAAATTGGGAAAGGAGTAGGTCAAGGCTGTATAGTGTCACCCTGGCTATTTAACTTATACGCAGTGTACATCATGAGAAACGCTGGGCTGGAAGAAACACAAGCTGGAATCAAGATTGCCGGGAGAAATATTAATAACCTCAGATATGCAGATGACACCACCCTTATGGCAGAAAGTGAAGAGGAACTAAAAAGCCTCCTGATGAAAGTAAAAGAGGAGAGTGAAAAAATTGGCTTAAAGCTCAACATTCAGAAAAAGAAGATCATGGCATCTGGTCCCATCACTTCATGGGAAATGGATGGGGAAACAGTGGAAACAGTGTCAGACTTTATTTTTTTAGGCTCCAAAATCACTGCAGATGGTGACTGCAGCCATGAAATTAAAAGATGCTTGCTTCTTCGAACAAAAACTCTGGCAAAGCTAGACAGTGTATTAAAAAGCAGAGACATCACTTTGTCAACAAAGGCCCGTCTAGTCAAGGCTATGGTTTTCCTGTGGTCATGTATGGATGTGAGACTTGCACTGTAAAGAAAGCTGAGCGCCGAAGAATTGATGCTTTTGAACTGTGGTGTTGGAGAAGACTCTTGAGAGTCCCTTGGACAGCAAGGAGATCCACCCACTCCCTCCTAAAGGGGATCAGTCCTGGGTGTTCACTAGAAGGACTGATGCTGAAGCTGAAACTCCAATACTTTGGCCACCTCATGGGAAGAACTAGCTCACTGGAAAAGACTCTGATGCTGGGAAAGATTGAAGGGAGGAGGAGAAGTGGATGACAGGGGATGAGATGGTTGGATGGCATCATCGACTCGATGGCATGAGTTTGAGCAAGCTCCGGGAGATGGTGATGGATAGTGCAGTCCATGAAGTCGCAAACAGTGAGGCACAAGTGAGTGACTGAACTGAACTCAACTTTAGAACTAAGCAGTTGAAAAAAAACAAACAAATAAGCAAAAAACTCAGTTTGGAGTTATTTTCATCACTAGAACAATCTACTTATTTATTTATTCTAGTTTATTTGCTATTTTTCAAGATAGAATAATAAAAATATTTAATCTCTTAATAACTTGTGTGCTATTATGAGTTTAACCTTTGGTCCTGGCAATTAGAATTTTGCCATTTACTGAGCAAAGAGTGTTGCATTTTGCATTAAAAAATTAGTGTGAAAAAACGAATTTTGGTCACAGTATTTTCAAGTGACACATATGATCCACTAGAATGTAATATATATCATTCTTAGGAAACAATCTTGCAGTATGACAAAATGGGCAATTTTCTGATAATATAAATTATGAGTTTAACCTTTGGTCCTGGCAATTAGAATTTTGCCATTTACTGAGCAAGGAGTGTTGCATTTTGCATTAAAAAATTAGTGTGAAAAAACGAATTTTGGTCACAGTATTTTCAAGTGACACATATGATCCACTAGAATGTAATATATATCATTCTTAGGAAACAATCTTGCAGTATGACAAAATGGGCAATTTTCTGATAATATAAAATTTAAGAAGGTATACATTGTTTTAGGAAGCAATCAAGCTTATTACCAGCAAGCACTTTCAATGTGTCATCTATTAATATACCTACCATAGAATAAAAATCCCCTTTTAGTCTTCATACTTGAAAATGAGGTGTGAACCTCCTATGAAAAAGTAGTTACTGATGAGGACTACTTATGAAACTATATTAAGATTTTTAAGGTCGTATTAAGAATTGGTATAGCAAAATATATAGTTTTTCTCATTCTTAGAAATTCAGAAAGCTGAATGGCTTAATTATTAGGCAAAATGACTGCATTTTCAGCAGCATAAAAAACACATAAATAAGTATTTAAGATTCAAAAAACTTTGATTTTCTTTGCACAGAAATGTTTATAGCATAAATTCATTCTGAAAAATACTTTTAGAAAAGATTATCTGTATAGCACTTTTATAGTAATAGTATTCTATTTATTTTAGTCCTTTGAAGTATTTTCCCTATATTTCCTTTCTGACAGAAAGTCCATGCTACTCACAATATTTTTTTAGTCTGATTTCTAAAACTCTATGCTTATTTGTAGTTAGTCCTACAATGCTTCTATTACTGATATGTCATTCATATTAGACACTAAATATATTTAAACCATGTTTCAAATTCCTCTTCCCATCCTATAAGAGCTTAACAACTCACACTATAATTGCTAACATTTACTCATGTCTTCTACGTCCTTTGTTTTCTTTACAAAGGAATATCATTTTAAACTTCCAGAAGGGCAATTTTTGACTAGTACACTATCAACTGTTTACTGTATGACCTTACACAAATCACCGAGAAATGTTTCTGTTTTCCCGTGTGTAAAATGGGAAATCTTAGAGATTATATTTGAATATATTGAAACATATGTTTAAAACATTCAGCTCATGTTATGCTTACTTTTCTATTATAACAGTAAAGAATACTTGGCTTGATAAAATATAATTACATAATTTATTTCCGTTATATTTTTAAACCAAAATCAAGTGGAAAAATTTATTCCAAACTCAGAGAAGGTACTGCAAGTTCCAACCAGGCTTATGAAATGTGCTAAAGTGACATTCTTCTACAGGTAGTACCTAAGGATGGAAATTAAGTCCTGCTTGAAGTTATATAGAAGGGGTTAATTTTAAGTGTAGAACCTAAGGTTGTATTTAGAACAAACCAAGGTAAATAGATTTCTGTAATTTACAAATTGTGTTCTTTGTTAATATTCGTAGGGTCACCATCATAAAGTGACATTCTTCTACAGGTAGTACCTAAGGATGGAAATTAAGTCCTGCTTGAAGTTATATAGAAGGGGTTAATTTTAAGTGTAGAACCTAAGGTTGTATTTAGAACAAACCAAGGTAAATAGATTTCTGTAATTTACAAATTGTGTTCTTTGTTAATATTCGTAGGGTCACCATCTATAGGCTCCTTTAAGTGTTTCTTTAGTGCTTTTGGTTTACTTTTTCTTGCCTTATAGATATACTAAAGTTAATGTTTCTTATGACTCCGGAAACAAATTTTTACTCATCTGACAAAATGTGCATTTTTAAAACTGAATCATTAGCTTTTTAATCTAAGTAAGTTACATTATTGGCAAAATATGATTCCGTTTTGATCTGATTTCTTTAGTGCTTTTGGTTTACTTTTTCTTGCCTTATAGATATACTAAAGTAAAGTTAATGTTTCTTATGACTCCAGAAACAAATTTTTACTCATCTGACAAAATGTGCATTTTTAAAGCTGAATCATTAGCTTTTTAATCTAAGTAAGTTACATTATTGGCAAAATATGATTCTGTTTTGATCTAATTTTGTAGACTTATCTAAAATTAAACCAAATTAGAAGACTCTGTCATTAGCCTCATGTTCAAAAACTGCAAAGATCTGGAAGGTCTATTTAATCATTTCATAAAATTTTTATTTATATACATTTTCATTCTGTTTGATTATCATATTTATCAGAAGTTAGATTTGTCCCTGTGCCATTGTTTTAAAGTTGTTAAAAATTCCAGCTGCCATCCTGCCTTCACATTCTATTTCCCAAGTAACTCAAGAAGAATAGATCAAATTTTCATGTTAGCATAATTGATGAATTCATCATTGATGAATTTATACAAATATCATATAAAACATGATCACAGTTCTTCAGGGACAACTTATTTCTTTTTTAATGAGTCATTGAATATCAGGCTTAAAAGTCTTTTGGCAGAAGGCTTAATACATGAAGTTGAAACTACCATTTCCTGAAACTCACTCTTGGTTTCTGCCTATACAGGATGCTGATAATTTCACTGATTTTTTTTCCTCTGACATAATTGTTTAGTTCTACGAAAGGTGGGTATATTTTTGTGGACTTAAGTAAGCAAGTATCACCTGTTTTTTGAAAAAGTTCACTTTATGCCACTTAGCTTTTATGAAAGATCTTCATTAGTACCTATTTTCATTAATTAAAAAAAAGAGGAGTTTCACTTTTACAAAAATGGCAGAAAGCATTAAATTTTGTTTTGCAGTGTGCTATTAAAGACAAAGCACACACCCCGAGCACTGAGAATACAAAACCAAGCTTTTCCTGGGAATTACATTAAGCGGCTCAGGTTTGAGTCGTGATAGCTTTGAAGTGTGTCTCTGATGATCTGTGCTTTAACTTCATTTTGTGCATCCATTAGCAAGAATGTGTCCTAAGGTAACTACTTCTTCACATTATGCCATTTCAGTTTATGAAAGGTTGGACAAAGAATGCCCTACTTTTGGATAGCAGAGAAAATCTTTAATATGGTGCACTTATTCAGCCTTTTCCACATAGACATGCAATATTGTAACTAGAACTCAAGCATGCTAATGGATATAAAGACAAAAAGGGAGAAGTAAAACTGTCACTATTTGCATATGACAGGATACTCTACATAGAAAATTGTAAAGATGCTAATTATGCCATTTCAGTTTATGAAAGGTTGGACAAAGAATGCCCTACTTTTGGATAGCAGAGAAAATCTTTAATATGGTGCACTTATTCAGCCTTTTCCACATAGACATGCAATATTGTAACTAGAACTCAATCATGCTAATGGATATAAAGACAAAAAGGGAGAAGTAAAACTGTCACTATTTGCATATGACAGGATACTCTACATAGAAAATTGTAAAGATGCTAACAGAAAATTACTAGAGTTAATCAATGAAGTTGGTACAGTTGAAGGATACAAAATAAATGAACAGAAGTCTTTTGCATCTGTATACACTAACAACACAAGAACTGAAAGATAAATTAAGGAAATACTCACATTTAACATTGCAGCATAAATAAAAAAATACCTAGGAATAAGCCTACCTAAGGAGGTATTGTATTTCTATGTTCAGAAAACTCTAAGATACTGATGAAAGAAATAAAAGACCACACAAACAGATGGAGAGATATACTATATTCTTGGATTGGAAGAATCAATATTGTCAAAATGACTATATTATCCAAAGCAATCTACAGGTTCAATGCAATTGTTATCAAATTACTAATGGCATCTTTCACAGAATTTAAGCAAAATAAATTTACAATTTGCATGGAAACACAAAAGGCTGCAAATAGTCAAAGCAATCTTGAGAAAGAAAAAATGGAGCTGGAGGAATCAGGCTCCCTGATTTCAGGCTATCCTATAAAGCTACAATAATCAAGATAGTATTGTACTGGCAAAAAAAAAAAAAAAGGAATACAGATAAATGGAACAATATAGTAAGCCCAGAGAAAACCCACACACCTATGATCACATAATCTATAACAAAGAAGATAAGAATCCGTTCACTTCAGTTGCTCAGTCATGTATGACTCTTTGCGACTCCACGGACTGCAGCACACCAGGCCTCCCTGTCCATCATCAACTCTTGGAGTTTACCCAAACTCATGTTCATTGAGTTGGGGATGCCATCCAACCACCTCATTCTTCCACCTTCAGTCTTTCCAGCATCAGTGCCTTTTCAAAGGAGTCAGTTCTTTGCATCAGGTGAACAAAGTGTTGGCGTTTCAGCTTCAGCCTCAGTCCTTATAATGAATATTCAGGACTGATCTCCTTTAGGGTGGACTGGTTGGATCTCCTTGCAGTCCAAGGGACTCTCAACAATCTTCTCCAACACCACAGTTCAAAAGCAGCAATTCTTCGGTGCTCAGCCGTCTTCACAGTCCAACTCTCACATCCATACACGACCACTGGAAAAATGATAGCCTTGACTAGACAGACCTTTGTTGGCAAAGTAATGTCTCTGCTTTTCCATATGCTATCTAGGTTGGTCATAACTTTTCTTTCAAGGAGTAAGTGCCTTTTAATTTCATGGCTGCAGTCACCATCTGCAGTGATTTTGGAGCCCCCAAAAATAAAGTCTGACACTGTAATTGCTTTACAATATTGTGTTGGCTTCTGCCATACAATGTGAATCAGCCATATGTATATATACGTCCCCTCCCTCTTGAACCTCCTCCTTACCACTTACCCCACCCAACCCATCTAGATATCACAGAGTACTGAATTGTGCTCCCTGTGTTATATAACTATATAATTTTAAAATTAAATTCTCCTTTAATCATTCTATCTCAAGCCTTAGAAATAAAATTATTTTGTTTTATATATTCTAATTTTTTTCTTTTGAACAAATCTGTTTTTCGAAGACAATATTGTTTTTTTGGGGGTGATTTTTCAAATTTAATTGTTGCCACAAGAAAAAACAATTAATATTTTACTGAAATCCATTTTGTTTTTCTCCTTGAATTCTACAGATAATGTATGTGTATCTAATTTATCCCTAATTATTATTTCAAAGTTTGATATTTTTGTTTATTTTAAAAATTATTTTTAAGTGAGAAAAAATATTGCTTTATTTCTTTTTAAGTTACAAAATCTTGCCTGCTGTGTCACTTTCTCATATTAAATCAATGCTATGGTGCTATTTATCTTAAGAATATACTCAGCAATGACTTACTTTCACATCACAATTAATATGCATCTTTGTAAGGAAAATGTACAGTACTTCTCCCTTTTTTTTAGTTAATATGCTGTTTTAAAATAAGAGCATAGAACACTAATGGTTATATTGATTACTAGGAAAAGTACTGATGAAAATGAACACTTATTCAGTTGAGTAAATATTTATGCTACTCAGGACTTTTCTGCTCCTTCAGAGAAGGAGAGGCAGAGAGATACACAGTTTCCCTAAATTACAGATTTGCAAAGACTTATCAATGAGGTAAAAGCGAGGCTATCAATAATTTGGTATACACTGAAAGAAAAGTGAAGGCCTAAGGTTAATGTTTGTAGCTCCAAAAACATGTTTAAAAGGGCAAAGTTTAAGGAATCTGACAACAGAAATTTGGAGGCCTTCAAAACTGATCAAGGAAAGTATAAAAAATACCTTCAAATGAATTCCATATACAGATTAGACTGAATTAGACAAAGAGACAAACACTCTGTAAGTACTATTCTGTTTTACAGCAACTTTTGTATAACAAAGAATAATTAACTAACCCACCCAAAAGTGTGAGAACTGCGAACCAACTGACCACAGTGTTAATGCTAGCTCCTCAGAGTGTCTATTAATAACTTCATATGTCAAAGCATCAAAACAAACTAAAACCCTGCTGTAGCAGAATTAAGGAAAAGTTCTTTGAAGAGTCAAAATTCAGTTGAGAATGAGGTCTAAGAGAAAAGACTGTGAAGCACCAATAAAAGCACCTCTCAGAACTGCTGCTGCTACTGCGGAGTCCCACCAGTCCTGGCCGACTCTGTGCGACCCCAGAGACGGCAGCCCACCAGGCTCCCCCGTCCCTGGGATTCTCCAGGCAAGAACCCTGGAGTGGGGTGCCATTTCCTTCTAGCAAACACCAGCTGTAGATCAGAGGAAACACTGAACTGTAATACCAAGCAACACGTTTCAGTGTAGTTACTGAGGTTACTGCTAAAACAGAAACCAAAGACGAAACAGAACTTTCAACAAAGACCTACTTACAGCACAGGAAACTCTGCTCAATATTATATAACAACCTACAGGGGAAAAAGTTTGAAATAGAGTAGATACACATATATTTAAAACTGAACCACTTTGCTGTACACGTGAAACTAAAGCAATATTGTTAATCAGTTATATTACTTCAATGTAAAATAAAATGCTAAAAAATGGCATTTTGTTAAAAAAAATACCCACACCTTAAGTAGGTAAGCCACAAATGGGAGGATAATTGCAATTCAGAGTTTTTCCCCAAGGAGTGAGGGAGTACCAATCGCACACTGGGCTCCCTAGCCCAGGGATCTGGCACCAGAAAGATGAACCCCAACACTGCTTGACTTAGAGCCACACTGATGTAGAAAATGGAGATGCCTCTCTTAATGAGCACACACAAAATCTCAGACACTCCAAGACGAAGGCAGTTTTTCAAAGAGGAAATGCAGATAGATGACCACCAGGCATATGAAAAGAAGGTCAACATTGCTGATTATCAGGGAAATGCAAATCAGAACCACAATGACGTCACCTCACAACTGTTGGAATTGCTATCATCAAAAAGAACACAAATAAAAACATTGGTGAGGATGTGGAGAAAAGGGAACCCTTATACATATTGATGGGAATGTAAATTGGTGCAGCCATTGTGAAAAATCGTATGGAGGCTTCTCAAAAAACTGAATATATCAGTAGAACTACCATATAACCCAGCAATTACCAGTCCTGGATGTATATCCAAAAAATAAAAATAATAGTTAAAAAAAAAGAGAACAAAAACTGACTCAAAAAATATACCCCGATGTTTAAAAGCAGCATTATTTACAATTGCCAAAATATGGAAGCAACCTAAGTATTAATCAGTAGATGAAAGGATAAAGGAGAGGTGGCATATACTATTCAATCATAGAAAGAATGAAATTTTGTCATTTGCAGTAACACCAATGGACTTGGAAGGCCTTGTGCTAATTGAAGTAAGCCAGACAAAGATAAATATTGTATGATATCATGTACATGTGGAATCTAAAATATATAACAAACTAGTGAACACAACATCAGCAAAAAAAAAAGAAAACTCATAGATAAGGAGAACAAACTAGCAGTTACCAGCTGGTGGGGCATTCCAGAGGTGGGAGAACGGCAGGTAAAAACAACTGGCTGTAACTTAGGCTCAGGGACGTACATATAATGTGGGGAACACAGCTAACATTTTGTAATAACCAATAGCCAATAAGTGGAAAATAACCACTTATTTTCATAAGTGGAAAATAACCTTTGAAAAGCAAACAAAACAAAATCTGTTTTTGTTCTTCAGATATTATATTTTTCCTGATAAGTGGAATTAAAAAATCAAACAATAATAAAACTACATTGCAGAATGATTTCATTTTTTACTGTTATACTGCACTAGAGTACAGGGCATACTAGGAATCTGAGAAGAGAGAACCTCCTAGAAGATCTGGGGAAGAACTATAGCCCCACCATTGCTCATGCCCCACCCACTTCCTACTCACCCGGGGGAGGATGGGGTTAGGAAAGTAAAGGAGTGATTAGCACTAATGTTGTCGACATCAAACTAGTTGAAAGGGACTTTTTTTTTTTTTTAATAATCCAAAATCGAGAAGAATTCAGATTCTCATTTGGAGTAATGAGGGTAAGAAATTCAAGTCCAGACGGGGTAGTCTTGGTGGAAATCAATTTTATATAGAGAACATCTGGGAACTTTTGGAAATATAGCCAGAGAGTTGTCAAACTTTCATAGGACATCAAAGATCAAAGTTAGCTAAATTGGGGAAAATAAAGCCTGTGCGGACCTTCATGTGAGAATGCATATAAAATGGGGCTATGGGTCTTTTATTCTGCAATATTCTCAAATATTCTCCAACTTTTATTCTCCAATATAGTCTCCATACAGTTACAAAAAACTACATAAAGAGCAGTTTTTCAGATATTCCTGCCCTTCATTTGCAGAAAATGGTAGTTGAGGCAGGAACCTGAAGAGGGAAAACTAGACCTTCTGATCACAGACAGACGTGAGTGCCGGCAACAGGTATATTGCTGAAGATTTCAAAATGCAGGGGTATTAGGACAGATTCCCCTTGCTTTTTTAAATCCATCACCATATACCCAGTGGAGAGTTATAGCAGATAGAGGATTCAAACTGCTCCAGTTGTAAACAAAATAGCAACATCTTTGCTATGTAGTCAGTAAATGGTACAATATTGTAGATGATACTACAGTACATATGTTAATTTTATTAGAGGCATCAAATAAGATGGCAACCCACTCCAGTACTCTTGCTTGGAGAATCCCATGGAGGGAGGAGCCTGGTAGGCTACAGTCCATGGGGTCGCAAAGAGTCGGACACGACTGAGTGACTGAACTGAACTGAATCAAATAAGAATCTGTGTAGTTGTAAGTAATCTAGATCATTGATAAAACATGTACTTTTTTGCAGAGTGCGATTTAGAGTATGGCTGTTACTTTAATCAAAGGACTTCAGATAGCAAGCTACCAACAGGATGACGGTCTGTCTGTGGCAAGAACTCAGGCCATCGATGACTGTGAAATGCAAAGATCTCAACTCGTGTGCTCTTATAATTTAAGGCATTCACAATTATCATTACTTCCCTGGTGGCTCAGAGGTTAAAGCGTCTGCCTCCAATGCGGGAGACTTGGGTTCGATCCCTGGGTTGGGAAGATCCCCTGGAGAAGGAAATGGCAATCCACTCCAGTATTCTTGCCTGGAGAATCCCATGGACAGAGAAGCCTAGTAGGTTACAGTCCATGGGGTCGCAAAGAGTCGGACACGACTGAGCGACTTCACCTCACCAATAAATAAAAACTACTTCTAGGATAGCATTAAAGAATATGCAAATGGCTACAATTCAAAGAAGAGTAAACAGAGAAAAATTTAGGAAACTGACATTTGAAAAAATGTAGTAAAGATTCTCTGATCTACTGGAATTTAAGCATCCTAGATCTTTGGGGAAAATTCATATGTATCTATAATTCTTTAATTAAACTCTGTTTCCAGTGTGATGACAAAGAAGTCCTAAAATAATGAACTGAGATGCTAGTTTATGTATGGAGTGTATAATTTTGGAAAACAGCAAACTTTTCCAAACGCATGGAAGATCTTGCCAATCTGATGTGATTCCAATCTTGATAATCTTGTCCTATCCATTTTAAAACTCCTCATTGGAGATTTTCTTTAGAACTCGCTAAAATTTTGGCTTGTTTTACATGGTGAAACATTTTTAGCTTTCAGATATGAATTCTTTAAATATAAGTATCTTATTTAGAACAATGCTTAGTGAATAAATATATTGACTTATGTAATACTTTGAGAGGTAAAAAGGCAAGTGGACAGAGTTCTGAGAGCAGTTCCCTCATTATGTTCATGAATTGATTCTGAAAATAATTCTCTGAAATGTGTAGAGAACATTTTTTAAAAAATAGTAACATGAATGGGAAAGGTAAATGCCTTCCCACTTATTTATTATGTCTTTCTTTATATCATTCTAATGTTTCTTTCTTCAGAGACTACTGAATGAAAGTTCCCCACGAATAAGCATTCTGTTTTTTTGCTTATCATTTTCCTCCTCTCCTTTTATAGTTAATAGTCGTTAGACCTTTAAAGTTAGTTCCATTTTGGGGTTATATCTTATCACACTCTATGCCATTAATTCTTTTTTACATATTAATATTGCTTTTACTTTATTTTTATTTTTTATTGGAGGATAGTAGATTAACAGTGTTGTGTTACTTTCAAGTATACAGCCAAGTGATTCAATTATACATATACATTTATTTCTTCCTTTTCAAATTATTTTCCCATTTAGGTTATTATAGAATATTGAGCAGAGTGCCCTGTGCTAGACAGCAGGTCCTTGTTGGTTATTTATTTTAAATACAGCAGCATGTGCACGTCAATCCCAAACTCTGAGGACCTCCTTCCCCATGACAGTCCCCCCATTCACTCCAGGGACTCATCATATCTTTTTTGCTCATCTGTGTAATTTCGGTAAATGTACCATTTAAAGGACATCACATAGTTTTATAATGTGTTTACTTAGTTCCTGTCTTTATGGATAGGATTATTCTAGGGGAATAAGTTATAATTTATTCAGCTTTGTATTTCAAGATCTTACTTTCTGGTGGTATTCTTATTTCAGAGGGCTTGGCTTTACTTGTGTGTTTACTGTGTAACACAACAAAGAGAAAAGAGGAAAGAAACAGCACATTGTAAAAAGAAAAGCAAAGGTGATTTTCTTCACAGATACATAGAGTCAATAGATTAAAACCTCAAGATCTCTATAGCTTAAAATTCAGCAGTGATAATGGAGAAAATATGAATATGAATCTACAAAATGATTAAAAATACCCTATTGATAAATGAAGAAATCAGAAAATCTAAAGAAAGAAAGAAAAAAAAAAAAACAAACCTCTGGAGACCGTTAGGGATTTAAATAAAACAAAACAAACAAAACTTTAAAGTCACTCTGGCTTCTGTAAACAGGAACAAGAATAGCACAGTTTGCAAGGAGAGAACGAATTATGTAGAAATATGTTCTACAAGGGAAAATATCAGTGAGTTGAAGCTGGGACGTTTATTTCAAAGAAGTGAGTCATATAGCAGGTATGCTTTAGATAATAGGCTCAATTGTTGTCTTGCCAAATAGGCTGAAAGCTTTGCCATTATTTGCAAAAGTTAAAGTGTTTTTTCTAAACTTAATATCAATTGTGTGCCTGACAATCGTGGTTGAATGACTTGGAGTCTCTTGACTGGGAAAAGGAAGGAGAGAAGAGAGGGAGAGGAGCTTATGTTTTCTCAGGGGATTTTTAGGTGATAAAAATATAACATATGCAGTATTATTGAAACATGCCTATTCTAAAGGATTTCTGAATCCGTGCTGGCAAGAGCAAGGATGGCAGTGGAGGTGGTGGGATCTGGGTGGGTTCTGTTCAGAGCTCTGCCTCCTCCCTTCAGCGGTATCCTGGGGAGAAGACAGACCCATCACTCAGGACACACAGTAGCTCACGGACAATGACACAGACCGAGAGAATCTCCATAGTATTTATAGGACACACTGAGGTTCAATAAATGAGTGGGATTTAACAGGATCTTTATATTTCATAAAGATGTAAACAGTGTTGTTAATGACATGAAGAAAAACTTCTTGCAAAGCGAATAAAACCAACACAAAACAGGACATAATAAAAACAAATGAAAGGATAAGCTAAAGAATATGTAAAATACAAATACGTGAATATGCAGAGGGCTCCAGGAAAATGACAACCTTGATGCATTTCTGTTCATTTTTACTTCCAAGTCCTGAGATGTAGTTCCTTAGCCAATCAGCATCCGGGTCCAACAGGCAAGGGAGAACTCAGACCCTGCTGGAAAGCTGGTGATGTCACCTTCCTCTGTTAGACGTGAGCACGTGATCCCAGTGCTGACAGTCCTGTGCTGAGAACCAGAACAAAGTGGATCCGAGGTCAGATCTGGCCCACTGGGATTTGTAGACTCCCTCGGAGAAGAGTGAAATAATTGTGCACGAAGGTTTCTGAACACTTTCAGTTGGTGTGGAATCAAAGAGTCTGTCTGAATCCTTTCCACATCTGCAGCTAGAGAAATGTGAAGAGCAGAAGACGTTTGATCTGACGGAAAACTTCCATCCCACGGAATAGAAGCATAGACACCTCTTTTGAGATGTCTGCGTTCCCAACACTCTTAATCCCACAGAGGATGATGACATCTTGTGGGAAAACTTAAACAATTCATGACTCTGAGTTGAAGGCATTAATAGCAGGTGACTTAGAAAATGAAGAATTTTCAGTAACACCTTAAATCATGCTTATGATTTTTTTGATATATTGAGTGATATATTAGAAATATTCTTAATTAAATAGCTTTATAAATGTTATTTTGGCTTTTACAAAATTAAAACAAATCTAGGGAATCAGGTTTTCTCATGAGTCCTGAAGAAAGGGAGACAAAAATTAGTGAAATGATAAATAAAATATTATGCAAGGTAAGCTTAAAATTCAGATATTAAAATGATATTTTTTTCAAACTAGGGAAAAAAGCAGAAATTATAAAATAAAAAATTTAAACACATAATAAGTAGTAGGAAACATCAAAGGAATAAAGTAAATTATATTATTTGCTATATTAAGTATAGTAGTTCAGTTCAGTTCAGGGGCTCAGTCATGTCCGACTCTCTGTGACACCATGGACTGCAGCATGCCAAGCCTTCCTGTCCATCACCAACTCCCGGAGCTTGCTCAGACTCATGTTCATTGAGTCTCTGATGACATCCAACCATCTCAACCTCTGTCATCCCCTTCTCCAGTGCAGTTTTTCCCAGTATCAGGGTCTTTTCCAGGGAGTCAGTTCTTCGCATCAGATGGCCAAAGTGTTGGTGTTTCAGCTTCAGCATCAATCCTTCCAATGAACACCCAGGACTGATCTCCTTTGGGATGGACTGGTTGGATCTCCTTGCAGTCCAAGGGACTCTCAAGAGTCTTCTCCAACACCACAGTTCAAAAGCATCAATTCTTCTGTGCTCAGGTTTCTTTATAGGCCCATTCTCACATCCATACATGACCACTGGAAAAACCACAGCTTTGCCATCTCCTGTTTGACCACTTTCAATTTGCCTTGATTTATGGACCTAACATTCCAGGTTCCTATGCAGTATTGTTCTTTATAGCATCGGATTTCACTTCCATCACCAGTCACATCCACAACTGGGTGTTGTTCTTGCTTCGGCTCTGTCTCTTCATTCTTTCTGGAGTTATTTCTCCACTGATCTCCAGTAGCATACTGGGCACACACTGACCTGGGGAGTTCATCTTTCAGTGTCCTATCTTCTTGCCTTTTCATACTGTTAATGAGGTTTTCAAGGCAAGAATACTGAAGTGGTTTGCCATTCCCTAGTAAGCATTCTTTAAAGATGAGAACAGTCAGATTAGATTAAAAACATGCATTCCCACAAGTATATAGAAGCTCCAATACCTCAGCTCCCATTTGCCTAGCAATACCATTGTCATTGACTTTATATTTGACCTTTCAGAAACCATTTCTGTGTATATGAGTACACACAGATATATTTGAAGATGAGTCATTTTTGTACCAATAGGATATCATTCTAAACTCTTACTTGAAATCTGTTTCTCTCACTAAAAATATATTGATTTAATAGCTCAGAGGTTAAAGAGTCTGCCTCTAATGCGGGAGACCTGGGTTCAATCCCTGGGTCGGGAAGATCCCCTGGAGAAGGAAATGGCAACCCACTCCAGGATTCTTGCCTGGAGAATCCCATAGATGGAGGAACCTGGTGGGCTACAATCCATGGGGTTGCAAAGAGTCGGACACGACTGAGCAACTTAACCCATAATACATACAGATTTATGTATGTAATACATACAGATTCACCCAATTAAAAAATTACATGGGTTACAGGTCAATTGTTTAATCAACACATTTTTATGAAAGCAAAAGTGAAATCACTCAGTCGTGTCCAACTCTGTGACTGCTTAAAATGTAGCCCACCAGGCTCCTCCATCATGTTTTCTCTGAAGATGTGCTTCAGATTTCCTACAAATAAGTGTAACTGACCACAGATCCCCCCTGATGCACTCTGAAACTTGTTGCTATGTGTCCACCATGACCGTGCTTCCTATGGACAGCGTGAAGCTAGTGACGGAGTGTGTCAGGCCCACTCCTGGGGGGCACATGGAGCCACGGCTGTATGCCTGTGGCTTAAGTTCTTCCTAACGATTTTGCTGTACATTTCTCAGGTTGCACCAGTCTACAGTGCTTCCCCATAACCTTTCTTTCTCTCTTCTCTCTCCTTCACTCTAGCTCATACTTGCATCTGATAGCTCTCCCAGCCTCAGCTAGCGACTTCCAATATTTTCCCTTATAAACATTTCTAACACATTTCTTGAACATTTATTCTCATCTCAGTGTGTCCTCCTCAGAGGGCCTGAATCAACAAAACACATTTAATTCTTCTCAACTTTTTAATGATATATATATACATACATGATATGTAATATGTGTGTAATATATATGTATACATACATGTATAGTGTATATTTGTGTGTTTAATGTCTTTTAAAATATGCTATTTTGTCATCTTAATAAATTTTAATCTTAAGGTTTACCACTTGTTTTCATAGATTATGCTCAGATCTTTTACACCTAGGTAAGGTTGGGGTACATAAGATAGAAAAATTTGATTGCCCTTTTCAGCACAGTTCATTAAAATTATGTTTGTTTTTAAGAGTTGATTGTTTTACATCTCCCAAAGCTATGCCACTTAACATGATTTATTGATACAGAGAGCAAGACTATTTGTTATTAATTATATCCTAAACAATAATACTTCACCAGGAGTTTATTTAGTGTTAGTACCAGTCTAATGGGAGAAAATACTAAATCAAACTAATTGTTCTGTCTTCATTTCAATCTTTTTCTCTCTCCTTAATTGCAAATCACAATACTTTGTGATATTTTGCTTTGAATCTCAAACATTTTAACATTTGTCTTGTGTGAATTTATAAAATAATTAAAATGTTATTGGGCTAGTAAAATATTATTTAGGCAGTTTAGTATAGAGTTTCATTGTGTTATGGTTAAAAGAACAAAATTAAAGTATCATATAAAAAAGGGTTATTTCAATAAATGAGCCCTATTCAATAATTTATAGCTCATACTAAAAGGTCTGTGGGATGTCATTACAAGTCAGACTAGTGATTGCCACAGGTATTAACAGAAAATCTTGAACACTCTAGGTCTAAATTGTCACATTTCAGAATCTGAAATTGCTATGGAAATAATTAGCAGAATGAAAAATTGTTGCCAATTACACATTATGGTTAAAAGAACAAAATTAAAGTATCATATAAAAAAGGGTTATTTCAATAAATGAGCCCTATTCAATAATTTATAGCTCATACTAAAAGGTCTGTGGGATGTCATTACAAGTCAGACTAGTGATTGCCACAGGTATTAACAGAAAATCTTGAACACTCTAGGTCTAAATTGTCACATTTCAGAATCTGAAATTGCTATGGAAATAATTAGCAGAATGAAAAATTGTTGCCAATTACATTTCATTTATTTGAACATTAGTCTTCATTTAACCCAAGAATCTCTCTGTTGACTATTAACTCTGACACAGACAAGGTACCAGTGTTCTTTAAGCAATTATAATTCATTTAACTATTTAGTGAACAAAATATTTTAAAGGCCACTATATCATGTAGCATTAAGTAAGCCAGTTTTTAGCAAGTACATTTTTAGTCAGTTAGCCAGATTTCCTAATAGTCAGATGATGAACCTGAATGAATAGTCTAGACTAAAGAAGAAAATTTGAATAAGCTGATGTCATGCTGCCCGGGTGCATGGGAAAATCAAATCTAATTTACAAATCA
This sequence comes from Cephalophus harveyi, assembly GCA_006410635.1. Classification (NCBI taxonomy): domain Eukaryota; kingdom Metazoa; phylum Chordata; class Mammalia; order Artiodactyla; family Bovidae; genus Cephalophus; species Cephalophus harveyi. The sequence continues at coordinate 53,112 of SJYT01040463.1, forward strand.
AAACATGCCAAATAAATACAATAGTAGCAAACTAAATAAATAGGCATGGTGATCTTGTAAGATCAATATGCAAATTTATAGAAGCAAATACCCAATATTGATTAAAATAGTCTCACCTTCCTGCTATTCAACAATTACTTGTTTAGCTAATGATCTATATTTTAGAATGTTCTCAATTTCTTCAGGCTCATATTCTAGACACTTAACTTCAAATTAGCTGTTATATTTGTAACACATTTACTCCCATGGAATTAGTCTTTGTTCTTACATGGGTAGCAAGAATAAGTCTAGTACTTCTATAACAACTCCAATAATTCAAAATTCTTATGACTCAGTAAAACAGATGAAATTGGACCATATGAAAATTTAAAATTTCAATGCTTCAAGGATACAATCAACAGAGTGAAAAGACAATCTAGGGAAAGGGAGAAAATACTTCCAAATTGTATATCTGAAGAAGACTATATAAAGAATCCCTACAATTCAGCAATGACAACAAAACAAGCTAACTAAAAATGGGCAATACATTTGAATAGACACTCTTTCGAAGAAGGTATAAAAGTAGCTAACAAGTACTTGGAAAGATGTTCAACATCATGAATCATTGACTGCACATCAAAACCACGGTGAGATGCCATCCTTCCCCCATTAGGGCAATGACTATGCAAAAACCAAAAACAAAAGGAAATTAACCACAAAGTCCAGAAAACAGCAAGGGTCGGTATGGATCTGGGGAAATTAGAGCTCTGCGCGCTGTTGGTAGGAATGTTGGAAGACACTGCCAACATGGCGGGTCCTCAGAATATTTAAAAGCAAATTATCAGACGATCCAGCAATTCCACTTTCAGAAGTGAAAGCAGGATTTTAAAGAGAGATTTGCTTACTCATGTTAATAGCATATTTTCTTTTACAAATATCCAAAAGGTAGAAGCCTCCTAAATGTCTATCAGTAGATTAATGGATAAATTAAATGCAGTATATAAATATATCAGAAAGTTATTCAACCTCAAAAAGGAAAAATATTTTGATGTAGCCTTTCTGATATGTTCTACAGCATGGATGAAACTTGAGGGCACTGTGCTAAGTGAAAATAAGCCAGTCAGTCACACACAGATACAGTAAGATTCCACTTGATATCCAAGGATAGGTACTCTTGATACCTAAGTACAGGTACTTAGAATAGTCAAGTACATATACACAGAAAGAAAAATGGTGATCAACAGTTACCAGGAGGAAAGGTGAATAAAGAGTTATTTAATGGGTACAGAGTTTCAGTTTTGCAAGATGAAGTTTTCGGAGATTGGTTGTACAACAATGTGAATTTACTTAACACCACTGAACTGTACACTTAGCATGAGTTAAGGCAGTAAATTTTATACTTTTTGTATTTCACCACAATTGAAATTTTTTTAAATTTCATTGAATTAAAAAAAATTTCAATATATACATATATATATATGTATATATATATTTTTTTTTATAACTTATGATGAACAGGTATTCAGTAGGAACATAAAAGTGCTGCTTGTAAAGGCTTTTTATCCTAGCGCACTGGCCCTGAGACCCTGTCTCATGCATCAAACCTGGACTGGTGATCTATTTCAAATATGATAACATACATGTTTCAATGCTATTCTCTCAAATCATCCCACCCTCGCCCTCTCCCACAGAGTCCAAAATTCTGTTCTTTACATCTGTGTCTCTTTCGTTGTCTCATATATAGAGTCATTGTTACCATCTTTCTAAATTCCATACAGATGCGTTAATATACTGTATTGGTGTTTTTCTTTCTGACTTACTTCACTCTGCATAATAGGCTCCAGTTTCATCCACCTCATTAGAACTGATTCAAATGCATTCTCTTTAATCGCTGAGTAATATTCCATACAAGTACACCCATGACTAATTCATGTCAATGTATGGCGAAAACCACTACTATATTGTAAAGTAATTAGCCTCCAATTAAAATAAATTAATTAATTAAAAAAACTCAACATACAAAAAACTAAAAAAACAAAAAGGCATTTTATTTTACAGTAAAACACTTTTATCTAGGATGGCACCTTCTAAAAGTGATTTAAGTCATAAGGGCTTCCTCAAGACTCTGTGCCTCCTACTATCCGCCCTCAGTGTCTGAGGTTTCCGTCCTCTTCTTCATCTTGTCCCAGACAGTCTCCTCCCTCATGACATCTGATCCCGTCAGTTCCTCCAGCTGCACAGAGTGCAGAAATGATGCAGCCAAACAGAGGGGCAGCAAACCAAAGGGAAGGACCAGTGAAATTATGACAGAATCGAAATAAAGCTCAATGAAAGATTTAGTAACCTTCTCATTGAAAAGACTAGTAACCTGTGACCAAGGCAGTGAAATCTGCCACAAACTACACAGTTAATTGAAAGCTAATCACATAGAAGAGCCAGGAGCTCCCGTTGCCTTCTTTTACCATGGAAAAGCTAATCTGCACACATCGTATTTTAAGCAATTATCCTCCAACTTTATTACACGTTGGAGCTGGAGATGCAAGATAATTTTAGCTTTCACTTTTATGTGATGAACATTTTGATCTTTCTAGTTTGGTTTTAAGGCCATTTTGTCTGTTGTTCATAGTACAAATATTTTGATTAGAGTTTTCAGTTTATTTAGAAAACATTTTTCATATCAAATTAAATCTCCTTAATTTATATATACTTATAAACAACACAGGAAGCACATTTCCTTTTTTCTAGCTTCCTTTTATATCGCTATTGTAAGTTAATAGGATTATTTTTATTATAAATATTGCAATGAAGATTTCTTTCACTGTTTAGATAATTGCTCATTTTAAATTTCAGTTATTAGAATTACTGCTAAGAATCATACCAATATTCTCAATTGAAATGTGCTGTTTTTAAAGTTACCAACAAAATGTGACCTTTTTCTGTGCAAGTTAGACAATTATTTTTATCTTTTAAGTACCAGTATAAAATCACTCACTTGGGTAAAAACATGAGTGTTTGTGTTTATTTCTTATCTGTCTCTGAAAAAATGTGTGAAAATTCTCTCAGATATTCTAGACTTGCTCTATGGACCAAAATGCTTCCAAATACTCTGTCTTTAAATAATAACAAAGAGAAAATCACCTGCTCACACAAACAGGGTAAAAATCTCAGGGTTTCATCACAACTCAAGAATTCTCTTTCAAAAGATTCTGCACCGACATCTGAGTATCACCTGAGGCAAGATGTACAGAGGATGTTGCCCTTTATTAGTTAAGATGAGCCTGTGAGGGGTGTTTGAAGCTCCCTTTGTAAAGATTCCATGATGATCAGATGACAGGCTTTTCCACGTCATTTTCGTGGAATTGCAAACCCTCGGAGAGCGGGAAGCCTGCAGAAGCAATGTCTGAGAGAGAGTGATTTAAGGGGATGTACTGTCCTGTTGGAGCTGCTTTCACCTGTATCTGTGAATAAACTGTGAAGGTAGAAAGTGATAAATAGAAAGGATGTTGGGTCGGTCCTTACTGCAAAAAAATGGCTTTCACGGGGAGAAACATTGTCATCAGTGTTAACAGGAAACAATTTATTAAACACAGCTCTGTAAGTGTAAGCCTAAGGTCAGTAAAATGATTCTGAACATTTCTGTTTCCTGGAGGGGAAAACATTAATTTATTCTCTGTGAACACATCTGAAACAGAAAGAACCTCCTCCATCATGTCCCAATCATATCAAATTTCTAGGAAGACAAGATTATAGTCAGCTGATCACGGACACGACTGAGCGACTGAACTGAACTGAACTGATATTTGATATTAATTATGATATATAATAATTTTGTGTAAAGACGATACAGTGAAGTTGTATTTGAAATGCTATAAGTAGTTTATTCGTGGCTGAATTCTACAATATGCCCCTGCTTCTATCTTTTAAGATATAAGAATCAGGTGAGCTTCCCTGGTGGCTCAGTGGTAAAGAATCTGCCTGCCAATGCAGGAGACGTGGGTTTGGTCCCTGATCCAGGAGGATCTCACATGGCATGGAGCAACTGAGCCTGTGCACCTCAACTATTGAATCTTTGCGCTCGAGCCCAGGAGATGCAACTTCTGCCTCCACGTGTTGCAGCTTCGGGTGCCTGCACCCCTAGAGTCTACTGTGCTTCAAGAGAAGCCGCGGCTCCCAGAAGCCTGTGCAGCGCAACTAGAAAGTAGCCCTACTCACTGCTGCCGAAGACCCGGCACAGCCAAACGAAATAATAAAATAAAAAGACTTGCCTTAGTCTGAATGTTTGGGTCCCCCTTAAATTCATATGTTAAGATCATAACTCCCAAAATGATGGTCTTAGGAGATGGGGCATTTGGAAACGTGCTTAGGTCACAAGGGTGGAGCCCTCATGAATGAGATCAGTGTCCTTAAAAATGAGGTTCCACAGAGCTCCCTAACCCCTTCCCCTATGTGAGTAGACACTGAGAAGGAGCCAGCTATGAACCGGGAGAAGACCCCCACCAAAACGCAACCATGCTGGGTCCTCGAACCTAGGTTTCCCAGACTCTAGGAAATCTCGAGTTGTGAGAAGTGAATTCCTGTTGTTTATAAGCTACCTAGTCTGCGGCATTTTGTTATAGCTGCTTAAACAGACTAAGACAATAATTAAGAAAGCAGCAATGAATAAGGTAATGAAATGTGATTTCAATTTGAAATTTAAGAAGAGAGAAAGAAGATATTTCCAGCCTGGCTACACATTTAATTCTAAGAAGAGCTGCAACAGAAAACAAAATTTAATTGTCCAAATTCTGAAAATTAAAACAAATACTTCATGATATAAACACAAGAATGCAGAATGGAAGAGCTGGTAGCTCTGGAGGGACTCAAAATATCTTTTGTATTAGACATTCCTGTAACATAATGTGAGCATTTTAACGGAGGCAAGAGAAGTCACTGTTTCATTTCTGCATGGTGAACTGAGCTGAATTTCTAAACAAGACTATACACATTCATCGGAAAATGATACAACCAATATTATTCATTGCAAAGTGCATAGGATATTTAAGACAATTTCAGAAGAGAAAGCAGAAAGCATTTGTATCAGTTTTCTAGGGCTGAGAAAGAATCACAGACTGTGGGCTTAGACAACTGCGATACTTTTCGCACAGTTCTGGTTGCTGGAAGTCTGAGATCGAGGTGTCCCAGGCTTGGTTTCTCCTAAGGCCTCTCTCCTGGGTTTGTAGATGCTTGTCTTCCCCTTGTATCTTTTCATGGTCTTTCTATCTGTATTGCCTGTGGCCTAATCTCCTCTTCCTATAAGGACAGCAGTCATGTTGGATTATGGTCCATGTGAGTGTGCCTTCATTTTAACTTAATTTCCTCTTTAAGGACCCTTTGTTGTTGTTCAATCGCTTATTTGAGTCCCATTCTGCAGCCCCATGGACTGCAGAACACCAGGCTTCCCTGTCCTTCACCATCTTCTGGCGTTTGCTCAAACTCATGTCCATTGAGTTAGTGATGCCATCCCCCATCCAACTGTCTCATCCTCTATTGTCCCCTTCTCCTCCTGCCTTCAATCTTTCCCAGCATCAGGGTCTTTACCAATGAGTCAGCTCTTTGCATGAGGTAGTCAAAGTATTACAGCTTCAGCTTTAGCATCAGTCCTTCAAATGAATATTCAGGGTTGATTTCCTTTTAGAGCGGACTGGTTTGATCTCCTTGCAGTCCAAGAGACTCTCAAGAGTCTTCTTCAACACCACAGTGTGAAGGCATCAGTTATTCAGTGCTTAGCCCTTTTTATTGTCCAGCTCTCACATTCCTACATGAATACTGAAAAACACATAGCTTTGACTAGACAGACCCTACTTCCAAATATACTCACATTCTGAGTAGTGGGAGTTTGAGATTCAACATGAGAAATCTGGGGCAGAGGAACATAACCCAGCAGATAATAGCACTACCCACTCCTGCAAGAAAGGACTGCATTTAACGCCTACTGATTATTCTTCCTCATTTAGTTTTGCTTCTTCGCAGTGGCAGGGAATACATAACACACACTCCATCTTCAAATTGCTATTCAGAGAGTAAACAGTTCTCATTTATACTGGGAAGAATATCGTGTAGGACACACATTAAGTCAGAACAATTTGAAAATCTGAACAAAGGTTACCATGTTAATGTTGAAAAGATTAAGAAGAAAAAACCTGTGGCACAAAGCAAATATAAGCTACTTTTCTAAAGGAAAATAGAAAATTTAAAACGTTAAGCAATGTCTTTTTTAAAAAAAGTATAAAACAGACCAAGTTGAAAAGAAAATAGGCAATGACAGAGAAGAAACAATGTAAATTTCCACAAATTAAATACAGAAGAGCAACTTAATAAGAAAATTCACTCACACTAGAGGTCCAAAGTAAGGTGCTAAAATAATAGAATCATATAAAAAGGTGAATTTGGGTTAAGGAAAAAAAATCAAAACAACAAATTAGAGAATTAAGAGATTGGAGAATTAAGAGTCTTCCCCAGCACCAGTTCTACAGCATCAGTGCCTGACACTCAGCCTTCTCGATGGCCCAGCTCTCACATCCGTTTGCCAGGGCTCCACTCTCATCACCTAGTTACCTCCAAAGGTCCCCAACACTAATGCCATTATTCAGGGAATTAGGATCGCAACACATGACTCTGTGGGGAACACAAACACTCAGTTTACAAGCTGACACTAAAAATGTTTGAAATGTTTATTGCAAAATAAGAAATAAGAGATGACTTGATTTAAAGAATGAGAAAGAATGCAACAGAACAAACAAATGATCACAGTTTAGAACTGTGAGCCCAAAACAGAGAAGATAACCTCTCTCAGAATCCCTAAACATGCCATAAAGTTCTCTGAAATTTAGGAGGAACTACGCCACTGAGAGTGCTAATTACTCCATGATTCAATCTTCCATCTTGCAATGGAGCCATCTGCCCTTTCTCACAAACTGTCTCCAGCTGGAGGATGCCCTTCCCAGGCTCTGCTGAGCTATGTGTGACCCCTGGCAGAGTTTGTGCCCAAGGGATGCCACCAGATGTGAGATACACAACTTCAAGTCACATTTCTATAAGTGATATTTTTAATCTTTCTTTTTTGAGAACACATTGCTGCTGCTGCTCCTGCTAAGTCACTTCAGTTGTGTCTGACTCTGTGAGACCCCAGAGACAGCAGCCCACCAGGCTCCCCTGTCCCTGGAGTTCTCCAGGCAAGAACACTGGAGTGAGTTTCCATTTCCTTCTCCAACGCATGAAAGTGAAAATTGAAAGTGAAGTCACTCAGTCATGTCCGACTCTTAGCGACCCCATGGACTGCAGCCCACCAGGCTCCTCCGTCCATGGGATTTTCCAGGCAAGAGTACTGGAGTGGGTTGCCATTGCCAACTCATTAGATGATAGTAAAATAATTAAAACTAAAATACAGAGAGAATAGAAATTGATCTAGCAACATAAGAGTTTTCAATCAATTTCTGCAATCAAGGAGAAAGATAAAAATAAGCAGTAAGTGGATTTCTCCTGTCAGCAAATGACATACACATGAGATTCTCTGGTCTGTGATACAAGCAATGTCGGCAACATAGGCTGGTGCTTTAGTATCCCTGAAATATTCATGACACTTGTGAACTCCACTCTGGCCAGAGAGCAAGACAAGCAGCCATGTGGGTGGGGAGAAACCAAGCAAGTCTGGAGTAGCAGATGATCTGCGATGCCCAATTTTTCAAGGGGAGGTATACTTGCAGCCTCTGAATAGGAGATTGGCTAAGGCTACAAAGGAGATTTGCTAAGATTAACAAAGCGAGTCACTGTCCTCATGTTCATTGGGTTCTGGGTCAAGATTGATATTTTCTGTCTGCTGTCTGCACCTCTCATCCTGTTTCTTCACTTCTCTAGCTCTTACTGCAGCCCTTAGCTCAAGATAGTCTAGGTTGCTTGCCTGGTAGGTTGCTCCAGAGTTTCTTCTCCAAATATTCTAAAATATTCATTGCTTAATCTCAGTTGAGCCACAATTTTTGTAATTTTTCCATTTAGATTTATCATTAGCTGTAATCCAGGTAGATCCTTTGGATTCCAAACCATATTCTTTCCTGATCAACTTTTCTGTGACAACCAACTTTTCAAGATAAACCAACTTGATTTACCATGGTAATATCTGTATTCTTATCCTTGTCTAATCATTCAATAGGATAAAAAATTCATAAATGGTCAGTTAATGAAAGTTTCCAGTTAGTGGAATTCTCTCTGTGTCTTCTGTCAGAAGCACACTTTCCTACCTGTAAATCAGGATTTGTAACCCAGCAAAGCCTACTTTTCAAGGAAGAGAACAATTAAAAAGGATTGGTAATGAAAAGGAATAATGCTATTTCTATCTCTGGATTCCTGAACTAACATATTTCAGCTCTTAAAGACACAGCATTGTGCATTTCCTGTTTATTAAGTGCCTATATCACAGCTTGTAAGACTATACACCAAATGCACAAAGTGTTGCTTGAAATTAGTACCTTAGTTTTATCACTGACAGGCTATTTTGTGATTTTTTTCAAGCCAGCAAATTCTGGGGTTTGGAATAAAATGGGGAAAAAAAAAACAAAACAACACAACAGTATATTCCATGATTATAAGTCAATATTTTCTTCGCCAAGAACAAATTCCTTGATCTGAATCAATGCTCTGAAGGATACAATAGGAACGCCATCTGTCATTCAATAAGTCCTCAAGTGGTGCTGACACTTGAAAGTTTCAAAGTCAGAGAAGGAAAGATCAAATCTAGAGTATAAGGTCACTTCACTGAGGATAGTAACTGTCCCCTCCAGACCAGAAGGATTATAAGAACTGTCAAGATCCGATTTAGGTAGCTGGTTTCCTGAGCAATCATCGAGGACGTAAGCTAAGCCTCTGATGCTAGCAATTTGGGTACACCATAGTAGAAGCAACTTATCTCCATCTTGCTAACAGAGGGTTCTGTCGGTGTCGATGAATGCATTGGGGAGTCAAATCGTTTGACCTCCATAGGATGGGCTGTCCCGATCACCTGCTTGTAACATCCTCCTTGAGTAAATGCTCCCTAGAAGTCACTGGGGTGAGAGAGAAATATCTGTACAAATATCCCCCATTCCCAAGTCCATTCAAATAAATAGGTCTCACAGAGCATTTCCTGACCACTCGAAATTGTTTTCCCAAGCTTCTGACCAGTGTCCCAATCATTTACTACAGCTGAGAAATCAGTTCTGATTTCTGTCTCAACTCACCTCTGTCTTTCCTTAAACGGTCAATCAAGGGTACCACCTCAGTCTGCACTCTGAATCTCTCACTGCTTCTCTTCATGGCAATCCATGAGAACAGCTATAATCCAGAGCAGTCTATTTCTGGCTAGAGTTGACATATCACATCTTTTTACTTGTAAGCTAGAACTAAGTCCTTTCCTCCTCTGCAATTGATCATAGACAATGTCCCAGGAGACCACTGCGTGTTCTGGGAGCAAGATAAGTAAGTGACAAGGGAAACCAGACCACTGATTCATCTAGCTTATTTGTGCCATCTGGAAAGGCTTAGGTTTGATCCTTCATCTACCATTTCTATTTTTAACGGCCAATTGCTGCTTCTGCTCTTGCAAAACATATGACTCAGTTGATCTGATATCAGCCAGCTCAGCACTGGCTGTTCTTCCTCTCATTTCTTTGATGTTTCAAGATTAGTGCTCGGGGTCTGTTAGAGCCTAGGGCATTCCAGGAGCAGAATCCACTCTAAGATTAGAGGAAGTTGAGTCTCTGTTAAAGCTATCATAGAAGCCCTCCGTTGTTTTTTTTTTTTTTTTTTTTCTACCCTGGTGGCTCAGATGGTAAAGAATCCACCTGCAATACAGGAGACCCAGGTTCAATCCCTGGGTTGGGAAGATCCCCTGGAGAAGGGAATGGCTGGCTAACCACTCTAGTGTTCTTGCCTGGAGGATTCCATGGACAGAGGAGCCTGGCAGGCTACAGTTCATGGGGTCACAGAGAGTTGGATATGACTGATTGACTGGGTTTTCCGTGTCTGCCTTTAAGATGACAATATCCTGCCATTCACCTGTTGATCTTTTCCAGACTTTTGCTGCTATTAGAAACAGTCAAGCCACGCTAGTATCTTTGTAGTCATAATTGTGTCAGACCCGTCAGTCATGGGTAGCAGTCACCTGATCTCCTACTATATTTCTGACATCTATGCCACCATGATGTCACTGCCTGTGAGGGATAATCACCATTTCTTCACCAATAGCATTGTGGTTTCTGTTGCCTTCAGACTGGAGAGCAAGGCAGGTTCAAAATCTGGGCCCCAAGAGTCCCTTTTCTAGCAGCATTCTTGGTGCCACTCGTAGGAATTCTTAATTCCCTTAAAAACAAGTCCTAGGGGAAAAAAAAAGAATATATGTTAACACTTCATGAGGATAGAGGTGCAATTTCAGAGAAGTGGGCCTGAGACAAACAGGAAAATGAGACAGGAGAAGAAGGAGAGTGATTCCTCAGGGCTGGATTATTGAACGGGCCACAGTCTCACAAACGGTTATTGGCCTCACTGGCCATCTCCAGACAGCCTGTGCAAATCTGCTGAATCTTGAAATAGGCCGTGAAAGAGGGTGAGGAAAAGCTCATTATCAATTGCTCTTTCCCTCCCATTGCCATGCCTCACAGTTAAAGTCAGATCCACCAGTCTGTACTCTGCCTAATTTCCAGGTCGGATCACCTGACCAACAGGCAGCATCTGGTGAAACCACAATCTTTGCAGCCCAGTCTGGCCAGGGGGTATGCATACGGGCTCCTCCACACAGGCACTGTTTATGCAGCTCTTTCGTCTACGGGAGTGCCAGTGTCCACAATTTTAAAACCGCTGAAATGGCATGGTGCTTTGCGAAAGCGGTTCTGGTGGGGAAACACAGCCAAAAGCTAAGGCCTGAGAAACCGAGGATGAGAAGTTCTGGGAAGTTCCCTAACCTGGGTCAGGTAGAGATCTGCAGCTTACATTCAAATGATTCAGGACAAAACCCAAGGAGGGGTAAAGCAAATATGGCAGGACAGTAACTGTTATTGATTCTATAAGATACACATACATGCGAACACCAACGTTCAAATATTCTATGCTTGAAAATTGTCATAAGGCAGAGTTGAAAAAGTAATAAAGCATTATTTCTGAGAAAGAAAATGGTGGAAATAAAATTTGAGGAAATTTCACAAAATAAATCTATAAGAAAGGGTTCTTGAAAATATAGGATCCGTACAGGATCAGTCTATAGCTGTTCTTTCTTTAATTTTTAACTAATGCTTTTTTGTATGTTTAATTTGAATTCAATAGATGCTGCAATCTATCTTAAACACCTGTCTCCTGTAATTCTGTCTGTATATATCAAGGTAACAGGAACTCTTTCCAACCCAGGTTCAATTGAGTCACGGAGGCAAAGGATGCTACTCCTTTCCAAAGTGAACGGTGAAACCATCCAGAACAACGGATCTTGTAGCAAGTGGTCACAAACCTCTTAAAAGTTACTCACTAACATGGAGAGAATACAAGGATAAGATTTTTGAGAGACTGGAGAGCTTTGGGGTTTTGAGTTGAATTTGTTTGTGGATTGCTCTCCAGCGGAAGGGAGCTGGCTGCGCTTCGCCTCAAGTCCACTGAGTGGGCTTTCTATGGGAATGTGACACGTGCCCCCTCCGTTAGTGGGTACAGTATTCTCAGATGTGGACACAGCATTCTGAGGTGTGGACACGTGTAAGCACACTGAAAGAAGAGAGGATGGCTACAGCACCATCGCAACAGGAGCGGAGAGGCTCATGCGGGAAGTGACGGCACACCGCTCTGATGACGCAGCACACCCCTCTGATGACGCAGCACACCCCTCTGATGACGCAGCACACCCCTCTGATGACGCGACACGTGCACAGACCTTGTGGGAAAAGATATGGACCCCATAAGAGGACTTGTGGCCTGAGGTCATTCTGATTAAAGCTTCGGCAAAAGAGATGTGAGCCAATATTTAGCTTCATCTGGGAAGACAAGGTGATTTCACATTAAATTAGTTATCACATGTTGCTAGCATTTTTATTGATTGAATTGAGACAAATTTTGCTTCTTAAAGTGACCATAAAAATCTATATTATCTTAGGGAAAGCAGAGGACTCAAGAGGCCTACACATATTATGATTTACAATGAAAAATACATTGAGAATTTTAAAGGGCAATGTGAGACCAAAACATTTCTTATTGTATCTTATGGTTATTGGTTTGTTCGACAAGACTTTTCCATAAATATATATGAAAAAGGTTGCAATTTCCACGCAGATATTTTTGCTTATTTCTCTGAATTTAGTGTACTTAATTTTCAAATAATTACATACATAGGACCATTGTATAAAACATATTTTACAAACAAGCAATTTTAAATTTATTTTGGATTCTTCAAAGTAAATGTGTTTATAAGCCTATTGTTCTGAGTTTGAATCTCTAACATTTGAAATTGTTATGGACAATCCTGAAGATTATCATATTATGTGACATAAGTCAGAGGAAGACAAATATCATATGACATTGCATATATGGTGAATCTAAAAAAAAATGACGCAAATAAACATTTACAACACAGAACTGCACTCACAGATTTAGAGAATGAACTTAGCAGTTACCAGGGGGGAAGGTGGGGGAAGGAAAGATTGGGAGTTTGGGATTGACTTGTAATAACCAACAAGAAATTACTATACAGCACAAGGAATTCTGCTCAATATTCTGTAATAACCTAAATGGGAAAAAAATTGAAAAAGAATAGATACATATATATGTATAAGTGATTCAAGTTGCTTTATACCTGAAACTAACATAATTGTTAATCAACTATACTCCACTATAAAATTTAAAGAAAAATAACATTTTAAAATTACATTAAATGATGGGTAAACTCAAAAAGTAAAATAAAAATAAAATTCTTATGCATTTTTATAGGTTATTTTATGATATTTTATCAATACCTTAAGGTAAATGATTTTAAAAGCCTTCCTTCGGAAAACTATAATCCACTTTTGAGACACTGCGATTCTAGTAATAGAAGGAAGGATCTGTTTCCTTGTCTATTTCTAGAAAGGCTAGAGAAACTGGAAAAGGTCAGGAAAAAAGCAATAGGGGAAGAAGAAGTAAGTTAGATGGCAAAGCAGGAAGAGTCTGATCCTCATGCAAAGCCCTTATTTTTTTTAAGCAGTCACACTTACTCTGTGAAATAAAGGAGAGGTACAAGCTGCTGGCTTCTCCTGTGCCTTGAGAAACACCCCCACTTGGAAGAATCAGCTCCAGCTGCAGTGCTCTTTAGTTCGCCTCTCTTCTTCACACGAAGTTCTGAGCAGGGCTCTCCCTCTAGATCAGAAACAGCTTCTCCTCTGTTTTTCATTTCCTCCCCCGCAAGGTGCCATTGAATTACATCTGGACTGAAATGTTCATAGGCAAGTATCTGAAGGACTGAGCCCAAGTCTTAGGGCATCTCTCTCATCTCTATTAAACACACACATACACAAACACCCAGATTACTAACCATGTTGTACAATCATGGCATTTAACACTGCTAGTTTCAATTCTCTTACCTACACACATTTTAAGTATAATTACACTGGCTCTAAAACCTGCTATGTATATAGCAAGTGAGATATTTCATAGGTGCAAATATTTGCTATGTGCATTTACACACTGAGAGGTTTTCTATATAGGATTTTACTAGCAGTGATACTACAGATATTAAAAGGCAACAGTTTATCACTAGGTTTTCAAATTAGATTAATTCAGAAAATGATCTGAAGTGAACTGAATTTTAGCCAAATATAACCTTTGTTTTGTGTCTGTTTTGCATTTTTGTTTTGTTTTGTTTTAACCAGAGGCTGAATCCTGCTTAGCGCACATAGGAGATTTTATAGTACATATTTTAACTTCTCTGCAGTAAAAGAAATGTGCAAAGTACAATGCTGAAAGTACCATGGAAATATTTTAGGTGAATTAATCTTTCTTTGCGTATAAAGAAACAGACAAAAATGTTATTTAAAATCAAATAACATCTACCTATTTGAAGTCATAATGACTGCACAGCATGGAAATATCACAACATTATAGCCCTTCTCAGCAAAAGACTGATGAGTCTACAATGCACATTAAATAGAGAAAATCGACACATTTTATCTCTACTTTTATAAATTTTGGTCTCAGAAAACCTACAATAAAAGGCTACTGTACCTCAAGATTTTTTTTCTATTCATTTTTGAAATGTAATTAAGCTTCAGCTCTATTATTCCCTGACAATGGGAAAACCATTGATTGTGCTGCTTTTGAAATCCTGTATCACATTTGGCACTTTCTAATAATGATGCCCTTGGCTTAAGAAGAAGAGAAAATTGACTTGACCTAATTAAAAACTCTAGAGAGCCACTCTATCATCTCTATCATTTTTCATAAAACTTATTTGGGCCATATGCCAATTAAAAGATGAACATTAAAAAAAAAAAAAACTTCTGTCAAATGGAGATAAAATAAAATGATATATGTTAAAGTAAATCAGATTGTAAGAAGTAAGAATCGTCAGACTCTATAAAATTTCTAAGCAGAATGAACATCAGTGAAGTTTCAAAACGGGAGCACATCCATCTCTGGTAGTCTCGAGTGCCTTAGATCCAAGGTAAAGGACAGGGCCGTGCCGAGAGGTCTCTTCAAGCATAATCACTGCAAACTTCAGCGAATAATGAAGACTTTCTTGTTATCTTGGCACCATCTCTCTATCTCCTTCCATTTTCTCATACAATGAGATAACCCCTATTATTACCTTTGAGTGAATCCAGAGCAGGGAAGCGACAGCTTGGAAGGTTTTCAACTTGCAGTTTTCATTCAAAGTCAGAACTACTTAAATTCACGTGATGAGCAAGCCAAAATGTGAAATAAAGTTCAGTCTCCTGTTGCGCTCAAACTCTAACCATTGTTTAACACATCAAAAACTCTTCGTGAAGTCTCCGACATCTATCTTGCTTTTCATCTTACATATTTAGAATTGTCTATTTTTTCCCTAGGCTCTGTGATTCCCTACCACACTGTATAAAATGGTCAAGCCACATATTTTCTTGGTTTTGTGCATAATAATTTATGTCAATGTATTTTTTCTTCTGCTATTAATTCTGGGCCATGTATATGTATATTCATTTTCCTAGTTTTTGTTTTGTCTCATATATGACTTATTTAGGTATGACTTCATGCATGTAATTATGTAAGAAATACTTGATATTTGATTATTTCATAAAATCATATTATAATATAAAGTTATAAAACACATATGATCGTACAATATGATTCTAATTTTTCCTTGGTTTCCAAATGACCAGCTAAAAAATTAAAATCCTGCTGCTCTTATATAAATGACTTTCTACAATGTGCCACCAAATAAACCTTCTAACTAGTTTCCAATGAAGATTTTTGTCTTACTTTACACACTGGCCAAAATTCAAAATGAAAATTTGGAATTAATTTTCCCCCAATTTAGAACACTGTTCTTCTGGATGATGCCACAGTGTCTTTGTGCTATTCTCTTTCATCCGGTCCTTGAGGCTCTCTGAAGGTCAAATAGTCAATTCTCAAAATGCGTTGTTAGTGGTGCTTTTATAATTGAACTTTTCTTATCTGTTCCTACTAAGGGAAAACTATGACTTTTTTAGTCTCTTAAAACCCAATAACAGTGCATTGATACCCCTTTCATGATGCATCACCAGCTTTCATAACTCCTTATATGTATCCGGTCTTCAAGTTTAAGTTGTTCACTGAATTTATATATTTTAAGTGACACAGAGAGATTACTTTGTATACACCATCTATATGTCATAGTAGTGAGCTGCACACCTGTAAGAGGAAACCTGGCATCTGTAAAGGAAAATATGAGTAACTAATCTCTCATACTCAGGAGGGTAAGATACATGGAGAAAAACTTAAGCAATGTTAATTGAAAGCGAAGTCACTCAGTCGTGTCCGACTCTTCGCGACCCCGTGGACTGCAGCCTACCAGGCTCCTCCGTCCAAGGGATTTTCCAGGCAATAGTACTGGAGTGGGTTGCCATTGCCTTCTCCGAATGTTAATTAGTACAGTACAATTAAATCAACAGGCAAGGTGGGAAAATGCAGAGGGAACTATTATAAAAGAAAAGTGGCTTAGATATAGCAACAACAAAAAGGAACAAAGGGTCTTCTTATACATAAGAAACAAACTTCCTAAGCGTACAATGGTGGGTTGCTCTGGAAAAGATTATAGTGCAATTATATACACACAAAACTATATTCACATGATATTAAACAAGGTGGGCACAGATGAGATACTTAATTGGCTGATGAGTCTCAGGTCATTGGGTCTATGCAACACAGGATGAATAAAAATAAACTATAAAAAAATGAGATAATCCATAAATATTAGGCAATGAAGCAAATCAACTTCAAAACAAGTGGGCTAACAATAATGCATTAATGAAGTTACAATTATCACTATAATTTGAAACTGATTAGTATTCACTAATCAATACAATAAATTATTTAAACAATGAACTGTGTGAACC
This sequence comes from Cephalophus harveyi, assembly GCA_006410635.1. Classification (NCBI taxonomy): domain Eukaryota; kingdom Metazoa; phylum Chordata; class Mammalia; order Artiodactyla; family Bovidae; genus Cephalophus; species Cephalophus harveyi. The sequence continues at coordinate 69,674 of SJYT01040463.1, forward strand.
TGTTCAAAATAATGAATAGTAAATATAATGCAAATAAAAGGAAGATATACTTCAAAAATAGGCAGCAAATATTAAAAATCATTAAGGGTGAAGGGATTATGTAATCCTAAAAATGCAATAGTTCACCCGAAATTTATACTGATGTTAGTGCAAATGTACCAATATAGCGGCATACTTTATTATCATATAAATTTGAATTTAATAGATTTGCTTCTGCTTCTCTCTCCCACTAGTCTGTAAGTGTCCAGGGTCCAACTGAGAGTGTCTAGTGTACAGTGTAACAGATGCTATGTAAAAGCTGGTTCAGTTTTCATTCCAGTCTCAAAGAAAGGCAATGCCAAAGAATATTCAAACTGCTGTACAATGGCGCTAATTTCACATGCTAGTAAAGTAATGCTCAAAATCCTTCAAACTAGGCTTTAGCAATATGTGAACCGAGAAATTCCAGATGTACAAACTTGGACTTAGAAAATACAGAGATACCAGAGGTCAAACTGTCAAAATACATTGGATAATATAAAAAGCAAGGAAATTTCAGGAAAAAAAATCTAGTTCTGCTTCACTATGATTCAGTTTAGTTCAGTCACTCAGTCATGTCTGACTCTTTGAAAACCCACTGGCTGCAGCATACCAGGCCTCCCTGTCCATCACTAACTCCAAGAGTTTCCTCAAACTCAAGTCCATTGAGTCGGTGATGCCATCCAACCACCTCATCCTCTGTCATCCCCTTCTCCTCCCGCCCTCAATCTTTCCCAGCATCAGGGTCTTTTCAAATGAGTTTAGTTCTTCACATCAGGTGGCTGAAGTTTTGAAATTCCAGCTTCAACATCAGTCCCTCCAATGAATATGCAGGACTGATTTCCTTTAGGATGGACTGGTTGGATCTCCTTGCAGTCCAAGGAACTCTCAAGAGTCTTCTCCAACACCACAATTCAAAATCAGCAACCATTTAAAAAATATTTATTTACTTTAACAGGAGGCTAATGTAGTGGTTTTTTGCTGTATACATCGACATGAATGAGCCATGGGTGTACACATGTCCCCTATCCTGAACCCCCATCCCACCTCCCTCCCCACCCCATCCCTAAGGGTCAACCCAGCGCACCAGCCCTGAGTGCCCTGTCTCACACATTGAACCTAGACTGGCAGTCTATTTCACATACGGTAATATACATGTTTCAAAAAAGCATCAATTCTTCCACGTTCAGCTTTCTTTATGGTCCATCTCTCACATCCATACATGATTACTGGAAAAACCATAGCTTTGACTAGATGGATCTTTGTTGGCAAAGTTATGTTTCTGCTTTTTAATAAGCTGTCTAGGTTGGTCATTGCTTTTCTTCCAAAGAGCAAGTGTCTTGTAATTTCATGGCTGCAGTCACCATTTGCAGTGATTTTGGAGCCCCCCAAAATAAAGTCAGCCACTGTTTCCACTGTTTCTCCATCTATTTGCCATGAAGTGATGGGAACGGATGCCATGATCTTAGTTTTCTGCATGTTGAGTTTTAAGCCAGCTTTTTCACTCTCCACTTTCACTTTCATCAAGAGGCTCTTTAGTTCTTCTTCACTTTCTGCCATAAGGGTGGTGTCATCTGCATATCTTAAGTTATTGATATTTCTACTGGCAATCTTGATTCCAGCTTGTGCTTCATCCAGCCTGGCATTTTGCTTGATGTACTCTGCGTATAAGTTAAATAAGCTGTGTGGATCACAACAAACTGGAAAATTCTTTAAGAAATGGAAATACCAGAACGCTTTACCTGCCTCCTGTGAAATCTGTATGCACGCCAAGAAGCAACAGTTAGAACCGGACGTGGAACAACAGACTGTTTCCAAATCAGGAAAGGAGCACATCAAGGCTGAATATTGTCACCCTGCATTTTATCTTCCATACAGAGTACATCATGAGAAATGTCAGACTGAATGAAGCATAAGCTGGATTCAAGACTGCTGGTAGAAATATCAATAACCTCACATATGCAGATGACACCACCCTTATGGCAGAAAGTGAAGAGGAACTTAAGAGCCTCAAGATGAAGGTGAAACAGGAGAGTGAAAAACTGGCTTAAAACTCAATAGTCAAAAAACGAAGATCATGGCATCCCTTCCCATAACTTCATGGCAAATAGATGGGGAAACAGTGGAAACAGTGAGAGAGTTTATTTTCTTGGGCTCCAAAATCAGTGCAGATGGTGACTGCAGCCATGAAATTAAAAGACACGTGCTCCTTGAAATAAAAACTATGAGAAACCTAGACAGTGTGTTCAGAAGCAGAGGCATCACTTTGCCAACAAAGGTCTGTATAATCATAGTATGATTTTTCCAGTGGTCATAAACTGATGTGAGAATTAGACCATAAAGAAGATTGAGCACCAAGAATTGGTGCTTTTGAACTGTGGTGTTGGAGAAAACTCTTAATAGTCATTTGGAATGCAAGGAGATCAAACTAGTCAATACTAAAGGAAATCAGTCCTGAATATTCATTGGAAGGACTGATGCTGAAACTGAATCTGCAATACTTTGGTCACCTGATGAGAAGAGCTGACTCATCGGAAAAGACCCTGATGCTGGGGAAGATTGAGGGCAGGAGGAGAAGGGGACAACAGAGGATGAGATGGTTGGATGGCATCAGCGACTCAATGGACATGAGTTTGAGCAAGCTCCAGGAGATAGTGAAGGACAGGGAGGCCTGGCGTGCTCCATGGGCTTGCAAAGAGTTGGAGATGACTGAGCAACTGAACAGCAACAACATCAATTAGCACATCGATGATTCAAACACTTGGAGAGTCTGTGGGATGCCCTGTATTCTTCAACATAGCACAAAAGCTGGAATATGAACTTTGAAACACTTCAAAGGAAGTTCAATGGAAACATTTAGAAATAATTTTTAATGAGAATGTTAGAGTGCAGGAGCAGTGGATCTACAGTCACTATGGCACAGGGCCCCGCCCATCAGAAACGATGTTGCTTGGAAGCATCAGTCATGACTATACCGTGCATATCAGTAGATGACCAGTTCGGTTGGATCCAGTTAGGACATGCCTGCACTCCCATTGTGTCCCAAGTTCAAAGTGACCTCCTCTCCTAATTATTAGTTACATGGTTTAGGATATTTTGTGCCTTGGCTATGCCAAAGCAAGCAGTCAGATTCCAAGGTAGTTAAATTAGTTCTCTTAAGCTCCACTATAACAGACTAAATACCTCTGTACTCCCTTGCTTGACTCTAAAAGTAATCATGCTTAACCAAACTAGTCAATAAGTAGAATGAATGGACAAATCACCTTAAATCTTTTACTAATCTGAATAAAAAGATAAGATCCAAAGTAATTTTTTCAGTGACTGATATAGTAGGAGATTTTTTTATGTTGCTTTATAATGCTTTGATTAAAAATACATTACATAATCATTAAAACTGTTCAGAAAATGCTGGTAAGTGTGAAAACTATATTGTATAAAGACTATACTTGTGTATGTAGCACGAAAGAAGGATAATGAAGGTGGCACCATTACCTCAGAACATTTTTCACTACTTTGAGTGAAACTGATTTACACATAGCAATGTCATAGGTTATGAAGCTTATGAGGAACAAACAAAACCTAGTTAGCCAATGAAAACACCTCAAATTGAGTTTTCATTAAATATTAAGAGCCATGAAACATACAAATACATACACATATCAAATACCTTTATTGCCATTACAAGCAATGTGTCTCATATTTTTTAGATTACCATGAGTAATTAATGTGCTCTGCCAAGGCATGGCTAAAGATATTGTATGCAATCTTAGAGTGAATTCAGTTGTTATACTTTGAAAAGTGGGCTTCCCTGGTGGCTCAGAGGTTAAAGCGTCTGCCTCCAATGCGGGAGACCTGGGTTCGATCCCTGGGTCGGGAAGATCCCCTGGAGAAGGAAATGGCAATCCACTCCAGTATTCTTGCCTGGAGAATCCCATGGACGGAGAAGCCTAGTAGGTTACAGTCCACGGGGTCGCAAAGAGTCGGACACGACTGAGCGACTTCACCTTATACTGCGTCTGTTTTTAGACCTCTGTTTTCTGGGCTTTGCAGTATCATATAAAATTACATTTAAAATTTACATGCTTTCCTAACTTGTGAAAACCAACGCTCTACTTGCTGGTGGTTTTTCTGTTTAATGTTGTTTTGCCTTTATGCACATGTGGGTTTGTGTGGAAATGAACTAGAATTTTTAGTAAAATCCCCCACATTTCCATTCATGATGCAGGCTTCCCAATTGAGGTACACAGCATAGTGAGTCAGCTATACAAATCCTTACTAAAATAATTAAATCTTAATTGGGGGAGTTAAAAACTATAAAAATGAGTTCAGAAGACAATAAGTTAGTCAGAACCTGAAACATTAAACAGATTCAGCCCTGCAATTTTGCTTAACATGCACATTCAGAAGCCAGAATCAGAGGGGAAATTTCATACATGCAGATGAGCACTTGTGAGCAACTCACAAAATAAATGCTATTTAGTCTGAAAAGCCCTGTGATTTGGGAGCCAATCTACTAGAAAGATGCCAAATTAACTGATAATTGCCCTAAGCTGAAACTAGCCATACTGTCTGGTACTGATAAGTACTTGAAAAATAACATTTTCATAATTGCATGAATCTCTCTCTATTAAAGGAAATAAACCTGTAAAAATCAGAGCAACACCAAAAACCAAACGTACTGCTAATGCAAATTACTCCTTTGTTAGAGAATAATATCTTTTTTTTTTTTTTTTTAACATTGCTTAAAGAGATTCAATTGAAAAGCTAAATCCACAATGATATAGCACCTTATGCTTGGGTAATGACTCCATTTACATAGTCCGTGCATGCCCACACATGGATGATACACTGTGGCTGTGTAGGGGGGTAAAGGAGTTTATAAGACAAACAGTTGTTAATACTTGGCATTCATAAAAATGATTGGCTTTGCCAAGCACCAGAGTAGAGTCATCTGCACTGGTATCTCCCCTTCCTCCTAGAAGATGATGCTTCCTGTAGAATGCTTGCATAGTCAAATATCATACAGTCCACATATCGTATATATGGTTCTTATTGCTAGAAAGAAGAATATAGACATAATTTTATTGCCTTTCAATTCCTGTGAAATTTCTCCAAAATATGAACTTGTCACTTTAGGTAACTATTTGTCTCCTATAGAAAATATGATGGGCATATATTTGCAAATTAGAGAAGCAAAAAATGTGTCATAAGATTTTATAGTTTAGAGAAATGTTTACTCATAGTTTCTACTACTATATTGCCATATTTTCTTATATAACTTCACTGTGCAATGCTAGTACCTAACTTTCTGTGTAACTTTTGAGTAGAATAACTGATTTCAAATTAAAAGAAGAGATGCAAGCTAACTTTTAAAATATAAGACAGTTTAGCTATGAGCATATCGATGAAATTGTTATTTACAGAAGGTGCCGTTTTTAAATGTCCATGAACATAGGGCTGGCAGGTGGGGAGACGTAGCTTGTTTGGACAGCGTTGGTGATACTTACATTCTGGTCATTTAACGTAAGAAATCAAATTAGTTTGCAACTTTGATTTGAGAAATCAAAGTAATATTTGAGCATTACTGTGTTAATGTGTGAGATTAGTGCAGTTGTGTGGTAGTTTGAGCAGTCTTTGGCATTGCCTTTCTTTGGGATTGGAATGAAAGCTGACCTTTTTCAATCCTGTGGCCACTGCTGAGTTTTCCAAATTTTCTGGCATATTTAGTGCATCGCTTTCACAGCATCATCTTTCAGGATTTGAAATAGCTCAACTGGAATTCCATCACCTCCACTAGCTTTGTTCGTAGTGATGCTCCCTAAGGCCCACTTGATTTCACATTCCGGAATGTCTGGCTCTAGGTGAGTGATCATGCCGTCTTGGTTACCTGAGTCATTGTTCTATTGTGTATAGTTCTTCTGTGTATTCTTGCCACCTCATCTTAGTACCTTCTGATTCTGCTATTCCATACTGTTTCTTTCCTTTATTGTGCCCATCTTTGCATGGAATGTTCCTTTGGTATCTAATTTTCCTGAAGAATTTTTCCCATTCTATTGTTTTCCTCTATTTCTTTGCACTGATCACTTAGGAAGGCTTACTGATCTCTCCTTGCTATTTTTCGGAACTCTGCTTGAGATGGATATATCTTTCCTTTCCTCCTTTTCCTTTCACTTCTCTTCTTTTCTCAGCTATTTGCAAGGTCTCCTCAAGCAACCATTTTGTTTTTTTGCTTTTCTTTTTTCTCGGAGATTAGGGCTTTCCAGGTGACAGAGTGGTAAAGAACCTGCCTGCCAATGCAGGAAAAGACGTGGGTTCAGTCCCCAGTTTGGGAAGATCCCCTGGAGGAGAAATGGCAACCCACTCCAATATTCTTGCCTGGGAAATCCTATGGACAGAGGAGTGTGGCAGGCTACAATCCATGGGATCGCAAAGATTTGGACACAACTGTGTGACTAACACTGCTTTCTTGGAGATGGTTTTGACCACTGCCTCCTGTACAATGTTACAAACCTCTGTCCACACATCTTCAGGCACTCTATCAGATCTAATCCCTTGAACCTCTGTGTCACTTCTACTGTATAATTGTAAAGGATTTAATTTAGGTCACACCTGAATGGTCTAGTGGTTTTCCCTACTCTCTTCAATTGAAGTCTGAATTTGGCAATAAGGAGTTCATGCTCTGAGCCACAGTCAGCTCCTGCTCTTGTTTCTCCTGACTATATAGAGTTTCTGCATCTTTGGCTACAAGGGCATTGTCAGGTTTTTTTAAAAAAGAGATACCAGTCTGAGATATTTTGAGGTTGGGAGTAGTGTCCTCTTCCTTGGTATCTGGGACAAGTTCATATAACATCACTCTTGGAGAATCTTCCCTTTCTGTATCTGCTAATACAATCACTGATATTAGTTATTTCTCATACCTTTGTGAAATGGCAACCCACTCCAGTATTCTTGCTTGGGAAATTCCATGCACAGAGAAGTCTGACAGGCTACTGTCCAAGGGGTTGCAAATTACATCAGGGGAGGAATGCTATTCCCCATCTCTATCAAGACACAGGCTCTTGAATCTAATTTTGGTTCTATTTTGGCTTCCTTCCCTCTTTAAATATATGCCTGTGATCTCATCTTTTACATTTAGCTTGCTGTACCAATAAACTTTGTCAGAATAAGTCACTTGAAAACAACCACAAATTCTTTGTGGATAAGACAACTATTTATTTTTACATATGTGCAAGCCCACTGTGTTTCATCTTTTTCGGGCTGGATTTGGTTCAAAACTCTCCAAGTTTGGTGGGCAGGCTTCAGCAGCTCTACTTCCCACATTTTCCCTCCTTTGGACTAGTAGGCTGTGCTACCAGGATATGTTATTTTTATAATGGTGGAGCTGCAAAGGAGCATGTAGAAATGTGTGTGATGTTTTAAATCCTATTATCAGAACTATCAACTGATGCAAGTCATATGGCCAGACCGAAGTCAAAGAATGAGAAATTAAATCCACCCTTTTAGTGCAAACTAATAGCATGATAAAAGTTGTGGATTCCAAGAGGATTAAAGAGGGGAGATCAATAATGAATCTACCACATCTTCTTTCCGTGCCTCTGGAGTTTTAATTTTCTTATCTGCTTGAAGAAACTGGAGCTACTTCAGTGCTAAGGCAATAAATGGTACAATGGGTCTCATTTTTAGCATTACTGGTAAATCACAGAAATTTGTCTTTTAGTTGATATTCCATGAGAATATTTGGGATTTAATACAAGATAGGATTTATAACTAGATGATGGTTATGCCTGATAAAATTAATAGAAACATGATAATATACAATCTGAAGTCATTAAATATTTATGTTGACTGACTTGCAAAATTTGTCTTATTTCCATATAGCTGTATGTTCATGATATTAATCAAAAACCACTTCTAAGTACTGGGAAGATTTTAATAAGTATGTTGCTGATGAACCTCTTTAACAACTCTTTAATAACTTGTCTTTCCTTGTTCCCCCAATAGAAAATATTTCTTGTCATTCTTTGTCATAAGATTCCTAATTTCCTAATTGGTTCCCCAAGATTTCTACTATGAATTTTGAGATGAGAATGCATCTTTAGTGTGTTTATCTCTGCATCTCTGTTTTAGCTGTTGAATAGACAACTTATGCTTTTATTTCAATGGAAACTCTTGAACATGACAACAGAATTATGTGTATGGATGTGTATAAATATGTGTGTGTGTGTGTGTGTGTGTGCGTGCCTGGGTGTATATATCTCTCTCATTGTCTCCCATAACATGAAGCAGATTTAAAAGGACTTTCCTATGTGTGAAGCATTCTTGTTACTCTAGCTACATCAAGCTATAGTGAAACAGAAGGTGATAAAATAGAAAGTCCCCTTGACGGTCTTGATCCCCAAACATAGTTTCAGTAATAAAACTATTGAAATAAACACTTTAGTTAAACATAATATCATCATTCTTTACAAGTAACATGAATAATATATTGAATTGCTCTTTATAAAGAGCTGAAAATAAACAAACAAAACCCCAAATTTTAAATATGGTTAATTTTAATTTTCAAAACTCACTCTGTCTTTGCCAGAGACTAAAAATGTGGTGTTACTTTTAGGTTAAATTCAGCATAGAATTGTATCTTTCTGACATTTTTTGCTTCTTTGTTATATTATCCTCCTTTATTCATATAGACCAACTGAAGAAGTGCATAGATTTTCCCAATTCCAAAAATGGAAGTTAAATGGGGAAACAAATTAACCCTATCCTGTTTGTGTTCAGTCACTTCAGTCATGTCCAACACTTTGTGACCCTATGAACTGTAGCCCACCAGGCTCCTGTGTCCATGGGATTCTCCAGGCAAGAATTCTGGAGCAGATTGCCATTTCCACATCCAAGGGATCTTCCTGACCCTGGGGTCAAAGCCCCTTCCCTTATGCCTCTTGCATTGGCAGGCAGGTTCTTTACCAGCTGAGCCACCTGGCAAAATTATTTTAAAAAATAAACAGTGAATAGATAAAGAGAAAAACTACTGTGATTTATTTGATCTGAGGACTTTAACATCCTACACAGGCATTAAAACTTTGCACATGGAATTTGTCAGTATGCAAATCTAATCATATTAGGCAATTTAAAAATGCTTTTCTTCTCTTTAATGTTATTTGTATACTGAAGAAAGTATATTTGAAAAACAAATCACTTTATGTTTAACCCTTTATTAATTTTGCCTTTTATGCAACAACTCAGTAACATAATGCTATTGGAAGTAAAGATGATCAGTGTTTCAACTAAAGAGCATAAACATGTACATGTGTTATATATTATTTTATATTTTTTATATTATATATTTATAATTTCTTTTTTCTTCTGTCAATGTTCATGTGGATACTTGGGTGGTTTTCATATTTAACTCTAATTTTTTGACTTCAATTACTAAGAGAAAACTTGATAACAATTTTAGAAAATAAGACTTCCAATACTTCTCTGAGAATGCATTTTAGAAGGCCCAGATCATGAAGTATTTCACTATGATTCACAACTTCAGGACAGGTGTCTTCAGAATCTTCACACAAGAGTTATGTTTACTTACATGCATATGTCAGATACAAATTGACCATGTAAATCTGGGAGACAGTCCGGGTGAAATCCAGCTCTAGCGAAGATTCTTTCCTATATCCACTCAAAAATGAAAACCTTAAATTAGGGAGAAATGATTTCCCACTTCAAGTGATTCCAATTACTTTACTTTGCTTAGAATGTTATGGAGGCATTATTTCTAATTCAAAAACGACAAAGATAGATTGACTTTTAATCCAAACTGCCATGTGTCGGAGTAAATAGACTCGGTAAAGGCATTGAAGATTCAGTGTTTAAAGTGTTTAGATTTAGTGTTTAGAGTATGCATATAATACATCATCCTATCATTAACTGAACACTAAAATCTGTGGTGCAATTTATGAATTTTTTCCAGAGTTGAAAACATTGAAGCTCAACGTAAATATCCCAAGTTCGTACAACTGGTAGTAGAAGCCATTTGAATTCTAGTCCAAGTTTCTTTTAAATCTGACTCCATGCTCTGAACTGTTCCTTACATAACATCCATAAAATGAATATACTTTTGGGTAGGGAAATTATCTTAACTGAATGCTTATATATTTGGCCCTTGATAAAGGTTTTCATTTAAACTGCTTTCGTTGCACAACACCTTTTCTGGGAGCTGTCATTTTTATCATCTTCTCAGTGAGGAATATGAACCTGGAAGAGATTAACCAATTTGCACAGTGAAACTCATAGCATAACCAGGTAATGAACGCATGTCTTCCAGGCACAGGTCTGTATATTTTTCAACATCTGTGCTTCTTGTCATCTGTTCTAATATAACATGATTATTTCTCCCCAAGTAGAGACAAATCAAGTAGCTGGCACTTTTAAAGAAAACTTTTTTTTTTTCAACTTAGCAGTCTTTCCCCTAATATTGCAAGATATGATAGAAAACTCTTTGGACTAGAAAAGATGAGCCCTTAGTGGATGTATCAGATTGTTTCACTAATCATTTACTATAGGACACTGCTTCATTCATTTCTAGTTTAGTGTTATTATAAATAAGTCTGCTATGCTGCACAACTTGGAATGCATTTTTGAGTGGACACGAACCTTCATTACTATAGGATAAATGCCCAGGAGTGCAATTCCCCGGAAACATGGCAGTGAAAATGAAAGTCGCTCAGTCGTGCCCGAAGCTTTGTGACCCCATGGGCCATACAGTCCATGGAATTCTCCAGGCCAGAGTACTGGAGTGGGTAGCCTTGCCCTCCTCCAGGGCATCTTCCCAACCCAGGAATCGAACCAGTGACGCCTGCGTTGCAGCTGGATTCTTTACCAACTGAGCTGTCAGGGGCACATGATAAGTTTGTATTTATTTAGCTTTTAAGAAACCACCAAATAACTTTCCAGTGTAACATTTTACATCCCCAACAGCAGTATACGAGTGATCTAGTTTCTCCACATTCTCACCAGCATTTGGAATTGTCACTATTTTTTTTATTTCAAGCTGTTCTAATAATGTGTAGGGAACAAACGGGATAGTTAGAATAATTGTTTTCATGTGCTTATCTAAAAATGACATAATCTCTATCAAATTCTAGACTTTTTGGATAGATTGACTTTTCTCCTCATCAATAGTGATTTCCTTTCTTTGCATGGTGGGAGTATTAAATCAGTTTATTTTAGAGGACGTGGAAACTATCTGAAAAGGTGTATTTTGGTCTAACAGTAATTCCTGGACAGAGCATGAAATATATGATTAAACAGTATTGTTTTATAACTCTGGGTCAGACTCAAGACTCTGAGTGGTTTTGTTTGTCTCAACTAGCACAGCTGCATCATTTGATGGTAAAATCATGGTTGATAGCTTGTATATTGTTTTGACAAGATTCTCAAGGGTAAAAACCGGTCACATATCAAGATCTTGGCTGGGTGGTTGTGTGAAATCCAAGCTAACATTTTATCCGAGGTCCATTAACACCTTGGATCCTAGGTGTCCTGTGAAGAAGGTGGTGGTTTCCTGTAGGAGAGAAAACATTCTATACACCCTGTAGGGGAAGGACCACTGGATCTTGGTTCTGCAAAACTGCTGGGTACCAGCTTTTAGTTGTGACATGTACTCATTTAATGTTCTTACTGTATTCTGTACTTTTATTGAAACAAACTTGAAATGCTCAAGCATTGTTATTTTGGTCCCTATGCATGCTTTTCTACAATTGAAGTCTGATTTACCACCACAGTTAGCACACCTGGTAATTTTTTATAAGATATCAGACATTAAAACACACATTTGCTGGGTGTGGGAAATTTTTTGTGTTCCTATAAATATTCATGAGCTTTTATCAGGAGAGCGGTTATCCCATCTTGATCAGCACCAAAATTTTATCCTTTTGGTTCTTGATGTAAGAATTTTAAGTCAGAACAGGAAATCAGTTCAGTTCAGTTCAGTTCAGTCGCTCAGTCGTGTCTGACTCTTTGCGACCCCATGAATCGCAGCACACCAGGCCTCTCTGTCCATTACCATCTCCCGGAGGTCACTCAGACTCACGTCCATCAAGTCCGTGATGCCACCCAGCCATCTCATCCTCGGTCGTCCCCTTCTTCTCCTGCCCTCAATCCCTCCCAGCATCAGAGTCTTTTCCAATGAGTCAACTCTTCTCATGAGGTGGCCAAAGTACTACAACTTTTTCACTCTCCTCTTTCACTTTCATCAAGAGGCTTTTTACCTCCTCTTCACTTTTTGCCAAAATACTTATCATTTTTCATTCACAAAGTTATGTCTGCCTTCCCATGGATGGCAGCATTCCAGGGGTCCCTATCCTTCACCATCTCCTGTGCCTGCTCAAACGCATGCCCTTTGAGTTGATGATGCTATCCAGCTACCTCATCCTCTGTCATCTCCTTCTTCTCCTGTCCTAAATTTTCCCCAGCATCAGGGTCTTTACATATGAGTTGTCTCTCCACATCAGGTGGCCAAAGTATTGGCACTCCAGCTCCAGCATCCGTCCTTCCAATGAATATTCAGGGCTGATTTCCTTTAGGATGGACTGGTCTGATCTCCTAGCAGTCCAAGGGACTCTCAAGAGTCTTCTCCAGTACAGTAACTTAAAAGCATCAATTCTTCAGCCCTCCACCTTCTTTATGGTCCAACTCTCACATCTGCACATGATTAATGGAAAAACCATAACAGCCTATAAAGAGCTTTGTTAGAAAATTGATGTTTCTATTTTTGAATATGTTATGTAGGTTTGTCATAGCTTTTCTTCCAAGGAGCAACCGTCTTTTAATTTTATTCCAGCAGTTACTGTCTGCAGTGATTTTGAAGCCCCAAAAGTAAAATCTGTCAGTGCTTCCACTTTTTCCCCACCTACTGGCCATGAAGTGATGGGACTGGATGCTGTGATCCTAGTTTTATGAAAATAGAGTTTTAAGTCACCTTCCTCACTGTCCTCTCTCACTCTCATCAAGAGACTTTTCAGTTCCTGCCATTGGATTGGTATCATCTGCATAGCTGAAGCTGGTGATATTTCTCCTGGCAATCTTGATTCCAGATTGTGCTTCATCCCTCCCAGCTTTTTGCATGATGTACTCTGCATATTCATTAAATGAGCAGGGTGACAACATACAGCCTTGATATAGTCCTTTCCCAATTTTGAATCAGTCCTTTGTTTCATGTCTGGTTCTAAGTGTTGCTTCTTGACCTGCATACAGATTTCTCAGGAGGCAGGTTAGGTGGCCTGTCATTCCCATCTGTTTAAAAATTTTCCACAGTTCGCTGTGATCCTCACAGTCAAAGGCTTTGGCATAGTCAATAAAGCCACAATAGATGTTTTCTTGGAATTCTCTTGCTTTTTCTATGCTCCAATGGATGTTGGCTATTTGGTCTCTGGTTCCTCTGCCTTTTTAAAATCCAGGTTGAACATCTGGAACGTCTAGAAATTCTCAGTTCCCGTATTGTTGAAGCACCTTTCTAGATTTACAGGTCTATCTCCACAATTAAGGCATGTCTTGCCTGAATATCCTCTTCCTGCTCCTCAGAGAGCAAGATGGGACGATCACACAGCTCTCTTCATCTCTTTCACCTCTCTCAGGAATCATTATATTTTGTTGTCTGTTGCCCAGTGAATCTATGATTTTTGAGGATTTTTTCCACTTTTTAAAAAATTTTTGAAGAAGGATGTCAAATCTCTTCCTCTCACTCCATTTTGACTAGAAGTAGAAACCTCAGAAGAATATTTTCTCTCATTTTAAGACTGCATTAAGAATTGAAAAATGCATTCCTCTCATTAGGAATGTACTGGATCTTCTTATTTTTCAAAGTTTTGGGTTTTTTTTTACTAAAATGCTATGTGATAAATGTTTTTTAGAATTCCATAAAAGAAAAACAATATTTATGATAAATAATATAAATAATGTTTTTCTTCTTAATTCCATAGCAATAATTTGGCAAGTCATTTCTTTTCTCCCTTTTCTGGCTGGGTTGCAAAGAATTGGTGATGTGAATTTTACAATTAAATGCAAAACTTTTAACTTAGAACCCTATTTCAGTTATTTCTCTTTCTCATTGCTCCCTATTTATTATGTGTCCCTTATAAGCATTAACTTTGCCTCAGTAGGGCTTCCCTGGTGGCTTAGAGGTTAAAGCGTCTGCCTCCAGTGCGGGAGACCCGGGTTCGATCCCTGGGTTGGGAAGATCCCCTGGAGAAGGAAACGGCAATCCACTCCAGTATTCCTGCCTGGAGAATCCCATGGACGGAGAAGCCTAGTAGGCTACAGTCCACGGGGTCGCAAAGAGTCGGACACGACTGAGCAACTTCACCTCACCTTGCCTCAGTAGCTCTCCTGTCTATCAAGACAATTAAGGAATTTAGGCAGTATAAATAATAATTTTTTAGAAAGCAATATTTGCATAGAATTCAACCAACTTTTTAACGGTGCTGTTTCTTGAAGTCTATACACCACTTCCTGTATGTCATGTGAGTTATCTATGTCTATAATAGCTCTATGCTGTAATATATGCACCCTTCTGGAGTAAATCTCCAATTACAGCTTCACATTTGGGGGTGAATACAATAGCTGTTTAATAAATATCTTTTGATTAATGAATTAGTGAAGTAAGTCAAGTAGGGATTATAGCCACAAATTGGAATCACAGAATGATTAAGCATGGCAAATTCCAATTTTGTTGTAGTTTTTAACAGCCAATAAATCCTCACCAAGAGCAACTGTTTGCTTGTTTTCTTCACAAAGAAAAAGTGACTGTAGAGAGTTGACCTGTAGATTTATATGCCACACACTTCTCCAGTTGTATTTATATAACAAGCAATTGAAGTTTTGTCAGTAATACCCGGGATCACACAGTCCTCTCGTGTGGTGTGTGTGTATGAGTGAGTGTGTGTGTGTGTGTGTGTGTGTGTGTGTGTAAACAGAGAAAGGTAGAGCAGAGACACAGTGCTAGAAAGGAATAATAGAAGTAGATATTATACCTGATCAGAGGTTGGTTAATTCCTTAGAGTTCTTTATTAGAAAAAAAGAAAAACTACCACTGGGCCTCTCAGCATGTCAGACCATTGGGTTGCTTCCAAAGCAATTAATTCTCAGTAGGGTGCAAGTGAATTCATTAAAATAAAGAATTGTATTGCCTCTGAGGATTTGTGGGAAGGTTCAGATTTTGAGAAGAATAACAGCTGAATGAGCAAGTAAAGCCAATTGTAACTTTTCCAGTTTCTCAGTTATAATTCAGGTTGGTTCAGGGTGAAATACAATTAAGGATGGGGAAGGGTAACAATTGTTTTATCTTTACAGCTGAGTAGAACCACCAACTTATATGTATATTTGTACAAACCTTTCCTTTGATTGATACCATAGATTAAATCAGAGAGACAAATGGAATAGATCAATTTTTTAATACAGAAAGTCTGAGGCAGGAAATTAGTTTATCGTAACTTGCCTCTGAATCCAAGTACTTTAGTGATTAGCTCTAAATAGGAGCAAATCTGTCTACAGGAGTGAGTCCATGAGAACTGAAGCAAGTGTGCCTGTATACTAGAGGGTGGGTATGTAAAAACGCACAAGAGATTCCAAGAAAGCCAGAATATGTTCTGTCACAGTTTTCTAGCACTGGTCCTCAACTTCAATGACAAAGATGAACATAGAAAGATGGTGTCATTGGAGGGCTTGATTCTAATGACAAATCAATCTCCTCTATAAAAATCATTAAGAATTACCAGAAAACATCCACCTTTAGTTTACATGTTATTTGTCTTAATATTAATTTCTGATTCCTAATATGATGAGTTTTATTTTTTAAGTAAAATCTGAAATGTTATGGGATGACAAAGGAATTTCATCCAGAAACTATTTATATCTTAGCAATCTGTAACTATCATAATATATTGGGTTGGCAAAAAAAGTCCATTTGGGTTTTTCAGTAAGATGTTACAGAAAAATCCATCCAATTTCTTGGCCAACCCAGTAGTATGATATATTTAATAGCTTTATCTTACATGTATACTTATATATGTCTGCATCATTTCAGTTCAGTTGCTCAGTCGTGTCCGACTCTTTGCGACTTCATGAACCACAGCACACCAAGCCTCCCTGTCCATCATCAACTCTCAGAGCCCACCCAAACCCATGTCCATTGAGTCGGTGATGCCATCCAACCATCTTACCCTCTGTTGTCCCCTTCTCCTGCCCCCAAACCCTCCCAGCATCAGGGTCTTTTCCAATGAGTCAGCCCTTTGCATGAGGTGGCCAAAGTATTGGAGCTTCAGCTTTAGCATCAGTCCTTCCAATGAACACCCAGGACTGATCTCCTTTAGGATGAACTGGTTGGATCTCTTTGCAGTCCAAGGGACTCTCAAGAGTCTTCTCCAACACCATAGTTCAAAACCATCAATTCTTTGGCACTCAGCTTTCCTTATTGTCCAACTCTCACATCCATACATGACCACAGGAAAAACCATAGCCTTGACTAGATGGACCTTTGTTGACAAAGTAATATCTCTGCTTTTTAATATGCTGTCTAGGTTGGTCATAACTTTCCTTCCAAGGAGTAAGCGTCTTTTAATTTCATGGCTGCAGCCACCATCTGCAGTGATTTTGGAGCCCAAAAAAATAAAGCCTGACACTGTTTCCACTGTTTCCCCATCTAATTGCCATCAAGTGATGGGACTGGATGCCATGATATTAGTTTTCTGAATGTTGAGCTTTAAACCAACTTTTTCACTCTCCTCTTTCACTTTCATCAAGTGGCTCTTTAGTTCTTCTTCCCTTTCTGCCATAAAAGTGGTGTCATCTGCATATTTGAGGTTATTGATGTTTCTCCCGGCAATCTTGGTTCCAGATTGTGCTTCCTCCAGCCTAGTGTTTCTCATGATGTACTCTGCATATAAGTTAAATAAGCAGGATGACAATATACAGCCTTGATGTACTCCTTTACTTATTTGGAACTATATGTCTGCATAGATTCATTAAAATCATAAAGAGAAAAGCATATTATATAAGATTCTAAAGAGTTAAAAATGCTGTATGATAAAAATCAATATATTAAAAATGCTCTATGATAAAAATGAATGTATGTGAATAATGAATTCCTTTCCTTTCTGTGATAAATAGGGCTCAGGTACTATGTGAGTGTGTATCTATTTACTATGTGAGTGTGTATGTATTCCAAGAGACAAATGTGTTTTCAGATAAAGTTACTATAGACCTACCAATGATATCATTCCTATTAAAAGGGAAAATGTTCACACAGACATGCACTGGAGAAGGCTTGCCTCAGTATTCTAGGTGAGGATTGGTTAACCTTGTTATCACTTTTACTACATAATTTTTTGAGTCTAAAAGGCTACTAGCCTACCTAGCTGGCTCAAGGCAAAATTGCCATGTGAGTGCAGATTTATTTTCAGTCTTCACTTATCTTTTCTTCGCCGTTCACTTATCTCCCACAGACACCCAGTGGTCTTAGGCTGCGGTTCTCACCTGCCACTTTGTAGAAAAATGACAACTCAGTTCACTTAAGGAAAGGCCCATGGATTTATTTCACTTACATGTCTCACTCCTCCCAGATGCATCTGCCGTCTAGAGAAAGATGGCCAGGGTGTTTTGGTTTCATTCATTCAAAGATTTCAGTAGAAATCTTCTGACTCTTTCTCAAATAGTGACATGCCTTTTTAGAAAGCCAACCTGATGTCTAACTGCAAGCTTTGTGAGTTCTGCTAGGCACTGGAAATAAATCAACATATTACTTAAAACACAGCTTTTCCTTCTGAAACTCACTCTTGAATTGGTACCCACTATTCCTCATGAGAAACGCTGGGCTGGAGGAAGCACAAGCTGGAATCAAGATTGCCGGGAGAAATATCAATAACCTCAGATATGCAGATGACACCACCCTTATGGCAGAAAGTGAAGAGGAACTCAAAAGCCTCTTGATGAAAGTGAAAAAGGAGAGTGAAAAAGTTGGCTTAAAGCTCAACATTCAGAAAATGAAGATCATGGCATCCGGTCCCATCACTTCAATTACTTTGCCGACTAAGGTCCGTCTAGTCAAGGCTATGGTTTTTCCTGTGGTCATGTATGGATGTGAGAGTTGGACTGTGAAGAAGGCTGAGCGCCGAAGAATTGATGCTTTTGAACTGTGGTGTTGGAGAAGCCTCTTGAGAGTCCCTTGGACTGCAAGGAGATCCAACCAGTCCATTCTGAAGGAGATCAGCCCTGGGATTTCTTTGGAGGGAATGATGCTAAAGCTGAAACTCCAGTATTTTGGCCACCTCATGCGAAGAGTTGACTCATTGGAAAAGACTCTGATGCTGGGAGGGATTGGGGGCAGGAGGAGAAGGGGACGACCGAGGATGAGATGGCTGGATGGCATCACGGACTCGATGGACATGAGTCTGAGTGACCTCTGGGAGATGATGATGCACAGGGAGGCCTGGCGTGCTGCGATTCATGGGGTCGCAAAGAGTCGGACACGACTGAGCTACTGAACTGAACTGAATTGATATCTCATTTTTCACTGATGCATCTCTGGGTTCCATTCATTTGTGGATAGTAATTTTCTTTTCCATTTAGCTGGTAATCTTCCCAGGGTCCAGCATAGTAGGAGTATGAGACATACTTGTTGATGAAGCTATCCTATACCACAGTATCTGACCTAAGATGTTACTTACGGTTCCCCAGATACCGCTGTTTAATCGCTTTCAATTATCTTACCCCGTGTCTACCCAAGCAAAATGAAGTGGTGAGTCAAGCAATTGTCTTGTGAATGGGATCAATACAGAAATTCAATATGGATAATTAAGGGACACCCCCCCCCAACTCACGTTTTCTTTAGTAACAAGGTTTCTTTTCACCAGAATTGTTCAGATAATTGCCTCAACTGTCCATTTGACTTTGCATCATAGACACAGGTCTGTAACTAGCTTAAGGGACCATTGAAAACCTGAACAGTCAGTGCAGTTCAGAGAGAGAGGACCGCCTAGATCATTCACCTGTGGTACTTCTGAGTAAATCAAGGTGATGGCCTTGGAAAACTGCATTATTTCTAACTCTTTATGGTGGAGGTCCACAGGACAGAAAGGTATGATCTGGTTTCTGTGTCCTTGACAAGCTTCATACCCACCATTGTTCCCATGTTCAGCAATTGCCAACATACAGCACAGGAAAGGTGTGGCAAGTAATTGATTGATTTGTATCATACAAGGCACCAACAGAAGCATTTTGGGCCACAAATGGGTATTATTCAAAGAATGACCAAAAAAGTAAAAGATAAACTTATATAACGTCACTAAACACATGCAAATACTCACTTAGCACTTTAATTCAAATATTTGATAAATATCCAAAATATTTGATAAATATTTGGTTATCTCTGTATTTCCTTTTTAAAATTATGACCTAAATGTGTAATGAGCTATATGGGCCATGTGACTGTAGTATTATTTTTCCTATATGCTCAGATGTTCAGTCATTCTGGCTCTTGGCAACCCCATAGACTGTAGCCCTCCAGGCTCCTCTGTCCACAGGGTTTTCCAGGCAAGAATACTGAAGTGGGATGAGATTTCCTTCTCCTGGGGATCTTCCCAACCCAGCGATCAAAACTGGGTCTCCTGCATTGCAAGTGGATTCTTTACCAACTGAGCCACTAGGGAAATCACACATTTTTCCTATGTTTTTGCTTCTCCTGACCAAGCTAGTTACACGACATTTATTTTATAAAAGACTGGAAGAAGCAGTTTTTTTTTTTTTTTTAATTCAGTTTAAGAAGAAATATTTAAAGAATAAATATAGAGAAGATAAAAACCAATGGCTGGAAAGGATGAAGTAAGATGTATAATAAAAAGACTGAGCAGATTAAAATGTTTTTGTGTGTGTGTGTGTGTCTGCACAAATATTTTGGATTCCCATTTCTTTACACTTAGCCTTTACACCTAACCTTTTTTTTTCTAAGGAAAAATGGTTTTATATACTTTTTGTCTATCTACTGGCCTTTGCAAACATATACTTTAATAGCATGTTTATGAAAGAATTAGAAACATATGCAAGGATTTTCTTCATAAAACACAGATGGGCTTAAGTTTTTAGGGAAAACATCCTTAGAAAAGCAGATTCATTTTAAATGGATTCAAAGACATTAAACTTAGTTTTAGATAATCATTGAGCCATCTCAAAACCTGGCAGTATTTCTCACTACATACCCAAGGTAAAGATTTATAAAGGAATGGAGGAGTAAGATGACCATAGTAAATGTCAAGTTGTGAACTTTTAAAATATTAATCCTGTATCTAAAATTTTGAGTTTTTCAATGATTCCCCTCCTTATTTACCTCACTCCAAAGGTTCTAAGTTTGCATTTTATTTCCATATAGGCAAATGAACATACCCTGTGCTAAGAAATACTTATTAAATTTAAAAAAGACACAACTCTTAATTTTACCCTGAAATGATCTGCTTTCCATTTTACCAGTTAATTTGCTTGAAAATTCTTAAAGAGGTGATTCCGTGTGCTTATTTCCTATGTTTGCCTAACCAGGTTGGGATTCCTGTAAAAGCTGATGATTTTCAAAGTGCTTGAAATACAAGGCAAGTTGGTGGCTTAGAGGTTAAAGCGTCTGCCTCCAGTGCGGGAGACCCGGGTTCGATCCCTGGGTTGGGAAGATCCCCTGGAGAAGGAAACGGCAATCCACTCCAGTATTCCTGCCTGGAGAATCCCATGGACGGAGAAGCCTAGTAGGCTACAGTCCACGGGGTCGCAAAGAGTCGGACACGACTGAGCAACTTCACCTCACTTCACCTCACCTCACCAGCCAGACACAAGCAGATCGTTCCTGTCATAAATAGAAATGCTTTCCTTATTGACTGCTTTAAACAGAAGTCACTTTGTGTGGAAACAATCCTTTACAAAATGAAATCATTAAACAAAGGAACATTTTATTGTTGCATTCTTCTGGCAGCTTACTACTGTCAGACAGTATTTCAAACTATTACTGAAGGATGATATGTAGGAGAGTAAATGTTAAATAGCATGTTACAAAATTTAAAAAGAAATTCCAGTGATTATTTATATTTAACCAATTCCACTTACTGTAAACCCATAAATCCACTAGTTTTCACTGGCCTCACTCTGGTTTATTGGGCTTAGTAGCCAACTGTATTTTTGAAGAGAAGAGCCCATTAAAAACAATTATGGGCCTAAGCAACCTGCATATCCTGAATATCAAAGCATGCTTATTATCCCGTTCTTCGAAACCCACAGAGACCAGCTGGGTAGCATTAGCACCTTTTAGCAAATCTCACTAAGTGGTGTGCTAAAGATTGAAACATTAGCAGAATAAGCTAACTAAAATTTTCATCAGTGGACTAAGGAAAAATTTCAGAAGTCTCTAGGTCTATGAAAAAAGTTTGACATGGTCAAGTAAATTTTAAAGGTGGAATTTTGATGATCTAGTAGATAGCCTCGTATGTGCATTCTATCTGTAAGGTGGGAATATTTGTTCAGTGATATCAGAACGGTATCTTAAATTGGCCACACAGAGTGTATTTTATAATGGGAATAAAAAATTCTACAAATCAAGGTTTCATTTTTTATTTTTTGATTATATAGAAAGAGATGGAGAAAATGTTAATAATGCAGGTTAAGCATAAATTTGCAATTACATTGTAAAAGGCATAATAAATTCAGGAAATATTCTTCTAGTACTCAAAAATGACTCTCTGACTTAGCAAAAATGTTTCATTCATTGAAGAACAAGTGAAGTTCCAAAATACAACTCTGTCATTTTCTTAGACATTAATGTAAAAAAAAATCAACCATTATATATTAGAATTACATGTATTAGTTAGTATAATCTTATGCTTCATATATTTACAAAATTTGAAAAATATCAGCAAGAGCTTCTGTGAGAATTAATTGGCTAAACAGAATTGACAAGAATATATACAATAATTATTTATGTGCTACACTTCTATTATAAAAGTCCCAATAAAATTGGCTACACAATTGCATGCATATATTTTTTGAAGTCTTTGTTAAACATTTGTTAGCACACCATTGTGTAAACAATCAATCAAACGAAAAATATAAGCCTTGAGTTTGATACTCAAAAGTATGAGACTTTGCCCTGGAATCATTAGGATGGGAGAGAAAACCAATGCCAAACTTGTCCCCCATTCAAACTGGAGGCCCTATTTTTGAAAAAGGATGATAGAAAGAAAGGAATTTGGAGAATTGGACCATGTGTATGTTTGCATGTTTTAAAATATCCAGGGCTTTCAAATATAATTGAATGCATTATTTTTCAAGCTAAAGCACAGTATCATTAAATGGTGTAATTCAGATAAGATTTTTTTTTTCTGTGGAATCTAAACTGATTGCCAGTGCAAATGTAGGGGCTGCAGGTAATTACTCCTGGGGTTACTCAAAGGCAGTGATTGCAACAGCAGGCAGGGGAGCCAACACTTGCCCACGTATGGAGCAGGGAGTGGGAAGTTAAATGGGTAAACCACCGCTCAAAGCCCATTTTTGCAAAGTGCAAACATAATTGCAAGGCCAAATCTTTAACATTTACTCAGACTTTCTTGTGTAAAAGGTCTGTCTATATACAAATTTTAGAAGGTATTCAAGTGGATTTGGGGAGTTACTTCGATGAAATAGTTCAAAAAATGCAAAACTGAATAAAATGAGTATTCTGCATATAGTTTTGTCTACAGAGATGGACACACTGAAAACAGTCAACAAATACTTTTTAATTAATGTTGATGCTTGATATACAGGCATCGATTTGTTTGTTGTTGTTGCTTTGTAACAACAATATCCAAGGCAGTCTTATTGTCACATTTACCTAAATTGGTGGAGCAGTGAGTTTTCTTATAGAAAGTCTTAAATGTTAAATCATAAAGGATAATTTATATGCTATTTTTGAATCATAATGTCTATATTTCTAAACAATTGGAGAGTCTTAAATGGAAAACCATTACTGCTGTTTCCAATAATTAATTCTTTGTTTTAACTTTAAATGCCCATGATATTCACATACAAACTTCAAACATAAAAATTTGTGTATGGTATTATTACCAAATATTGATGACTCATCTAATTGGAATAAATTGAAGAATAAAACTTCAAATGATAATCATATACCATTTCTGCCATTAATGTTAAACCCCCACAAGTAAAGAATAGTTGTCTATAATATAATTTATAACTACCAGAAGAATTAATAACAGCATAAAAGAAAAAAGAAGCTGTTGCAAAAGTTAACTCCTTTTTTGATTACTGCTCTTGTTCTTACAGATACACTTATAAAAAGCAATCAATTAAACAATAAAAGCAAAGTCTAACTCAAATAATCGTCAACTACTTGGTGTGAATATGAGGGCCTGGAAGAAACTAGAAATAGCCGTGATCTACAAAATTACCTAGGAATATAAAAAATGCTTAGAAAAAGAGAGAAAAAATATTTTTAAAGATTATTAAGGTTAGAAAGCCCCATAGATCAAATATGACTTTGGGGTAGTAAAATCCTTTTATATTTTTAACATTCAACCAACACCTTCTATAAGTGTGATATGTCCATTGCACTTCTCATATAAGAGCAAGCTAAACAGCAAGGACTTTTCCCTGGGGAAACTACATTTTAACAAGTGGAGGCACTGAATAATAAACATATTAACTAATCAAATTACATAATATTTTAGAAGATGTTAAGTGCTACACAAAATGTATAGTAGGTTAATGGTGAGTTGAAGTCCGGATGTTATAACATTTCATAGTGTGATAAAGGTGACTTTGTGAGAAGATAAGATTTACCCAAGATTACATTTGGAGAGAAAATTAGTCATGGCTAGAGCAGAGAGTGGGCTTCCCAAGTGGCTCAGTGGTAAAGAATCCACTTGCCAATACAGGAAACTTGGGTTTGATCCATGGATGGAGAAAATCCCCTGGAGGAGGAAATGATAACCCACTCCAGTGTTCTTGTTTAAGAAATCTCATGGACAGAGGAGCCTGGCAGGCTACAGCCCTTGATGTTGCAAAGAGTTCTACACGGCTGAGCAACTGAGCACACTCATACACACACACACACACACACACACACACACACAGCCAAAAGCATAAGATGGTAGTTTTATAGAGAGACCAGTACAGCTGGAACAAAGTAAGTAAATAAAAGATGGTAAGGGAACTGCAGAGGTTATTGCATGGCCAGGCAGGCCAAGGTAAACACTGGCATATTTCACTAAGTGGAATTGGAAGTCTTCAGAAAAGAATGCAGTAGACTGACATGATATTACTTATAAACGTGACCATGCTAAGCATATTTACATCACGTTGCTGTGCCACCATCAATATCATCTTTCTCCTATCTTTCCAAATTGAAATTATGCCCCTAAAGCAGTAACACCCCACTCTCTCTATCCACCCCAGGCCCTGGAAACCACAACTCTATTTTCTGTCTTTATGAATTTGACTATTCTACGTACCTTTTGCAAGTGAAATCATACAGCATTTGTACTTTGGTGACTGGCTAATTTCACTTAGCCTAATGTCTTCAAGATTCATTCATGTTGCAGCATGTGCCAAAATTGTCTTCCTTTTTAAGGTACATAATAGTGTTGCTTAACATTTTAAAAAGAATCTTTCAAGCTTCTGTGTTGAAAATAAACTGTCGGGATGCAACTTAAAAGCAAGGAGACTTTTCGTTATGAATACATTAACATAATTTGAGAACAAGATGATGTTGACTTGGATGTTAGCAGTAAAGATAGACAGAAGTGACCAGATACTGGCATATTTTGTAAAAAATATACAGATTTTGTTGACAGCTTGGATAATGGGTGTGGGGAAAGGGGCTGGGGTCCGGGAGATCTAGGTAGTGAATGGTGGCATGTGTCATTTTGTAGCTCCAGAATTTATGGCTCCCCTTTTCCAAATAGTGGTTTTTCCGTAGGTGTTGGTTCCCAAGTGAAGGCCAAGCAAAGAGAGACTCCAAATGCCTGGGATAAATGTGTCCAATAAAGGACAAACATGGGTGATTTTTAACACAGTGAGGTTGGAGTTTGGTTTTTTACTGTTTCATCATCCAGCTAATTCTGACTGATATATGTATTAAGGAGAGGTAAGTAATCAACTGTATAAAAAGCTGCTGGTGGTTTCTGAAAGATTAAAATTGTATAACAGCCAAAGGATTTGTCAGTGATGCCAGTGGCTGGTCATATCGAGAGTCATGTTTTAGACAGAAGATTCTTTGGCAGGGAAATAAATTTGTTGTTAAGAGAAGATGGAAAAGAATTGAAAATGCTGGCATAAAAAACTCTGAGGACTTATACAAATTCCCATACAAATTGTAAACATTTTTGTACAATTCTGTAATTCTGTGAAAAATATAATCGGCAATTTAATAGGGATTGCCCTGAATCTGTAGATTGTTTTGGGTGGTATAGTCGTATTCACAATGTTGACTCTTCCAATCTAAAACCATGGTATATTAGTATGGAAGCACAAAAGACTCCAGATAGCCAAAGGAACATGAGAAAGAAAAATGGAGCTGGAGGAATCAGGTTCCCAGACTTTAGACTGTACTACAAAGCTACAGTTATCAAAACACAAAATTAAGCTACAGTTATCAAAACACAAAATTGTGTCATTTGCAGAGATTGGATGGACCTGGAGATTGTCATACAGAATGAAGTGAGTCAGAATGACAAAAACAAACATCGTATGTTAATAGATATATGCGGAATCTAGAAAAATTGTACAGATGGACTTATTTACAAAGCAGAAATAGAGACACAGGTGTAGAGAACAGATGTATGGATACCAATGGGGCAAGGAGGGTGGGATGAATTGGGAGATTGGGGTTGATATACACAATATTATTTATATGCATGAAATACATAGCTAACTAGAACCTACTATATAGCACAGGGAACTCTGATGTTCTTTGTTGTCCTAAATGAGAAAAAAATTCAAAACCAGTGGATATTTGTATACACAGAGCTGATTCATTTTTTTGTACAGTAGAAACAAATACAACATTGTAAAGCAACTATATTCCACTACCTTTGCCTTTTTTTTTTTTTTTTTAATCTGAAGAAATATATTGCAAAGTATAGCAAAGAAATAAGGCAGCAACTGGCATGGGAAGTGGGATCAACAAAATGTTTTGTTATTGGCATACTGCACTGGGTAAACATGATTAAGTATAGAAAAAAGTGCTTTGTGAAGGAGAGTATACAATTGAGTAGAGACCACTCTGAGTTGTCACAAATGTCAAGGACTCAACGCAGCTGTAAGCGCTGTCTCTGGACATCATCATGCGTGGGAGGATGTGGCTTCAGGTGCCAGCAGAGGGGTAGCTATGGATGGGGTTCTCCTCTATCACTTTAATATTCTCAGGAAAGTAGAAAGTAAGGTCATCAGCTGTGAGTAAGGAGAGGAGGACTGAGGAAGTAGGAACGTATACAAAACAGTGTTCAAGCCATTAAGACACCATGAGTTTGAAATTCTGAGCTTACAGAAATCCTGAAACTTCTATTTTCCCAAGCACTATGGCCTCACAGGTCAAGGAACTGCTGAAAACTAATGAGAGAAATGGAGCAAGCTTCAATTTAAGTTTTGATAGGGCACAAGCTACCATTTGATTGCATGTGCTAACAAATAAAATATTTGGAGTGTGTTGAAAAGAGGCGTGATCTAGGAGTTAAGAGTAGTCTAAACATCTGATATCCCTGTGACATTGACCAAATATATTCTTGGGACCTTTTTCTTCATCTTGAAAATTTAGAGATTTCAACTAGTTTGGTAGTCTTTCATTTATGTAATTTTGGAACTAAAATCCTTAGAATTAGTTGACAATAAAGATGTATTTCATTGTTTGTAGCAATAACTATAGAAACATAAGAATGAGTCCCTTTCAAATGCTATCTATAGTTATTATGAATAATCTAAGTATATAGTAATTAGTTTTTTTAATTCCTATGCTCTATCTTATTTCTCTAAATATAGTCATTTTTTTCAGATAATCTGATTTGTGCTCTGGATTTTATAAATAAATATAGTAGTGCATTAAGTTGTGGTAATTCCTTTAAATTTTAGCCAGTAACTTCTCAGAAATCACAGCTAAGTAGTTCAGTACACAGCTCAAGTCAATAACATCATAAAAGATCACCAGAAACATTCCTGGTTAGACACAGAAAGCTACATTAGAGCTGTAGATTTGCTTGTTCTTAAATTTTGAAATTTAAGAGCACTGTTTTATATCTTTTGTTTAATAACTCTATTTTATACAGAGTAAATAATATCTACTCTACTTGATACCCAAAAGTTTCCTGGAAGAAATCTCTTTGTTAATTTCCTCTGAAGCAGTTTGTTTAGTAAAGGTATTATTACCTGGCTGACTTTACAACAGTCCTAAATTAAAGTTGCTCTTTTTATGTTGAGTTAAAGTATTATTTTAATTGAAATTAAAAGGAAATTTCAAGACTCCTAAAAGAGAAGTCTTCCATGGGGTTCACTTTCACTTTAAACTCTTACTAAAATATATACTCACAACATATTTAGCTAGAATTGGCCTAAATGTTGAAAGCTTTAAGTGTCCAGTTGGCTCTGAATGCCAGTTGGCATTGCTCATTCATAGAGGTGGCTTATGAAAAGATGTGTGTCAGTCACTCAGTCATGCCTGACTCTTTGCGACCCCATGGTCTTGAGACCGCCAGGATCTTCTGTCCATGGGATTATCCAGGCAAGAATACTGGAGTGGGTCGCCATTCCCTTCTCCAGGGGATCTTGTCAACCCAGGGATCGAACTCAGGTCCCCTGCAATGAAGGGAGACTCTTTACCATCTGAACCATCAGGGTAGATCCTGATAAGTTGAGTGTCTGCAATTTCCAGACATATTGTTCACCTACGCCAGTAAGGGGGCTTTCCTGATTTGGATAGATAATATTTCCGAGATTTGACATGGTAAGATTATGATATAATAAGAAAATCTAATCACAGCTCTCACTCACCCTGCCTCAATCCCACTAAACTTTCTTGAGTGATATCCTAAACCAGATTACATTTTCAGTTCCTCTCCCAAGGAAGGAACAGCCTCTCCCTAGAAAGATTAAAGAGATAAGCTTTGGGCTTCCCTACTAGCTCAGATGGTAAAGAATCTGCCTGCAGTTCCGGAGACCCAGGTTTGATCTCTGGGTCAGGAAGATGCCCTGGAAAAGGAAATGGCAACCCACTCCAGTATTCTTGCCTGGAGAATTCCATGGACAGAGAAGCCTGGTGGGCAACAGTCCACGGGATCGCAAAGAGTCAGACACGACTGTGTGACTAACTTTCACTTTCACTTTGTATGATGCAACAACAAATCATTATTACCTAATTATTATCCTAGTTACATTCATATTGACATTATATTATCGATGAACAGAAGTACATATGGAATAGGCATTCTTTATGACCAATAACTTGGAAATATTGGTTTCTTCGCTTTTTCTCTGGCTTCTACCAGCTTTCCACAAAAAAAACTTGTCAAGCTCTCAAGAAATAAACAACTTCTATCTTTCAACAACTTCTAGGCTTCCCTGGTGGCTGAGACAGTAAAAAATCTGCTAAATGCAGGAGATCAGGGTTCAATCCCTGGGTCAGGAAGATCCCTTGGAGAAGGGAATGGCAACCCTCTCCAGTATTCTTGCCTATCCCGTGGACAGTGCAGTCTGTAGGGCTACAGTCTATGAGGTCACAAAGGATGAGACATGACTGAGTGACTAGCACTTTCAACAACTCAGTATTTCCTAGTAAGAAGCCCCTGGCAGGCTACAGTCCATGGGGTTACAAGAGTCGGAAATGACTTAATGACTAAACCACCACCGGTATGAAGCCCACGTTCTGTTTTCATTGTATTGCTTTGTGTAATAGATTTGTTAAAATCTGAAGGATATTTAATAAGATAATGTAAAACATAAAATTCCAAGTTTTGACCTATGTATTCAACTCTGAAACCATCACTCTTATCAAGATAATAAATATAAACATCTCTCATGAAAGTTTTCTTGGTTCATTTTGAAAGTGAAAGTGACGTTGCTCAGTCATGTCTGACTCTTCGCGACCCCATGGACTGCAGTCTACCAGGCTCCTCTGGCCAGGAGATTTTCCAGGCAAGAGTACTGGAGTGGGTTGTCATTTCCTTCTCCAGGAGCTCTTCCTCACCTAGGGATTGAACCTGGGTCTCCCACACTGTAGGCAGACGCTTTACCGTCTGAGCCACCAGGGAAGTCCTGGTTCACTTTACAATCACTTTATTCAATCACATCCAGCCACAACCCCAGACGAGCAAGTATATATGCTTCCCTGGTGGCTCAGAGGTTAAAGCATCTGCCTCCAACGCGGGAGACCTGGGTTCGATCCCTGGGTCGGGAAGATCCCCTGGAGAAGGAAATGGCAATTCACTCCAGTATTCTTGCCTGGAGAATCCCATGGATGGAGAAGCCTAGTAGGTTACAGTCCACGGGGTCACAAAGAGTCGGACACGACTGAGCGACTGAACTGAATACTGGTTTGCATTTTCAGAAAGTGTAAGTATATGAGACCATATAGGCACCATTCTCTCTGACTATTCAGCATCATTTTTTGGAGATTATTTTGTTTTGTGTATCAATGGTTCATTCTTTTTATAGCTGACTTGTACTCTTTTGTATGGATATGCTATAATTTGTTTGTCCATTCACCTATTTCTGAACAGTTAATATTTCTGGATTTGCTGATTTGAAATAGAGCTTCTGTAGCATGCATGCATAATTTTGTACACTTTCTATGCTCTCACTTCTCTTTAGTAAATGCCTAAGAGCTGAATGGCTGTTTCATATAGTATGCGTACATTTAACACCATCAATAAAGCACTCAATATGATATCCAAAATGCCTGAGCAACTTTACAATCCATTTGTAGTGGTTTAAGAGTTTCTATTGATCCACTTGAGCTAATTTGAAATAAAGTATGACCCTGATCACTTTCTCCAACAGTTACAATTTCCCAATTCTGGAAACTTGGGGTTAGGGGTGGCATGGTAGCCCATTAAAAGAGAGAAATACACTGCTGCTGCTGCTGCTGCTAAGTCGCTTCAGTCGTGTCCGACTCTGTGCGACCCCACAGATGGCAGCCCACTGGGCTCCGCCATCCCTGGGATTCTCCAGGCAAGAACACTGGAGTGGGTTGCCATTTCCTTCTCCAGAAATACACTATACTTCTAAAATCAACAAGATCGGGAAGATCTTAAAGATAAGAGCAGAAAGTGGGAAAATAATAATAATTTTAAAAAGCATACCAGCCAAATGGACATAACATAAACTTGAGATTCTTCCATTAGTAACTACACTACTGCTCTAACTGATACGATATGTTTAGCTGGAAAAGGGAATTTATTTAAATGAGAGATAGGAGAAAATGTTGGGTAAATAGATTTCACAAAAACTTTCTTAGAAAGAAGACTTAGCACATGGTGCCTAGAAAATTCAGGGCTGGAGGGTAGCTCTGAGGACGGAGGATGCTGGGGAGCCAGGAGACAGTCTACATACCCTGGATGAATAGACAGTGTGATTCAAAGAGCCAATGGCAGATTTTGTCCCTGGAGAAATATAGAGCTAAATCCTTTACCTTCTTAGTGGAAGGAAATGCTATTGAAAAAGGCAGATTGTTTTTGAAGGTTGCAATAATGAGCCTCACAGTTCAAATTCAACAGGTTTCGAATTGTGGGGTTTCCTTGCAACCATGTCACTAAAACTGAGTCTGGATTTGTGGGAATCTCTAAACACTGCTGCTGCTGCTGCTAAGTCACTTCAGTCGTGTCCGACTCTGTGTGACCCCGTAGACGGCAGCCCACCAGGCTCCCCCGTCCCTGGGATTCTCCAGGCAAGAACACTGGAGTGGGTTGCCATTTCCTTCTCCAGTGCATGAAAGGGAAAAGTGAAAGGGAAGTCGCTCAGTCGTGTCTGACTCTTAGCGACCCCATGGACGGCAGCCCACCAGGCTCCTCCGTCCATGGGATTTTCCAGGCAAGAGTACTGGAGTGGGGTGCCATTGCCTTCTCCACTCTAAACACTAGGCTTGTCTTAACACTTGGAGAAAGTTTCTCTCTTTTGCCTTTTCACAAACCTGAAAAAAACCCGAATCAGTCAAGCAAAAAAACTGTTTTGAATACCTAAGTGGCAAAAAGAACACCTAGAAGGTAATCAGCACTGAGGAAAAATGGGCTCAGTGGGATTTAGGCTGCTCTTTACGCTCTTATTCACTCATTTTTCCAGCTACCAGATACAAAGTGGGAACTCACTGACACTGAAACAAGAGGTCATTTTCTGCCCGGAGAACCTCCTCATTAAGTTTCAATTATTTTGCCAGTTTGTAAAACTGCACAGTTTTTCTGTATTTTTTACATCTCCAACACATGTAGGTGGTTAATGTCTCTTCACATATGTTTCACAGCAGGATATGAACTATTAGAACACTTTCAGCTAAAGTTCTTTTTCAATAGAGCATGTAAATGTGACCCCTGATGGGTGGCGTTTCTTCAGACATGATAAGAATCACTGACTCCACCACTCTTCCTAGAAAGGAGAAAGGTAGCAGATGACTTTCTTATTAAGGTTCCACTGGCAGCGGATAATAACAGACCACACATAATGTTCCATGATGGGTGCTATGTTTACACAAATAACCCAGAGAAATAGATAAATAGGAGAATGACAGGTCATCAAACTGCCTCCCAGATATTGCATAGCACAAAACAATCAGTGAACAACCTTAAACAGTATTTAGATGGCTTCTACGTATCTATTCATGGAAGTGATCTGGATTTGCCAAAATATAATGCTGCAGAAATTAGATATCTTCTGTGAAATCAATCTTAGAAAATTTCTGCTTGATTGAATTTCTCCTCTGAGATATAGTAGCATCCCTGGAACTTCATCCTTATTTTCAATAACAAAAAATCTATTCATGCATAAGGGGACTCAAACAAATATGAGTTTTAAAATATTATACATTTTAGTCTAATTGGGCCCCAAATCAGATAAATAAGGTATTCCAAAATATTTAACAAAAACAGTTTTTAAAAATTTATTATAAATCTATGAATCTTCATTTGCTCTCATTTGATTCTTTCAAGAATCCTGCTGAAGTTGAATGGAGCAGGTAGTCAAGTGCTTATTTCAAAAATGAGGCAACTGAGCCTTAGGTTACCAACACGATTATACAGTCAGAATATGGCTCATCTCTGTATGCTATCCACTGGAACTTCGCCACCATGCTATATTACAGCATGAAGTTTGTTTTCTTTACTGTGAGTAGAATAATACAGATAATTTTTCTATTTTCCTCTTGCAAATGCCCTTCCAATACCCTGGTAAATGTTAATCTGTCCAAGATGTCAGACACACATTCACACCTCTTGCAAGAAGTTAACTGTTTCATGAAAAAAGAAAATTTTGAAGAATGCGATTAAAGACTTTACCAGTTAGTGTTCTCACAGGAAACAGGTAGCAAACTCAATATACGATAATTATAATTCTAGAAAACTTTATTTATAATCATTTGCAAAGATAAGAAGAAACCAGCAATAATTCAGTGACCAGGAATTCACTGCCCTGAGGCCCTCGAGGATGTGGATATGGCTTGTATTATCAGAGACTGGGATCAGAAAAAAGGGGATAGGGTCTTCCTGCTTGAAAGAAAAGTAACCTTTGAGACTTCAAGGAAATCTTACAGGGACAGGCCTACCCTATGGTTTGAACACATGATGGCATTAGATACACTGGTGTGTTTGGGACAGGATGGCCTCTGGTGGAGGAAAAAACAAAAGCAAAAACATGAAGAAGGATGGAGGGAGATTTAGAAGAGGGAAAAGAGTAACGGGAAAGACATCAGAGGAACACACTGCTTAGAATATTTCTACCTACGGGTAAGAAATTCTCTCCTTCCTCTCCCTCCTTCCTCTTGGTAGAGGTTCCCTTTGTACTAATTTGTAGCACTGATCATGACTTGTACCTGGGCACAGACACACATGGCATCTGAGTCCAAGCTTGTAAGACATGAAAAGTCCAGGCAATTGTTCTTCCACTTTACCCATCATGCAAATGTAAGTGATGTTACATGTGGTTACACATGATGTTCATTTGGTGACAGTTTCCAGGAATATAGTAAGTTCAGGTGACTTTAAGGTCCAGCCAAATAACATGAAAAAGTAAAATTTGCCAGATTTAAGGAGAAGAAATATTTTACGCTAGTATTTAGTACAGCGACTTCTACTATTACTTCAAATTAGACAGGGGAATGGCTGCAATTTTATTTTCTCCTTTTATTTTTACTTGAAAAGGGAGAAATGATCACAACATATGCAAAGATATCGTCAAAGCCTCAGCAATCCAGTCGCAATCCATTCCTGCTCAAGAAAACTTGCCGTATCCTGGCTGCCTGCTAATTTCAGGGGGAACCCCGAGAGTCCTGGAGACATCCCTGTGGACGGGTGAGACAAACGCTTCTGTTAGTGGCTCACAGGGACCCGCAGCTTTACACAGGCAGAAAGATTTTGTGTTTGCATAGGCAAGCTACCCTGAGGAAGTGATTAAACAATATTTCATTTTGTGAAGGTAAAAAAGGTTGCACTTTTGGTCATGAGCTGAGTATATGTTATCTGTTGACACAGTAATGTTGCCTGACACAGCACCCACCACCCAGAGGCACACAACAATTAACTCTGATGTCTGGCAGGTCTCATGGTTTTCACAGCTCTCCACCAGGCTTAGCTGTTATTGCTCAAGCCTCTCTGAAGTAACTTACTAATACGGCCAGGGTTCACATACCTGGGGCATGACTGGTGATCTGCTCATTGGAGATGGTCTCAGCTAGGCTGATTGGTGCAAGTCAGATTTTTCATGTTGCTTATCTTGATGAAAGTGAAAGAGGAGAGCGAAAAAGTTGGCTTAAAGCTCAACATTCAGAAAACGAAGATCATGGCATCTGGTCCCATCACTTCATGGGAAATAGATGGGGAAACAGTGGAAACAGTGCCAGACTTTATTTTTTTGGGCTCCAAAATCACTGCTGATGGTGACTGCAGCCATGAAATTAGAAGACACTTACTCCTTGGAAGAAAAGTTATGTCCAACCTAGATAGCATTTTCAAAAGCAGGGACATTACTTTGCCGACTAAGGTCCATTTAGTCAAGGCTGTGGTTTTTTCTGTGGTCATGTATGGATGTGAGAGTTGGACTGTGAAGAAGGCTGAGCACCGAAGAATTGATGCTTTTGAACTGTGGTGTTGGAGAAGCCTCTTGAGAGTCCCTAGGACTGCAAGGAGATCCAACCAGTCCATTCTGAAGGAGATCAACCCTGGGATTTCTTTGGAAGGAATGATGCTAAAGCTGAAACTCCAGTACTTTGGCCACCTCATGCGAAGAGTTGACTCATTGGAAAAGAGTCTGATGCTGGGAGGGATTGGGGGCAGGAGGAGAAGGGGACGACCGAGGATGAGATGGCTGGATG
Source organism: Cephalophus harveyi (assembly GCA_006410635.1). NCBI lineage: Eukaryota > Metazoa > Chordata > Mammalia > Artiodactyla > Bovidae > Cephalophus > Cephalophus harveyi. The sequence goes on from SJYT01040463.1 coordinate 104,259, forward strand.
GCATCACTGACTCAATGGATGTGAGTCTGAGTGAACTCCGAGAGATGGTGATGAACAGGGAGGCCTGGCGTGCTGCGATTCATGGGGTCGCAAAGAGTCGGACACGACTGAGCGACTGAATTGACTGAACTGACTATCTTCCAACAGGTTCCATGGAGCAGGTTCTCCTGGAAAAGGGAGGAGCAAGATAAGAACCAGCCTCTTTGCAAGCATCTCATGCTCCTTCTTGGGTCACATCCACTATCATCTTATGGGCCAGAGCAGGGCTGAGGTTTCCCTTTTAAAAATCTTTTTCGGGTTTGGTAGCAATCTTTTAGTCAAAGTTCTCCAGTCAATGAAATATTTTCTGGAGTCTTTAGAAACCTAGAGGGAGGGAAGGGGATAAGTATTTATAAATTACCTGGAAGAACTCATCTAGTCAGCTATGGAAAGAGGAATACGTTTATGAGAAAGAGGAAAGGATTTTATCTTTCTTTTTGATCAGGAAAAGACTTTTGTGTTGGGCAACCTCCCAACCATTTCAGAGAGATGATAGAATTCCAATTGACAAAGCCTCAAATCCAGGCTGGAGAGGCAGTTACACATTTTCAATGTTTACTTTAGAGAGAAACCCTGGGTCTGTCAGAACTTGATAGTCTGGGATTTAGCTGACTGACTTCATGATCTGACCCCAGGGCTTGGCTGCGCTTCTAAATTCCCTCTTTCTTCTTAAATCCTGCTCATTCTTTGGGGCTTCCCTGGTGGCTCAGTGGTAAAGAACCTGCCTGCCAATGCAGGGGACTTGGGTTCAATTTCTGAGTCAGGAAGATCCCCTGGAGAAGTAAATGGCCACCCACTCCAGTATTCTTGCCTAGAGAATTCCATGGACAGAGGAGCTTAATGAGCTACTGTCTATGGGGTCACAAAAGAGCCTGACATGATCTGGCTACTAATCAACAACTCATTATTTAATGCTCAATTCACTTCCTTCTTTACTCACTTCTGTCGCTTTTCCATACTGCTCCAGCCTTTCTGATTCCTGCAATTCTGAAATCTCAATGTGTATTTTAAAATTCAAAGCATAACATTTACTTCTCAAAAACTAATGTTTGTTTGTTTTTTTAATCTAGTATCTAGATAGGTGTTTAATATGAAGTAGGTGCTTGAGATATGTCTGCTTAAAAAAGAGAAATGCTACAGTGTTTGATGAATAATGTGTCTTATTTCCAAAGATTATTTGAAAGATGAAGATGCAATAAAACCGAAACCATGTTTTAGTTATAAACAAAGGGAGAATTTGTGCTATAATTTACATTACTTAGTAATGGCAAAGAATTGAATGCAGAGAATATAAGTACACTGGCCACTAAAACTGACTTCAGCTTAGGAATTCTTCAGCTTGAAAGAATGTTTTCCTCTCATATAGAATATATATCAATTTTGACAACACTAAATAAAAAGTTTATTTTGAATTTCTTTGGAACTCTCATTTGCCTCTTTCTAAAGTCAGTCTTTTAAAGAATAATTAACCCAGAATGAGAGCATACAAATGACATTTAAAATTTAAAATTTTCCAGAGAAAAATCCACTCTTGACTGGGACATAAGAAATGAAGAGGGGTTGCTGAAAGTGAAGTAGGATGCAATTTGGGGAAAACCAAAAACGTCTTGCCGTTTCTGGCAGAATAGTCATTTCTGGTACTAATTCTTTGAGGTCCTAGATATGGAGAGGAGTGAAATTGCCAAGAGAGACAGGTATAAGCCTGGTGCTTCGTTGCAGGACAGACTGCATCCACCGACGTTTTCTTTCCACCAGGGGTCTCTTGACCAGGGAAGTGTCATAAAGAAGAATACGTGAAAGTCATGAAGGTTTCACAAGGGAATAAAGGAGTTCTGAAAAAAGAAGGTGTGAGAGGAAAAAGCATTTTCACTTTGAGAGCTGTTTAAGACAACTGGAGTATTTCCTTTTTTTAGTTCCTTGAGGCACTGAATAGCTGTAGAAGCAAAACAAACAAACAAAACATGGGCTAAGTAAAAATCTTCCAAAGAAAACCTGGAGAATGAGACAGGAAGCTTCAGAAAAACCTGACCTGTCCCCGGGAGCCTGGAAGGCCACCCACAGGCAGGTGGGGCTGCATAGTGTATCAGGTCAACAAAGGCCTGAGCAGGCCCTCAGCCCTAAACCCCTCTCCCTGGCTAAGCTCGAGGCTCCCACATGCAGGAGGCCAGGGCTGAGACACAGGTGGCAAGACTTGGAGAGGTGGAAGGAGTGCCCCCAACATGGCAAAAGAGCTTCCTCAGCATGCACTGTCCTTCAGGTTGAAATGAAAAAGCACTAAGCAGCAAATGCTAAATTCACTACAATTTGCTGAATACAAAACTTGAATCTACAGCAAGAAAGAAAAAGAATCAATAAAGATGCGCTGATGAAAAAAAGACACAAGTGCATCTGGCTTGTAATACTCTTTTTCTCTTATATTATTTAAGAGAAAATTCCTTAAAGCAAGACATTTGATTCTACGTTTTAGGGCACACAATGTATAATGATGCAATTTTCATGATAATAATAGTACAAAGGAGAAGGTGCAAGCAGAGCCATGTAGAGAAAATATTTTGTGTATTATTGGAATTAAGTTGGTATTACCCTGATTGTTATAAACTGAGATGTTAACTGTAATCCACAGGGCAGTCATTAACAAAATAAATTTCAAGCATTTTAAATGATGAAATAATACAAGATATCTCCACTGATGAAAATGGAATCAAATCAGAAGCCTGTTAATCAGGAATTAACAGAAGGTAATTTGGGAAATTTACAAATATATGGAAATTAAACAGCAAGCAAATAAATTTAAAAATGACCCAGAAAAAAAATCACAGAATGCTTTGAGATTGATAAAACATACCAAAATTTATGGAATGAAACTAAAGCAGTGTAGCACTTAGAGGGAACTGTGTATCTGAAAATGCCTTAGTAAAATTAGAAAAAAGTTCAAATCAGCAACTCAACTCTTCAACCAAAGAAACTAGGAAACAAGAGCAAGCTAAACAAAAATCAAGCTTAAATAATTTTAAAAGATTAGAGCAGAAATAAATGATAAAAACAATAGAGAAAATGAACAAAAATTCTGCTCTTTGAAAACTGACAAACTGTTAGCTGGACTGCACAAAAGAACAACATAAGACTTCAATTACCAAACTCAGAAATGCAAGAGGGAATGCAGACCTTACAAAAATAAAATACATTTTAAGAGAATACTAGGAATAATCACATGGCAAAAAATTAAGCATCTAGATGAAATGGAAAAATTACTCTAAGGATGTACTACCAAACCCAATCTGAGAAGAGCCCACGTGAACAGAACAGTAAAAAGTAGAGCATTCCTGTACCAAGTAAGCTGATTAAATTTTAAATACAGTTATCATATGCAGAAATTCCATTCCTGGACATGTACATACAAGGATTGAAAATATATGTTCATAACAACATTTGTATACAAATATGCAAAGCAATATTCATAGAATATCCTAAATTAAAAGCAAGTCAAATATCCATTAGCTGGTAAGTGAGGATAAACAGAATTGTAGTATGTCCATATAATAGGATATTTTTTAGCTACAAAAGGATTAAATACATGCTAAGACATAGATGAACATTGTCATTAGGCATGTAAAAGTAGTCAGATGAAAAAGGGCAGCTATTATATGATTCTATGTATATGAAATATCCAGAGTAGGCAGATGTCTAGAGACAGGAAGTTTATTGTTAAATTTCAGGGGCTGGAGGGAAGGGAGAATGAAACCAAGAACTGACAGACTGTGATTTCTTTTCAGGGTGATAAAAATATTAACAAATTATAAAATGATGATGGTTTTATAACCTTGCTAAACATACATAAAAACACTGAGTTGCACTTGAAAAAGGGTCAGATTATCTAAATTTAATAAAGTATCTAAACCATATCTCAATAAAGATAACCCTTATTGAGGTATAATTAATGACATTTACTCATATTTTAATTCTTGGATATGTTGATTTGGTGTATCTCTTCATTTTAATTATTTAATTTGTGCTTTTCACTGTATATTTTTATATATTTATTATTCAATTTGCCCCTTAATTTATATTTTTGATGGTATTTAAACAATCTTGCACTTATCATTTTGCTCTCTAATCACTCAACGCTAATATATGGAAAATAGTTTTTTTGTCTTAATATATTGATATAGTGTCTTCAATTATTAGTTCTTGTAGCTTTTTTCTTGCTGGCATAGGTTCCACAGAGTTATGCATAGTTGATCATGAAACCTCTAAGAGAGTTTTGTTTATTCCTTCCCAATTTGTAAGATTTTGTTTCATTTAAATCTATTGAGCCATACTAGACGTTTGCTTTTGTCCAAGAGTAATGTGTAATATTGGTATATATCCATGTGTACTTAAAGAGAACTTACTTTTATGTTGAGTTTTCTATAAATGTCAGTAAGTTCACAATGTTCTTTTTAAGTTTCTTTCTGTTAATTATTTTAACATTTTTTGAGAGAAATGGTGTTGAAATCTAACTATAATCGTATCTGTTTTTCCTTTTAGCTTTATTCATCATTAACTTCATATATTTTGAAGTTTTCTTGTTAGTTTTATTATAATAGCTCTCTTGATAGAATAACTATGGTGACAAAAATTGACTGCTTCATCATTACAAAATTTTCTTCATCCCAGTAATATTTCTTACTTTAAATTCTACCTTGTCTCTTAATATACCCCCTTTATATGTTTTTATTAGTGGTAAGCACGGTACGTACTTTTTCTATATTCTTTGTTTTAAAACATGTTTAAGTTGAAATATAGTTAAAATGTGCTAATTTCAAGGGTACAACAAAGTGATCCAGTTATATCTATGTATACGTATATCAAGCCATGAAAGTAACCATAAAATCTGCTGATTTGTGGGAATAATGCCGTCTACATTCTCTCTGACCAAGCCCACAGTGAATATACTGCAAGCATGGTGCTAAAAATAGTCAAAGAATGTGTCTTTCTTGTTTAAAAGATAGGGGGGCGGGGTCCGTGATGTTAATTACTGTGAATTTTGGCATAACTTGAATAGCTTGGTTTTTACTCTATAGGCAATAAAATATTAACTTCCCACATACATGAATATCTAAAATAAAACCAACATATTAACCAGCATATTAACCAGCATTTTAAAATGAGGCCATCATACATATTTCTAATAGAACTCAAATAAAACACAAAGTAAATAATTTCAAACTGATAAGTTTAAATGTCCAAATTGGAGACATTCAAATTGCAGCTATAGAGATAAATAGATGGAGAGATAGCTGAAATAAAAAGTAATTATTTACTTTAAAGATAGCAAACTCTTGAGACAATACCATCTTTCACTTCATTATCACCATTATGTTTCATATGCTCCCAGGTATAATGAAAATTTCAGAATTTATGCAGAGAACAGGAGAGCACAATTGGATCAAAGATGGATCTGAACGTCCAATTCCATCATTACTTTTGACTCTTTTTTAAATTTAGAGAGATGTTTTCTCTCTCTCTTCTTTTATATTCTCCATGTAGGGAAAGAGCAATTCAGAGATATAGATCAAATCCACACACATATCAAGCAGTTAACTTCTTCACTAATTAAAATATAACAGGCTTTTGTTTAGTGCTTCCAGTGTACCAAGTCACATGCTTATATTAAGGATCCAAGGGTAAGTTTTCTCTGCCTACAGGGACCACACGTTTTCAATTCACAGGTAAGTTTGGTGGCAATGAAGATTATAGGAGATTTTAAGTATTTATTAGGTTTCTAAATTTGCACAAAAAGCTATGAGACTCAGAACCACTATTCTAAGATATAAAATTTGACTAAAACCAGAAAACCTTTACTATTGCTCAAAATCAATGATAGGAAAAACACTTGATCTTTTATTATGAAACTTAAGACTTGTTTAAAAGTTTAATGATCATTAAATTCAATGTCTTGGAGCTATAAAATAATATTATTGCTTTTTCACTATGTGAAATGGTGCATATATTATTTAAACTGATACTAATTTGTGAGCCACACTGAAATAATTGCTGTGGAGTCCATATTATCATTTCTTGAGAAATCAAGATACCATTGCTTCATTAGTCTTAGATTTAATCTTAAAAATTAACCTTAAAAGGCTTTCATTTGATTAAACACACTGAGCAAGTAGAGTTAAAATATAAGAATATGGAAGAGCAAAATAGTGAATTTGAAAATCATATTTCAAATAAATGTCTTTCATGTATTCATTATCAATTAAGCAAGTGAAAAATTTCATTTCAAGGTAACATAATAATATACATTTTATTGGAAAATACTTGGCTTTTGAGAAAACATATAGATGACACTTTATTATGTTGGCTTATTTAATACTCACAGCAAGCTTATGAGGTGCATACTATCATTATACACATTTTATAGTTAGGAACAAAATCCCAGATATTGGTGAAGTTTCTCTTGACCACATGCTCTGTGTTTCTCTTATGCTTATCTCAGAAGCAACCACTAGCATGAGTTTGATGTATGTCTATATGCTCATTTTTAAACTTTTTTTACATTCATATATTTACCCAGAAACAATATTCAACAGTGTGTTGAGTATTTTAAATGTATATAAATATTATCAAACTGTGTGTGTTGTTTCAAAAACCTTTTTCTCAAGAATTGAGATGTTGATATGTTTCATTTATTCTTTCTAATTGTTATCTTTTAGTCCAACCAATCTAATTTTACAAATAAAGATGTGGGGAAAGGTGAGAAAAGTATTTTATTTAGCAAGGTTAATTTGGTGAATTAATATTCAGTTCCCTTTATTGTTGGGCCAATACTCTTTCACAACATAGCAGCCACTTCTATTGAATCCTATGTTTCCTTGCATAATGCACTGCTCTGGATTTCTGCATTCTCATTAACAGACATAGTAGATAATACAGTTGAATTTGATGGTCTTTATTTTCAAAAGTCAACAGCAAGCTTATGAGGTGCATACTATCATTATACACATTTTATAGTTAGGAACAAAGTCCCAGATATCGGTGAAGTTTCTCTTGACCACATGCTCTGTGTTTCTCTTATGTTTATCTCAGAAGCAACCACTAGCATGAGTTTGATGTATGTCTATATGCTCATTTTTAAACTTTTTTTACACTCATATATTTACCCAGAAACAATATTCAACAGTGTGTTGAGTATTTTAAATGTATATAAATATTATCAAACTGTGTGTTGTTTCAAAAACCTTTTTCTCAAGAATTGAGATGTTGATATGTTTCATTTATTCTTTCTAATTGTTATCTTTTAGTCCAACCAATCTAATTTTACAAATAAAGATGTGGGGAAAGGTGAGAAAAGTATTTTATTTAGCAAGGTTAATTTGGTGAATTAATATTCAGTTCCCTTTATTGTTGGGCCAATACTCTTTCACAACATAGCAGCCACTTCTATTGAATCCTATGTTTCCTTGCATAATGCACTGCTCTGGATTTCTGCATTCTCATTAACAGACATAGTAGATAATACAGTTGAATTTGATGGTCTTTATTTTCAAAAGTCTAAAAGCAACAATTTTGAAAATTGTTTCATTGGGATGATTTTTTTATTTTTTATATTTCCTCATAAATATGTTAACTTCCTGATATGACATTGTGTGTGTTCTCTTGAAACCTCTCATATTTCTGGGCACGTACAGAGGGAGGAATCAAGATTTGTGAAATGTATCAGATGACTTCCATACTTTCATCTATTTTTAATGTTTTTGACCAGCCTTTCCAGAAGAGCATCTCCTTTGTATGTGCCACGCTTATTCTCTTTGTCTCGGGGGCTTAGTGATATTAAAAAGAAATCATGACTAAAACCTTTGAAATCATCTTTTCTTTTGCCATGGCTATTAAAATCATTCTTTGCACTTAATCTTATGTGTATGTGTGTGTGTATTTATATAAGTGTGTGCAGTTTCTTGTGCTTTAAAAAACCTTTAAAGAGCAATCCATTAAATGCTAGTTTTCTGTAATCTGTTAAAGGCTCATGCTTCCATTTTAATTCCAAATATATACTTTCTAAGTCACTTTGTATATTGTGATAAAACCTTTAAGGTCAAGAAGTGCTAGGATTTTCTTTATTCTCTGAGTATAATATTTCTAGTCTTCAATGTCCTTACAGTCTCTCATTTCTGATAAATAGCCAGAGGATTAATGTTTTAGTGAAAGCTAGCTTGTCACCTTCAAAAGGAAACCTCTTCAAATCAAAGTCTCTTATGTGGCTTGACTACTAAGTGAATTTTAAATAAACACTCTAAAAAGAAAGAAAAATTACCTTCCCAACTGTTTGTCTCTCTGTACCAATTTGTACCTATGTTATACACACAAAAATATATAGATATTTTATTGTGTACAGTTGCTAGCAGAAATTTTTTATTAATAGATATTCTTGTAAGACAAGCTTCTCTTAAGTAGCAACAATACCAATAAAACTAAATGACTGTACATTACTTTAAGTACTTTAGTAATCTACAATCTATACCTTAAGGTAATATGCATCAAAAAAATACACTGTGAACAGATCTTTAAAAATTATTCTTCAACCTAAGGTGGTTGGGTCCTAATGATAAAGTTTGATTTCTCTAGCCTGGTAAGTTTGTAGATCCAAAAAAATTTATTACATCTTCTAAATGCTGATCACATAGAGTTATCCAGAGAGGAAGACAAAAATACAACTGTTTCATGTCAATTCAGTCTGGGAATAATGTGAAAGATGTCACTCAAGCTATAAATCTTATTTTTTTCTCTTCCCTTAGTTTCTGATTCATTAATTTCCAACCAAAATCCAAGGTGAAAAGTAAAATTATATGGTAAACACATGCTGAAAGGAATCATTGTAAAGAATAAATCAAAAAAGTTTCAAAAAATCTATCCTGATTCTAGTTACCTGACTTGATTTATCAGAGAAACATGTGGTGATTTTATAATCTTATAATTATTTACCATTTATCCTATTTTTCTGAGATCCTTTTAGTTTTCTCTTTTTCTCATGCTTTTGGGGGTAGTTAATGATGATTCAAATTCCTTTGTTTAAAATATCTTATTGATCTATATACCTGTATCCATTCTCCTCCAAACTCCCCTCCCATCCAGACTGCCACGAAACACTGAGCAAACTTCCCTGTGCTACAGAGTATGTCCTTGTTGGTTATTCAATTTAAATATAGTGTATGGTTGAATCCCTTTGCTGCCCACCAGAAACTATCACAACATTGTTAATCGGCTATTCTGCAATACAAAATTAAAAGCTTAATAGCAAGCATAAAAAACTAAAAATCTTCTTGATCTAGAAATCACTGGTTCTCCCTATAGCATTAATAACTTAGAGACTGTTGAATTTATCATCACAAAATCATACTACATAGTTTAAGTGTTTTTTAAATAACATACCTGACAAACTGATTTTTTTAAATACATTTTAATTTGACTTCTTAATAGCATCCAGGGAGGCACCTTGAATGTTTCCAAGTCCATTTTAGGCAAACTTCTAGGAAGTTTTCATATTGCTAGCTAATCTCATCCCTAGTGATTTAATTATTATTCAACAACAATAACAAGGTATTATCATCCTGAGATTTACCTGTTGCCCCTTTTTCTCTAGTTCTCAATGCCAATCCAGAAATGACCCTCTTGGGAGATATAAAGTCTTCTGTAGAATGAACTCAAGGACAACATGAGGTACATTTGAACATTTGAGAAAAAATAATCATGACCAAATAATTTACAGAGCAGTGTTCAATATTTTGGTATTATACCACATATATGTAAATGTCTGTGTATGTGTGATTTAAATCCTTTACTCTGTAGAGTTCTGCTGCTGCTGCTGCTGCTAAGTCGCTTCAGTCGTGTCCGACTCTGTGCGACTCCATAGACGGCAGCCAACCAGGCTCCCCGTCCCTGGGATTCTCCAGGCAAGAACACTGGAGGGGGTTGCCATTTCCTTCTCCAGTGCATGAAAGTGAAAAGTAAAAGTGAAGTTGCTCAGTCGCTTCCGATTCTGTGCGACCCCATGGACTGCAGCCCACCAGGCTCCTCCATCTATGGGATTTTCCAGGCAAGAGTACTGGAGTGGGGTGCCATTGCCTTCTCCGTGTAGAGTGCTAGATTAAGGCTTTTCTTGAATAAAATGAAAATATTATTTCAATATATATTTACAGTCTCATTACATTTTCAAGAAACATTCTCATGCTAAGGAGATGTTGTAATTTTAGCTTCATGACTTAGTAAAAGAGTTATGTATAATGTGTCAGGATACACTAGAATGATATTGACCTAAAAGATAAAATGTTCAATTCAGTTCAGTGGCTGTTATGTCTGACTCTTGCGACTCCATGGACTGCAGCACACCAGGCCCCCCTGTCCATCACCAACTCCCGGAGTTTACTCAGTCGTGTCCAGATTCATGTCCAAACATAGAATGGGAATCTGCTAAAAACTGTCTCAATAGTAACTTCCACAGACATGTCCAAGAAAAGAATAGTGTATGGTATGATAATTTGTGGAGTACTCACAGATGTCAATTGTATTCATTTCCCTCACAATTTCTATATTAACTATGTGTTATTTCCTTGTGTTGGTCTATGAAGGATGAATATAGCATTGCCTGAGGGATGCCAAATCTTTGGACCAAAATGCCAAATTCACGGTTTTACATTTGAAGAACACTTGCCTGGCAAAAGATATAGCTTACATAAAATAAAATAAAAATAAAACATGCAGGGAAGAGGAGATCAGGCATCAGCAGACAGCTCGCAACCCTCCACCGCTCCGTCTCCTTAAAGGGGAGGCTGAAAGGAATGCCCAGGGGAGACACCCACATCATGGACCTGCGTGTTTCTGAGTCCGCTGGCACAAATCTGAAGTGGAGACAGTCGAATCTCGAAATAAATTTAAGACTCCTGAAGAAAAGACTTGCACCCCCACTTCATGTGGAATTCTGAGAGCTGGCAGCTTTAAGATAACCCCTCTCACTGCGAATGGGTTGAAACAGCAGAGTGAAATGGCTGTGTGGGGTGTGAGAAAGGGCTTGGGCTAGGTTATGGCTTCGGCAGAGAAAACCACAGAGTCCTCTCCAAGCCAAGAGGACTGGAACAGCTAGCGCCGCAGCATGGCCTGTGGCCTGGATGGGCGCAGCTGGTATAATGAGAGACAGGCCATTCCTTTTCACTCATACTTCAGAAGTCTGAATGAAAAATGGGGCATTTCCATATATACACATCTGAAAGGGAATATGTTAATTTCTCTGACATCAAATGAAATATTATTTGGTACAGCATTGCTGAAATGTTACTCATAGTGAGAAAAAAAATCAATTTATAATTAAAGAAAAAATATCAATACTCTATCTTATAAATAAAAAGTATTTTTCCTTATAACAGCATTGTATGCCATCTAATTTAGAAGCACATTAAATATCTAGATATATGAAGTTTCCATATATCTAATGAATAAAATTATTAAAAAATAGTTCATTTTTTAGAGTCAATTACCTATTATTTTATTATTTTTAGATAATGATTGTTTGGCAAATACTGTGGTCAATTTCAAACTGTTTAAGATAAATGAAAGTCTGGATGATTAATTACAACTTAGACGTGGGCAAAATCTCTACGCATACAGAAAAATCATTTCTTCAATATTGAAAGACTGTTTGAAAATGTTTTGGTTTTCATTATCCTTTCAATGTGTGATTTTTTTCCAGACACATCAGATTAAAATTTACCATTATCTCAGTTTTATTCAAACACTTCAGATTTTTTAATACTGTTTTTCTCCCAACTATCTTGAATTCTAATAACTCTGGTTAACTCCTAGCGCTATCATTTTAATGTACAAGTACAGTCAATTTTCTAGATTACATGCAATAAATTAAGCTCATCTGGTGGCTCCGACGATAAAGAACCTTCCTGCAATACAGGAGATATGGATTCGATCCCTGCATTGGGAAAATCCCTTGAAGAAGGGAATGGCCACCCAGTCCGGTATTCTTGCCTGGAGAATTTCACGGACAGAGGAGCCTGGCAGGCTACAGTCCACGGGGTCACAAAGAGTCGGACACGACTGAATGACTAACACACAACACACGCAAGGCCAATGGTCTGCTTGCCTGAAAGCACGCAGGCACAAAAGGGTGGTCAGTAGGCATGGAAATATCTGGAGAGCCTGAGAGCCCGTGTGAATTCTGGTCAGGGAGGTGGATGCCTAACTTCGTCACGTCACTATTTCTCCAGGTTTGACAGGTGTAGGTGTGTTTAACTAGGATACCAGCTGAATCTGAACACGTTACATTCAACATGGTTGACTTTACAGGGTACACCTAACTCATTCAACTTCTAATAACTGTAGAAAGTGGACATAGGATTAGATGTTCAAAACTGTTATTTACGTGTCTCCACAACAATCACCTTTAAGAAGCAGTGGCAGAAGGACTATAGTGAAAGAATATTGGAGAGTATTTCATTTTTAATTTACAGTATTTTGTTTAATTTTTAACAAACATGAATTTTGTCATTAAAGCAAAGTAAGTAAGAAAAAGAAAAAGTTTCTTTGAGCTATCTAATCTGCATTACCTGAATCTAGGAAGAACAAGTTACTTTCTACTTCTTTAAATATAAATTAATTATTCCAATTTAAATAAGCTTAATATTTATGCTCAAGGCCAGAAGTAAAATACCTTTAGTCATGCTAATTATAGAAGAAGCACATTGCTGATGAGTGTCCAATTTCTGTTACAAACTCTAATATTTTCAACTTAGGATTTTCAGCAATACGTATGATTTTACAGTTTTAAATTTTACAATTAGGTCTATTATCCATCTGAAAATGAATTTTATATTGACTTTTGATATAACATGTGAGTTGAGGTTTATTTTTATAAGAATATTTAATTGATCCAACATCATTTATTCAAAAGACTTATTTTTCCTAGCATCATTTTTTTTTTTTTTTACTACTTTTAAATATCATTGCTAACATCTAGAATGCATTTGACTTTTTATTGATCTTTTGTTCTGAAACCACATAAACCACTTAGTGTGAGTTGAATTTTTCTCTCAGATTATTTAGAATTTTCTTATATAGGCGTTCATGTTGTGTTTCTCCCCTCCCCCAACTCCCTTTCTCTATGTCTCTCTCTCACACAAACACACAATCAGCATTATCTCTTGTTTTCAATCGCTATGATTTATTTGTTTTCCTTACATTATTACACCACTTAGGACCTTCAGTCCATTGTTAAGTAGAAGCAGTGAAACTGACCATCATTGCCTTGAAATTTTAGGGGAGAAGTATTCAGCTTCTCACCATTAGGTACGATGTAAGTATATTTCTCATAAATTACCTTTATCAAGTTGAAGAAGTTGTCTTTTATTACAAGATGCTATAAATTTGTATCAGAGAAGGCAACGGCCCCCCACTCCAGTACTCTGGCCTGGAAAATCGCACGGGCGGAGGAGCCTGGTGGGCTGCAGTCCATGGGGTCGCGAAGAGTCGGACACGACTGAGTGACTTCACTTTCACTTTTCACGTATAGTGTCCATATGTTAAATTTTGTCAAAAATTTGTCTTCATCTATGCAAATAATCATTAATTTTGAAACTAATAGGATGAATTACAATAATTGTTTTCTAAATGCTGAACTAATTTTGCACTCCTGAAATAAATTCCATATTGTCAAGGCTTATTATCTTTTTAATACACTGCTGAAGTGTGAGTGAGTGAAGTCACTCAGTCGTGTCCGACTCTTTGTGACCCCATGGGCGGTAGCCCACCAGACCCCTCCATCCATAGAATTTTCCAGGCAAGAGTACTGGAGTGAGTTGTCATTTTCTTCTCCAGGGGATCTTCCCGACCCAGGGATTGAACCTGGTCTTCTGCGTTGCAGGCAGACACTTTACCATTTGAGCTACCAGGGAATCCTTAGTAATACTAATGAAAGATTTGTGCGTTCATATCTATGAGGAATATTTAGTCTATAGTTTTCTTTTCCTGTAATCTCTGTCTGACATTGACATCAAGAGAATGCTGAATTCATAAAGTAATCCAAGAAGTGTTTTGCTAAATTAATAATATATATGTTGTGAGTGGATGCAAAGTGCTATGCAGGGTCTCTGGCCGATCTAAGGGTCTCTGAGTTGGCTGTGTGGCATAGCAAATAACAGAATGAAATTCTGTACTTTCTGAGTTAGTATTGAAACTTTTTTGTGATGACCATTATGCCTGTTCTGTGACAAGTAGTATATAGTTATCCACTATATGGGACAAAAGTAGAAAACAATGAGAAATCCAGAGATACATTTTATACTACGGACTCTATACTCTGTATAGAGAAATATGCATTTTTGTAAAGTAGACATGGGGCTAGTTTTATTAACTAAAAGCATTTTTACTTTTTCAGAATTTTTTAGGATAAAATTAATAAATGGAGTCTATTTTAATATTATTAAATATAGATAAGAAAGGATTTAGGATTTTTAATAACTACACATAAAGCTGTGGAAACGTGGATAGCACTAGCTTTGTAATAGTTAAAAGACATTGCAATCTTCTTTGAAAAACTGTCCTGAAAATAAACATCTCCATTCATGAAAAACAAAATCATACTCAAGCTATAATCCTTTTCCTAATAGGAGCAAGAAGAAATATGTTTTAAGCATGGTGCAATTACATCATATGGAAGACATATGGCTAGAAAAATTTTTATCAGGGAAGACAGCATAGTTCAGTGTCTTTGAACTGCAAATGGCCAATCTCACTGATCACCCACTGTGCCAGAGGAAAATTAAATTGAATTTAGTTTTGCTTCAATTTATTTGCAACTGAGGTAACAAACCTTGTGCACACCCATAACATCTTCTCTTTGAACCAATAACTAAAAAGTCTAAAGTTGTTAAGGCATCTTGTAAAAGTCGAGAGGTCAGTGAAGGGTTTGAACCTGAATAACATAGCACTCTTTCAATCTTTCAGTTCAAAACAAACAGAGAAGACCTGGTAAGCTCACTGATAGAAAAGCTGCTCTATTTCTCCAGTGCAGATAATTCACCTGACCTGCTTGGCTCACCTCTCTCTTTTTATATAAATAGTGTACTCCCTTCCCCTTCAGATCCCTCTGTGCAGATGGCCCGTGAGACCGTCTTTTCTGTTGGTGCCCTACCACGGTGCGTATGGTTCTGGAAGCAGTTTTCTATTGCAATTCTGAACAATTTCTTTAATACTGCTATTTTACATGTATGCTTGTAGGAGAGACAAAAATGCATTCGTCAAAAATGTTACAGGAAGAATTCGTCAGATATAATTTACTGATTAAACAAATATTTCTTGAGAACCTATCACATATTAGTCAGTGTTTTAGGCACTTGGCATATAGTGGGTCACAACCACCCCCATCCAACCATGTACACATACACATACAATACAAGCACACACACACACACACACACACACACGCACGCACACACACGCACACGCTACCGACAGTGGTTTTATAAACATCAGACTCCAAGACTTTAGTGTTAGTTGCTTAGTTGTGTCTGACTTTTTGTGACCCCATGCACTGTAGCCAGTCAGGCCCCTCTGTCCATGGAAATCTCTAGGCAAGAATACTGGAGAGAGTAGCCGCTTCCTTCTCCAGGGGATCTTCCCTACCCCGGGACTGAACCCAGATCTCCTGCATTGCAGGCAGTAGTGGCCTCCAACAAATTTGCTCATCACAAACCGAGTTTGATGTTTATATTTAGCATGAAGTGTGTGTGTGTCTGTGTGTGCATGTGTGTGCGTATGTGGGTTTATAGTCACTTAACTTTGGGGAATTTGAATGACATTATAAATATTACATTTTTATTGCTTCATGCTATAGCAATAAACATTAGCATTTTTTACAATAAACATATAGAATATGTGCTATAAAAGTTATAGCACATATTCATTTTTCCTGTTTCACATGTCATTCAAGTTGAACTTCACAGGAAAGGTCCTATACTCAATTATGCTACATTACCACTTTCTATTTGCCCTATAGAACTATTTTTAAAACATATTTACCTCCCCAACTCTATACTTAATTTTCTGTCCCCTTAGGATTCAAGATGATATGGTTTCGGATTCTGTTAAAAGCTGATGTATATGAAAGTCTTTGGGAAAAAATGCAATTATAAATGCAAGAATCTGGTAATTGGGCCCAACTGGGCTCATATTACTTTAAGGCAAGAGAGACCATTAAATACATTTTAAAGAATAACTTCTTTTATCCTTAATTTTAAATGAAATGTTCTTTAAAAAGTAACATAAATATTAAAACAAAGATGCGAATGTATGTAGTGACTGACATTTTTGATGAAGCATGGTCTCTGTAGTTTAAAGTCCACCAAATTTTGTTGTTTCACATTCTTCCTACTCAACTTGTTTTTCAGTATGTTTCTGTAACTTAACTCTTTTAAGTTTTTAGAGGATCTTTTAACCTACTGCCATTATTCACTAAAATAGAACTCATATTTCATAATCACTTGTTTTACTTCTGTAATTTAGTTGCTTGTATTTGAAAGTTGAAGGATAGCAAGATTTCTAAGAGATAATTTAAAAATTGAAAAGGTTAAAAATAACTCATGGTTTAGAATTTCACACTATGAACTTCATGTGAACCTATAGCTCAGAGAAATTACCAACTCAACAGTGGCATAACTTACCGGCAGTGCTTAGATTACATTTAAGATTTCTTATAACAAGCACAGTTTAGGAAATGTATCTGATATTCAAGTAATAACTTATACATCACATGTAAATATTTGTATGAATATGATATGACCTACAGAACAAAGTAATCCACATGTATTGTTTAAATTCTTCAATCCTAAGATATTTTTATAATGCAGTTTTTAGATTTTAAAATTTGGCTTAAAATAGAGTTTGCAACATTATATTATCATTATTAAAGCTGTTAATTAAAACTAAAATGTACATCTCATCATAGATCAGTCAAGTAATTCAAAATGATTACATTTCCTTCCTTAAGGTCCTATGCTTCTAAAAACATGTTAAGTTCTAATGAAACTGTACAAATGTCTGAATTTACTTTATGAATCTAGTTTCCATTTTGATGTTACTGTTTAAGTAAGTTAGGTATGAAATGAACATATTGAAACTCTTTTACCCTGGATAAAATATTTTTCACTTTATTCTCTGCCCACTCTCCCTTAAAAAAAGAGCTAATCAAAAAGAAAGTATCATTTTATTTATACTGATCACAGTGGGTATTTTTGTTATTTGAATAAAAACTTTTGAATTTCCTACTTGCTCGATTTTTTGGTAAGCTGATTTGAATTAAGAATTTTAAGTCCACTTCCATTTCATTGAGCTGAAAATACAATATGGGACGTTTCTAAATTATATTATTAAGTTTATCTACTTAGACTAGTTAGAGGTTGTTTTGATTTTCTATATTTGTTTTTCATCAAAGTTGATTCACACAGCTTACAGTTTTGAAATTAACTCCTCAAAGTTCCTTGCTGTGTAAACAAGGATAAGGTAAACATCTTTCATAAAATGTACCTTTTAAGCTGTGTCATATTTGATTTGTGGAAACAGTGTACCCTTGTGATCAAGTGATTAAGCTATTTACCGCTCTTGCACGGAAAGTCATTAAATAGATCATAAACACAACATTATGGAGTGGGGGTCTGGATCTCTGAATTATACTTACCAGTTAGTTGTGTAACCTTGAACAAGTCACTTAATCTTTTTGACCTCAACCTCTTTCCATACACAGAGAGCACAACAATTATCTTCACTGTCTCTTCACTTGTAAACCTCTTTGATTTTATCTACAATTATCTCTGGAATGGATTTAGCATGACGGAGGAAGGCTTCATTGCAGTGGTTATGCAAATGATCTCATATGCATTATGGAGTTAATAAGCCTCTTAGCTTTTGGGGGGATAATTTTCAGAAAAAGTAAAAACTCTTTAAAAAGATATGCACTAAAAATTACTTTTAGTGGGAATGTTGTAAAATATTTCCTCCTATAACAGTATTACTGGCAGCTGCTTATCAATCATGAGTTTCAAACAGTCTGTAACTGTGATAGACAAAGTTCTACTTTATTTGGTACTAATATTTAAAGAAAAAAATAGTAAAAGAATCTATTTCATTATAAACTTGTTTTACTTTCTCTAATTTTCTACATATAATTTCTTAATATAACAACTTATCCATATATTTATATACATATTTATGAAGCTCATTTATAAGGATAAAGTAAATTTTGATATGTAAATATTTTTATACAATAGAAAAAAGAGAGTTACAATTCCTGAGGTCTTGCCCTTATTGGACTGCTCTTGACTTCCTGGGTGGCCTCAAGGCAAGCTGATCAAGTTACTATTTTGTAAAGCTTGCCAAACATTGTCAGGGATTTGGAGAATGTAACGAAATCACAAGTGTAAAATGCTTTACAAATAGAAAGGTCAAAGAGCAACATATGTGAAACACATTTTCATTCTTAATGAGCAGTTGGACACTTAGTAGAGAATGGTAAAACATCTAATTTTCAAGAGTCCCTTCATTTTGGAGCAGCATTGAAAATTAGCATTATTTACTGAGTAAGGTTGTCATATCATTATCTGAAATATCAGTATTCACTTGCATGCTTTAGCAAAAATAACATTCATGTTAATATTAATGCTAATAGCAAATAATAAAGGTTATTAATGATGTGTTAGAAAAAGCAGAGGCTGAGGAGTTTGATAGACTAGGTTCAAGTTACAAGGTTCCTACTTATTGACTCTGAGGGTCAAATTTCCCTGCCCTTCTTATCCATTTGACTGTGTGGTGAAGTTGTTTTAAAATAATTTTCTAAGAGGAAACCTGGCCTTGCCAGCACCTCAGCTCAGGACGGACTGAGAAGGAGTTCTTTTCTGGCACAAGTCGTCATTAGCCTCTGAACCTTCTCCAGGGATCTTCATTCTTCTTCCACAGTGGCTGCAGCATGTCTATGCCTGTGAATCTCTTCTCAATTGGCAAGCTGCAACTTTGGAGAGTAAGGCATCTGCCAGAGTTAAGTCTTGCGCTTAGCATAGCCCAAGATTTACCTAAAGTCCAGTTGAACTCAGTTTGCCTATTCCAAAATATTCCCCTTAGGTGACAACATTGCCTTCTACTACATTTCCTTCTCTCATGCTCAATGTCTGTCTCAACATGGACCTATGAATGAATTGCACTTGTACATAAGCTGTCCATCTTATATGGATGCTGTTGGGAAGTTGGGCATGAGCAATGCGGGCAGGCCTAGCCTAAAAGGACGCAAGTTGATGTCTACACCCCACCCCAGACATGGCCAGGAGAGCTCACGGGTATGCCACAAACACTAACCACAGAGACTGTTCCAGGTCTTGGGCATGTGCCCCAGGGCCACAGCGGATAGGAACTAACCACTGCGGGGCTTCCCCAACTCCACCCCATGTGCCCTTGACGCAGAGTTGTGTCTTCCAAGTAACCTCAGGCAGCCAGGAGCTCCTTAACAGTTTACACATATTCTGCATTATCTGATTATAACAGACTGAATTATGGGAAAGACATACACCTGAGTCTGTTGTCCTGTAACGTGCAACTATCAATCAGAACTCTCAGACCATGCCCGCCTAGATGAATATGTCAAAGCCCTGTTTTGCATGGGCCCAGATACGCCCCCTTCTCTGATTGGCCTTGAGGGTACACCTGTTTGCATTCCCTCTCCTGACTGGTGGTGGATACAAGCCCTATTTTACACAGGGTAGAACCGAGGTAAAATGGGAAGCCAAGTGGACTGGCGCTCACTCCTTTGGCATCTGTCTGCCCACTCCCTCGTCTGGGGAGTGTACTATCCTGACTTTTTAATAAAAGTTCTGTCTGCTCGTGCTGTGACTGAGCTGTAACTAGTCTGCTGTTTAAAATCCTTGCTGCAAGACCAGAGCCAAGAAATCCTGCCTGCTTGAGCTGTAATTAGTCCATTAACCCAAATCTTTCTTATGATGAGATCAGAATCGTGGGAGAGAAATAAACTGACCTGACCGTACTAATGTTATAAACAAACACAACACAGCATCTATCAGAAAAGCAACACAAAATAAAACAAAAGGCTTATTAAACTTTCACTTATATAAAATGATTTGCTAAATGTGTAATCTAACACTGCAAAGATTTTGATGAAGATTTTAGAGAAAATTTTTCTATTGATTTCTTGGCCTCTGAGCTATTGAATTTCTTCACGGAATATGCTTTCCATTTAGATATATGAGTTGCAATGGATACAATTTTCCTCTTCATGAATTTTAACACAAATGTGTGAATCCCCAAAATTGTATAGGTGAAGATTATCATAGCATGTTTTTTATTCCAAAACTCGTATAATTTTTCCCTCACTCTAATTTTTCTTTTCTTTCACATACCTTTCTTGTATATTGTATCTTTATAATTTTTTAATGTTTCTTAAGTATGTAATCTGATATACTTCTGAAAAAGAATAGGGTATAAATCAATCAGTTAATTAATTATACTATATTAAAGAAACCAATATATTTTACAAATCAATGCATATAAGGCCAGTTCTGTGTTGAACTAACTCTAAAACACATAACAATAATGAAGTAACCTATTGCCAGTGGGAATGAAAAGGGTTTCTCTCTTGGGTCTTTTCCGCATTTGATGGGAGCAAACTAAATCCAGAGGGCAAGTGAACTGGTTGAGGAATTCTGTATAGGTCAGCCTTAAGGGACAAAATCTAGAATGAAGAGCTAGGAGTAGACCTAGAAGGTCAAATCAAAGCTATGTAGACAGAGATAGGCCAAAAAGACAGGTCATTATTCATTCTTCCCTTTTAAAGAGCCCATCTAACATGTCACATCTCAGAGAGTCTTTGGGGATGAAATTCAAATTTTATTAATGTTACAATTCTCTGTTAGCTGTATACAGTATGTTGAGGAACATTTCACTTAAACAGCAAATATTTCAATTGGAGGTCAACTTATTAATCATCTGCTACCACACTGAATAATACGTTTACCTGGCTGGATTTGATCAGTCACTTTCTAAGTGCAAAACCAACTGAATCCAGTCACTGTCCTCAAACATCTTATCTAATGAAAGAGATATATAAACCAGTAATGCCAGAAGAATGCAATATTGTAATCCATCTATTAGCTGTCAGTCTCCTCAACAAACTATAAACTCTTCAATATTAGGTATGTCACAGTATTATTTTCAAAAATATTTACAATGTGACTTGCATTCAAACACACAATGAACATATGTCAGTGTATTATTTGTCAGACTGATGAGAGAAAAGGCAGGATGATAAAGTGACTTCAAATGAGGACTTGAGAGAATGCGTATATATGGAGCTGAAAGAAAGAATGCAGCTATAAGACCCAGAGGTCAAATATAAAGTATTCTCCTACAGAACAGTAATGACACAGACTTAAAGATTTATCTTTACCACAGCACAAATTATTTTCATTTCTATAGGAAAACATCTACACGTTAACATGAAACTCCATAGAGTCTGGGTTCTAATGAAGTGTAAGTAGGAAGTCAAAGGTACATTCCTATAGAGAGTTACATAACCCCTTGGTGTACCTATTAAATAATATTCCAGTGTCATAGTGAACCAATAATCATTCATATATTTCTCTAAGTGTTAGATAATTTTTTTCTATGTGCACATATTTTTTTCTGTAAGTGAAAATATATGTGAGTGGGTATGGATGCAGCTTTTTTGAATCCGTGTATCAGGTACATAAGCACAAATATGGCTCCTGGTTGTATGTAGTCACAGTAATGTGTTAGTGGTTTATGAACAACTACTTTAGCAAATTTAAAATAGTAAAGATGCATTGAGAAAAACTGATTCATTTGTTCAGTTCAGTTCAGTTGCTCAGTTGTCTCCGACTCTGCGACCCCATGAACTGCAGCACACCAGACATCCCTGACCATCTCCAACTCCCAGAGTTCACTCAAACTCATGTCCATCGAGTCGGTGATGACATCTTATCCTCTGTTGTCCCCTTCTCCTCTTATCCTCTGTTGTCCCCTTCTCCTCCTGCCCCCAATCCCTCCCAGCATCAGAGTCTTTTCCAATGAAGTGGCCAAAATATTGGAGTTTCAGCCTTAGCATCAGTCCTTCCAAAGAACACCCAGGCCTGATCTCCTTTAGGATGGACTGGTTGGATCTCCTTGCAGTCCAAGGGACTCTCAAGAGTCGTCTCCAACACCACAGTTCAAAAGCAGCAATTCTTCGGTGCTCAGCTTTCTTCACAGTCCACCTCTCACATCCATCCATGACTACTGCAAGAACCATAGCCTTGACTAGACGGACCTTTGTTGGCAAAGTAATGTCTCTGCTTTTCAATATGCTATCTAGGTTTGTCATAACTGTCCTTTCAAGGAATAAGTGTCTTTTAATTTCATGGCTGCAATCACCATCTGCATTGATTTTGGAGCCCAAAAAAATAAAGTCTGACACTGTTTCCATTGTTTCCCCATCTATTTCCCATGAAGTGATGGGACCAGATGCCATGATCTTCATTTTCTGAATGTTGAGCTTTAAGCCAACTTTTTCACTCTCCTCTTTCACTTTCATCAAGAGGCTCTTTAGTTCCTCTTCACTTTCTGCCATACGGGTCATGTCACCTGCCTATCTGAGGTTATTGATATTTCTCTCGGCAATCTTGATTCCAGCTTGTGCTTCTTCCAGCCCAGCATTTCTCATGATGTACTCTGCATAAAAGTTAAATAAGAAGAGTAACAATATACAGCCTTGATGTACTCCTTTTCCTATTTGGAACCAGTCTGTTTGTGTGTATATATATATATTTTTTTTTTCTGCTGTGCTTTTATACATGATCAAATCGTCAAATAAGGCTCATGAATCAGAGATGTCACCCAGAATAAAATCTGCTAATGATTTCAAAAAAACATGTAGTTAATCCAGAGGAAAAGACAAAAAAGATAATAAATACCTGAGACATCCCAACTGTTTCTCCAAACAGGGGTTACCAGTTAAAACATGAAATGACTAGTTAAATTTAAATAGTCAAAACACAAACTCAGTTTTTAGTATGAGTAACTCCCAAATATTGCAAGGGATATGCTTTCAAGTTTCTCCAATTCAAATTTAACTGGGCATCTGTATTTGTACTTGCTAAATCTAGCAACTCTGCTGTATCCTTTCTTTCAGTATTGACACTCTCTCTCACCCAGAATAATAGAGGAGGTTTCTGAAGTTCTGTGGCTTTACCTAACACAGCAGGAGGAATTTAAGTTAAAAAAAATCTCTATTTTATACCCACAGAGTTGTATGACTTACATGATATCCTCCAGGGAACCATTCCTCATAAAGTCAGTGATTGCAATTTTATTTACTATAAGTGATCCTTTAGCCAGGAAGATCTTGCTAAGGGGTCCTATAGATAAGGCCTGTTCCTCCTAGTAAATATCCTTAGTCTATTTACCCAGAGGTCTAGTTGACAAGGAGATTAGGCCAGGTCATCTGCCCTCTGTTTTTCTTTTCCTCTGGGGCTATACGCTGGTAAAGGGAATAAATGGATCTCAGGTCAGACATTTTAATTGCTTGCTTGCCAAGTACATTCATGAATTTAAGAAATAACATATATCGATTTATGTCAGAGTAATATTAACAGCAGATAAAACTGTAAAACTTCCATTTTTATGTTAGTCACCTCACATCCTTCAACTGGGGAATTGTTCTTTTTTAATATAACAATAAACTTGACCCTTAATAAAAATTTTGTTGTACTCCATATATAAAAATTTTAGTACTGAGTAAAGAAATTAGAGTAGCTATCTGAGAGGAAGCAGTGAACCGCGGTCTGTTAGTTCCATCAGATAGACCTCTTATTTCTCCAAAATTGTGTTTAATCAAATATATGACATCCAGTAAGTATCTCAAAAGAAGTATGACAGAAATTAAAAAAAAGGGGGACAAGTTGATGACTAGCAGCCATGGAGGCCAATGTATTATCCTCAAACCAGTGACTACAGATGTAATAGATTCTGAAAACTTTGTCAGAGTGAAAATCCTCGCTTTAACGCAGGCTACATAATTTTTGTATACAACAGTAAAATAAAAGATTCTGTCATATGCACCATTAAAACTATAATGATTCAATCAGCAACTTCAAAATACTTTAAAAAAAATGCACAATCGCATGGCTTACATTAGAGGACCTAAAATCTCTTCCTCAAAATGCCCTTTTCTTTTTCCTTTCCGTGTTCAATAAACAGTGGGGACAGGTGTTGCCTATAGAGTTTCCAAAGGGAAAACTGAAAAGCTATGTCAACAGCAGCTGACAAATTTTCCTTGCAGATGTGAAAAATGGATGGCTTAACCTCATGTCTTAAAAGTTGTAACATAATATTTTATAAACTAGTAAGAAATGAGCAGTCACATTTGAATAAAATCATGGTGGAAGAACATCTGTCCCCTTTCTATATGGATACAAAACAAAATATGTCAAAAGAATTTGGAAATATGAAAACTCTCCTGTCCCATCCATCCCCAAAAGTGCTCTCTGTCTAGAATTAAACAGAAAAGGACAATAGTCTGAGGTTGGGGAGAGAGAAAGAAATGTTTTCTTTTTACATTTTGTTTGGGAACTTCTCATTAATATGTATGATCAAATTTAATAGACTGATGAACTGATATCCCCACAGCAAAATTTGAAAAGCACTTAATAAAATACTTGATAAAGCATTGATAAAAATTTTTACAAGATGCCAGCATCTAGAACATACTAAAAAAATATTGAAAGGCATAGTTAAATATTTAGATATATCCAAGTCTATGGATTGTTGCCATCATTTATTTTCATAAGACATACTTTTAACCTAGAAAATTATTGACTTGAATATAAACTAGTAAAAGAAAATATAATAACAAAATTAAACCTTTCACAACTATTTTGGAGCTAAAAGGCCTCTTGATGAAAGTGAAAGAGGAGAGCGAAAAAGTTGGCTTAAAGCTCAACATTCAGAAAACGAAGATCATGGCATCTGGTCCCATCACTTCATGGGAAATAGATGGGGAAACAGTGGAAACAGTGCCAGACTTTATTTTTTGGGGCTCCAAAATCACTGCTGATGGTGACTGCAGCCATGAAATTAGAAGACGCTTACTCCTTGGAAGAAAAGTTATGTCCAACCTAGATAGCATTTTCAAAAGCAGAGACATTACTTTGCCGACTAAGGTCATGGGATTTCTTTGGAAGGAATGATGCTAAAGCTGAAACTCCAGTACTTTGGCCACCTCATGCGAAGAGTTGACTCATTGGAAAAGACTCTGATGCTGGGAGGGATTGGGGGCAGGAGAAGAAGGGGACGAGCGAGGATGAGATGGCTGGATGGCATCACTGACTCGATGGATGTGAGTCTGAGTGAACTCCGAGAGATGGTGATGAACAGGGAGGCCTGGTGTGCTGCAGTTCATGGGGTCGCAAAGAGTCGGACACGACTGAGCGACTGAACTGAACTGATGGATTGTTGCCATCATTTATTTTCATAAGACATACTTTTAACCTAAAAAACTATTGACTTGAATATAAACTAGTAAAAGAAAATATAATAACAAAATTAAACCTTTCACAACTATTTTGACAACTCTAAATCTCTGATGTTTCATATGTAAGACAGATTATCATAGCTAAACTAGCATTTTGCCCAATTTCTATGACTTCTACCAACATGGAGATAACAAGGAAGATGGGCTAAGACCTGATGGTCTTGACTTTTATATAATTTTGGTATTTTTCTATATGAAAATAAAATAATGAATTTCATTTTTAAAAATTTCAGTAAGCACATTGATTATGGCTTTCTTTGATATATTTTTAGTTATAAAAGTAATTTTATTTTTCTTTTGCTTTAGTATAAACTGGTAAAATAAATCTTCATATTTATGTAACTTCTATTATTTTTGAATATATTCTCATCATTAAACACATTTTTGTCTTACAACAAGTTTCTGTGGAGGTAAAAGAAAAATATTTTGTGATGTCATCGGTGAAGAAATTCGGTATTAGGTCATTATTAGTCCAAGGTAACGCTGTTAAGAGGAGGTCCAGACCTAAGTTTCAAGACTCTGGGCACATTTTTTAATGTTCTTTCCACCATAGGGAACTTTATCTTCTTTAAGAACTGATAGATTTTTAACAGTCAATGATTACTATCCAATGATTGTCCCTTCTTCTCTTTAACAACACTGACTTGAAAAACAAAGCAGTATGTAAAGTAAATCACTTGAACCTTTCTATCAATTTCTCTCTCTGTACCTTTTTACAGGTAGAAAAAAATTCCAAGGAATTAAATGTCTTCAGTATTTTTGTATTCTTACTTTCTTTAAATACATCCATCCTCACCCAAAGAGCCCTGTTTCCTTTATCTTACCCTATAAAATTTCTGTTCAGTGCATATGATTGTTAAATCAGAAACTGTAAAGAACTGGGTTTTTACCCTATTTGCTAATAGTGAGCCAGCCAGAATGCTAGAAATAACAGACACACACACACACACACTGGATATAAACATAAACCCTGGAGGGAGAGAAAAAGCCCTCTAGATTTACTATTCTGGAATATAAGCAAATGTCTCTGGGGAAGAAGACAAACACAGATTTATTTTTGTTACCGTGGACATCTCCATGCATATATCTTTAAATCTTTCCAGAGGGAACATTCCCTCTAGCTTCCAAGGCTGCTTGTCCAACTTATCTCCTGCTCAGATTTGCACTGTATACAAGTGCAAGTGAAATCCATGGAGAATTTTCTTCCAGTAGTGATTTTTTGTAAACATATATTCATTTATTTGTTTGCTGTCTTTACTTAGAAATGTTTGCAACATGAGAGTCCAGATTCTATGTTTTGTGTTTCTGAAGCATCGTTGTATTCCTATTGCTTAAAACATTCCCTGGCATGTAGTAGTAAGTATTAGTTTATATATAAATGAATTAGCAAATGAATGAATAGATGGAAAATAAATAATTGATTAATAAACATTTTAAATGCTAGATAATTTTGTTTGTTTTTTGTTGCTGTTTTTAAGCTTAGCTTTCCTCTTTGAACCTGTTCTGAAAGGTTTTATTGACCTGTCACTGTTGATAAAGTCATTCTCAGCAACTTAGGGGTGTATGACTCTGTATAACAAACTCAATATACTTTTTGAGCTTATGTTTTAAGCGTGAATTCTGAGAATACTTCAGGCAAAAATGTATGAGAAAGTGCAAGCGCAGGCCTTCCTCTTTAGACATTTTAAGGAATATCAACAGATATAAGAAAGTTTTCCTGCTGTCAGAGAAAGTGGTCAAAGTTGTCCAGTGAGGGAAGGAATGGCTGCCATTCTAAAAAGAAGATGAAATACATTGTTGCTCATATGAAAATTGGGGCAAATAACAAACAGAATCATTTGGCAGCAAAATCTCAAGACGGTAGCACCAAGATGGTGTTAATCATTCTATTTTACACACACAAACAGATAAAAAAATCAAAGTCTACCACCAACTACTTCCTAGGAATCCAAGAAGACAAAGTGAAAATTTCAAAGTTCAGTGTTTAAACATATATTATGGAGAAAGCAAACAAATTTCCAATAAAAATTCCATACATAATAATCAGTTAGTTAATCTAGTTGAGGGAAGAAACATAAAAAAAAGGCTAAAAAAAGAGATGATATATTAATGGTAGGAGCTCTATAATCTGAATATGCAATCCAAAACACTATCTCTTCTTATAGACTGTGTTACATGGGACAAATAATCAAATCCCTTTTTATCTGAAAAAAGCAGGAGGTTATTTAAAATATAGGATCATATTGGTAAGTATCTCATAAGAAGGACTCTTCTCTGCATTAAATCAGTATAGGCAGTGGGCTGAGAATAGTATTTAGGAACTTATGGATTCTAGAATTCTAACTATAATTTCAAAATTGGAAATGCAAAATTGTGTTTTGGCCAGATAAAGATGAGCCCCTTCCTGATACAGTTATTTAGAAATACTGAGGTTATTTACACTAGATGGGTAAATAGACGGATGGATAGATGGATGAATAGATACACAGAAAGAAGAGAACAGATTTCAATAGACAAGAGGAGAAATTCTCAAGTTCCAGAAACAAAATATTCTGAAACCAGTTATCTAGAAACGTCTTTAGAGTCCAGAACTGGACATTGACGGGCAGGAAACACAACAGTAGATTTCCAACAAAAGCATAATTTTGAGGGAGAATGGACAAGTTTAACGAAAAGGTTTACTAGCACATTAAATAATGGAAAAATAGAATAGTTTTAAATCACATGTTTTAATTTTTAAGGCATGAAAACATAAAGATGAACCATATGGAAGGAGCAAGCGTGGTGGCTAAAATTCTACTAGACTTTCGATTAAAAAATAGCCATGAACATAGCTTTTACATGTAATTTGGTGCTTCCTGGTAACTCTTTCTGAGTGTTCATATACAAACACACACATGCATGTCTAATGTTGTTGTTCAGTCACCCAGTCATAGCAGACTCTGCTACCTGATGGGCTGCAGTACACCAGGTTTTCCTGTCCCTCACCATCTCCCAGAGTTTGCCCAAGTTCATGTTCATCGCATCGGTGATGACCTCCAGCTATCTCATCCTCTGATGCCCTCCTCTCCTGTGCCCAATCTTTCCCAGCATCAGGGTCTTTTCCAATGAGTCAGCTGTTTGCGTCAGACGCCCACAATACTGGAGCTTCAGCATCAGCCCTTCCAGGGAATATTCAGGGTTGATTTCCCTTAAGATTGACTAGTTTGATCTCCTTGCTATCCAAGGGACTTTCAGGAGGCTTCTCCAGCACCACAGTTCAAAAGCATCAATTCTTTGGTGTTCCCCCTTCTTTATGGTCCAGTTCTCACAACTGTACATGACCAGTGGGAAGACCACAGCCTTGACTACATGAACCTTTGTCAGCAGAGTAATGACTCTGCTTTTCCACACGCTGTGTAGGTGTGTCCTTGCTTTCCTGTCAAGAAGCAATCATCTGATTTCATGGCTGCAGGCACGGTCCCCAGTGACTTTGGAGCCCAAGAAGAGGAAATCTGTAACTACTTCTACTTTTCCCCCTGTATTTGCCTCCAGCAATCGGGCTGGATGCCATGATCTTAGATTTTTTTTAGTATTTAGTCTTAAGTACACTCTTCCACTTCATGGGAAATAGATGGAGAAACCGTGGAAACAGTGTCAGACTTTATTTTTTGGGGGCTCCAAAATCACTGCAGATGATGACTGCAGCCATGAAATTAAAACACATTTACTCCTTGGAAGGAAAGTCATGACCAACCTAGACAGCATATTAAAAAGCAGAGACATTACTTTGCCAACAAAGGTCTGTTTAGTCAAGGATATGGTTTTTCCAGTGGTCATGTGTGAATGTGAGAGTTGGACAATAAGGAAAGCTGAGCGCCGAAGAATTGATGCTTTTGAACTGTGGTGTTGGAGAAGACTCTTGAGAGTCCCCTGGACTGCAAAGAGATCCAACCAGTCCATCCTAAAAGAGATCAGTCCTGGGTATTCATTGGAAGGACTGATGCTGAAGCTGAAACTCCAATACTTTGGCCACCTGATGTGAAGAGTTGACTCATTGGAAAAGACCCTGATGCTGAGAAAGATTGAGAGCAGGAGGAGAAGGGGATGACAGAAGATGAGATGGTTGGATGGCATTACCAACGCAATGGACATGGGTTTGGGTGAACTCCGGGAGTTGGTGATGGACAGGGAGACCTGGCGTGCTGTGGTTCATGGGGTTGCAAAGAGTCAGACATGACTGAGCGACTGAACTGAACTGAACTGAAGCTGTTTCACTCTCCTCCTTCACTTTCTTAAAGTGGCTCTTTAGTTCCTCTTCATTTTCTGCCATTAGAGTGGTATCATCCACAAATATGAGGTTGTTGATGTTTCTCCCACCTAGCTAAATTCCAGTTTCTAACTCATCTAGCCTGGCATTTCTCATGATGTGCTCAGCGTATTGGTTAAACAAACAGACAGACAGACCTGGGACAGCAGACAGATCTGTTTTACTTCTTTCTCAATCTTGAACCAATCAGCTGTTCCATACAGGGTTCTAACTGTTGCTTCTTGACCCGCATACAGGTTTCTCAGGAGACAAGTATGATGGTCTGCCATTCCCATCTCTCTAAGAGCTTTCCACAGTTTATTATGATCCACTCAGCCAAAAGCTTTAGCATAGTCCATGAAACAAAGATAGATGTTTTTCTGAAAATCCCTTGCTTTCTCTGTAATCCAGGAAAAGTTGGCAATTTGATCTCTGGTCTTCCTTTTCTAAACCCAGATTGGACATAGATGTATATATAAATATACACAAACATAGGTATGTATATAAATACATAAATATATGTATACATGTATAAAACTTGATTTGATAATATTTTTCACATATGTAAAAAAATTTTACATTTCTATTTGTAAAGTTTTTATAGATATGGAATAAAAGTTATTCTGTCCTCAAAAAACAAAATGGAAAATGTTGCATTCTTTTATATTTGAAGAAGTTTAAGACTTTGTTAAGAGTTATTTTCATTATATTTTATGAAATATTCACTAGGCTATTTTGCTATAAAATTTTTATAATAAATATAATAAATGTATTTTCTTTATGAGATTTAGGACTATTTAGCTTTTCAATTTCTTCTCACAGCTCCAGTTTATCATATATTTCAAGAAATTGGTCAATTTTATAGAGATCTACTTTTTAAAATTTATTTATTTTAATTGGAGGTTAATTACTTTACAATAATGTGTTGGTTTTGCAATACATCAACATGAATCCACCACAGGTATACACGTGTTCCCCATCCTAAAGCCCCCTCCCCACTCCCTCCCGTATCATCCCTCTGGGTCGTCTCAGTTCTACTTTAAATAGAATGATATATAAATGAATAAATATAATCTATATGTGTCTGTATTTTTATTTGTGTGTGCATACATTTACTAATGCTGTCAATTGAGAGGTAAGGGCAGTACTGGCCTGACAAGAAAGAAATAGGGATGCCTAGTATTACTATCTTTCTTTCATAAATGGTTTCTTCTGGCTTGGGCAAGGAAAGTGCAAGAATGGGATATATTTCTGTGATAGTAAATAAATTGTAAAAAAAAAAAGAAAAAAATTGGTTGAACATAAGAATAGGATACATAGCTACCTTGATAGGGTCTTCCATTCACACATTTATAGTGAAGACAAATAATTATAAAAAATAATTATAACTCAGATTGAAATGAGAACCTGTGTGTTTATGCATAAATAAATATATAAAAAAATATAGGAAAGGAGAAAACTCTTCCTTGGGGTGTCTTTATAAGTATTAATGCTTCCCTGGTGGCTCAGATGGTAAAGTCTGCCTGCAATGCAGAAGACCCGAATTGGATCCCTGGGTCAGGAAGATCCCCTGGAGAAGGATACGGCAATCCACTTCAGTACTCTTGCCTGGAAAATTGCATGGATGGAGGAGCCTGGTGGGCTACAGTCCATGGGGTCGCAAAGAGCGGGACATGACTGAGTGACTTCACTTTCACTATAAGTATTAAATACAAAGTAAATAATAGAATTAAAATCAGTGTTGGGCAAACAACATAGTAATGAGTCATAGAAAAGGATCATCTATGGATGCTAAAGTAGTGGGTAGTTGGATGAGAAACAGGACTCTGGTATCTCTGCAGCACAGTTAATAAATATAAAGGAAAAGCTCTACATTACCGAGACAAACCTTAACCATGTACCCCAAGTTAATGTCACCAGTAACAGAACAAACAGACATTATTTACCTCCTGATGGTACGCCCTAAGAAGCATAATATCACTTCGATTAGGTTCCTGAAAAAAATGCACATTTGATTGTAATCATGAGATAATATCAGACAAACTGAATTCGAGAAACATTCTACAAAATAATTGGCCTGTACTCCTCAAAAACTTCAAACTGAGGAAAAAACAGAGACATATATTGAAGCATCGTATCTTAAAGGAAATGAAAGAGACACCTCAATGCATCGTGCAATACTGGACAAGAAAAGATAAAGCAAACTTCTATTTGTTTGATTTGATACGAAGAACATTTTGAGTTCAAGTGAACACTTTTGTCTAAAACTG
This sequence comes from Cephalophus harveyi, assembly GCA_006410635.1. Lineage (NCBI taxonomy): Eukaryota > Metazoa > Chordata > Mammalia > Artiodactyla > Bovidae > Cephalophus > Cephalophus harveyi. Next base: position 136,480 of record SJYT01040463.1, read on the forward strand.
TAGATGTGTAAATATTAGTACTTAGAAATGTTAATATCCGTATTTTGATAATTGTATTAAAGTTACTCAGTTCAGTTCAGTTCAGTTCAGTCGCTCAGTCGTGTCCGACTCTTTGCGACCCCATGAATCACAGCACGCCAGGCCTCCCTGTCCATCACCAACTCCTGGAGTTCACTCAGACTAGCGTCCATCGAGTCAGTGATGCCATCCAGCCATCTCATCCTCGGTCGTCCCCTTCTCCTCCTGCCCTCAATCCCTCCCAGCATCAGAGTCTTTTCCAATGAGTCAACTCTTCACATGAAATGGCCAAAGTACTGGAGTTTCAGCTTCAGCATCATTCCTTCCAAAGAAATCCCAGGGTTGATCTCCTTCAGAATGGACTGGTTGGATCTCCTTGCAGTCCAAGGGACTCTCAAGAGTCTTCTCCAACACCACAGTTCAAAAGCATCAATTCTTCGGCACTCAGCCTTCTTCACAGTCCAACTCTCACATCCATACGTGACCACTGGAAAAAACATAGCCTTGACTAGAAGGACCTTAGTCAGCAAAGTAATGTCTCTGCTATTGAATATGCTATCTAGGTTGGACATAACTTTTCTTCCAAGGAGTAAGTGTCTTTTAATTTCATGGCTGCAGTCACCATCTGCAGTGATTTTGGAGCCCCGAAAAAATAAAGTCTGACACTGTTTCCACTGTTTCCCCATCTATTTCCCATGAAATGATGGGACCAGATGCCATGATCTTCGTTTTCTGAATGTGTAGCTTTAAGTCAACTTTTTAGTCCATTGAGTCAGTGATGCCATCCAGCCATTAGGTGCTTATAAAAACTAATATCACAGAAAATCAGCTAAAGAAAAATCTGAGGAGAAAAATACTTACCATTCATGGTGATTGTCTACAAAGGCGGACATGGGACTTATTTGTACTGTGTATGTGTCATTGGCTGAATATTCAAATAAGCCATAATACGGGTTAAAGAGTTCTCTGGATACCAGGAAGAAAAACTCTCTGGAAGGTCCGCTGTAATCCAGCCTTTAAAAAATTCACAAAAAGAGCAGTCATTATTTTTTTTTCTATTTATTAGGCACATTTTACATAGAGCTCAACTTTCTGTAAAACAGGAAGTCTAATTATCAAGTTTGGTGGTGGTGGTTTAGTCATTAAATCATGTATCAAAAGGTAAGTAACTTAAGTGCCCAGACCCAGGCCATGGGGAGAGAGATTGCAGTGGGAATGCCTTATTTAAGCAGGTTAAACCTGAGGGCATCAGTTAGATACATCCACGGGAACATGGAGTCCTCATGTTTTCCCAAAACACTTTTAAATGGGGGCAAAAAGAGACTTTAGTGAATTGGTGAGAGGATATTACAGATATAAGGCCTCCTAGGGAGATCAGAGGCAAAAGATGGAATGATAGGGCTCAGATGAAAATTTTAAATTATAAAACACCAAGGAAAATTATAGACAAGAAAAGTGAGGGTGTCTAAAGCTTCCTTGGGAAGGTAGCTGAGAAGAGGCTGAAATTCTAGCACCTGAACAACAGTGTAATTTCCATTTTACTCACAAAGACATCAGGGTCAAAGTAAAATCTGAGAAATGATTGTGTGAGGTTTGAGGACTGACAAGCAGCAAACAATGCTGAGAACAAAAAATGCACCAAAGAGGAGTATGTAATAAAGCAATTTGATATGCTCAATTTAAAATGAAAAATATAAAGTACATCTATCTACCGTATGGTAAAAAGTTGACATAAGGGTTCAAAGACAGGAAGGAATTCTGAAGGGGGAATGAAAGCAATGGATAAGTTGGGGTGGTGGGATTTCATAAGACTTCCTTTGTTCACTCTATTTTTTTCCCTCTATGGAATTTCCTTCAATGGCCACTTCTGTATTTTTTTATGACAAAGAAAAAATTCCACATGTGTGGTATGGAATTGTGTAATAGAGAAAAGGATCTTATTATAGGTAGAAGAGGGAGCTGGAATAATAGTAAGGAAAATTAAAAGACTTTCATATATCTTAGGTGAAAGTTTAATAGAATTTTCTTAAAACAGATATCAGCTATCCACATACTAAGTTCTTAATTTTTGCCATATCTGAATATGTATGCACTACTATTTACTTAATATTTCCAGCTTTTCCAATGTAGCCTTGTCTTACACAATATTTTGGAATTGTGATGTGTTAGCTTTATTTCTTTTCTAACGCACATGAAAATAAACACATAAATATTAAAATAAAAAAATATCAGTCTATGTAATAGGCCAAGGCAGCTTCTGGTGGTTTCTTTCCACTGTCCTAGTTCTGGTCTCTGACGCCACCAAAAACAAGTAGATTACTTTTTCCACTTGAACATTCTTCACACAATTAGAGGCTCTCCTTCAACAAATATGTGACTGCCTATTAGGTTTTGCGTACTAATCTAGATGTTAAAGATGCAAAGTTTTATTTTTGCGTCATTTTCTACAAGATTCCAAGTTCAGCAGTGTCTGTATTCCTGGTGCTTGTCCCCTCCTTACGCATGAACAACCTCCTCTCAAGGCAGGGCAAGGAATTCCCTTGTCAAGTTGGTCCTCTGCTCTGAACACTCTCCAGGTGTCAAAGTCTGACCTAAGGGGTGTGTCTCTACTGATCACAATACTCAAGGTGTGGTCTTGTCAGCAAAAACTTAGGGCTCTTGACCTCTCTTCTTGGACACTTTGCTCTACTACTGCAGCTTAATGTCACCCTGCCTTGTGGGCAGTTACTTTACTTTGCTGACTCATCACAAGCTAGTCATCAGCTCAAACCTTTCACCTATGTTGCTTTATACTAGGACTCTCCCACCCTGTCTGCACGTCGCTCTATCTTTTTAAAACCTAAGCACTAGACACTAATATTAATACTTGCCATACTAAATTTCATTTTGTGAGCCTGAGTTCATGATTCTAGTCTATCTAGATCCCTGTGGATGCAAAACTTCTAGAAGAAGGCTTTCTTATCTCTTCTTGCTATTCTTTGGAACTCTGCATTCAGGTGCTTATATCTTTCCTTTTCTTCTTTGCTTTTCACCTCTCTTCTTTGCACAGCTATTTGTAAGGCCTCCCAGACAGCCATTTTGCTTTTTTGCATTTCTTTTCCATGGGGATGGTCTTGATCCCTGTCTCCCGTACAATGTCACAAACTTCACTCCATAGTTCATCAGGCACCCTATCAGATCTAGGCCCTTAAGTCTATTCCTCACTTCCACTGTATAATCATAAGGGATTTGATACAGGTCATACCTGAATAGTCTAGCAGTTTTCCCTACTTTCTTCAATTTGAGTCTGAATTTGGTGATAAGGAGTTCATGATCTGAGCCACAGTCAGCTCCTGGTCTTGTTTTTGTTGACTATATAGAGCTTCTCCATCTTTGGCTGCATAGAATAGAATCAATCTGATTTCGGTGTTGACCATCTGGTGATGTCCATGTGTAGAGTCTTCTCTTGTGTTGTTGGAAGAGGGTGTTTGCTATGACCAATGCATTTTCTTGGCAAAACTCTATTAGTCTTTGCCCTGCTTCATTCCGCATTCCAAGGCCAAATTTGCCTGTTACTCCAGGTGTTTCTTGACTTCCTACTTCAGCATTCCAGTCCCCTATAATGAAAGGACATCTTTTTTGGGTGTTAGTTCTAAAAGGTCTTGGATTTGTTCATAAAACCATTCAACTTCAGCTTCTTCAGCATTACTGGTTGGGGCATAGACTTGGATAACTGTGATATTGAATGGTTTGCTTTGGAGATGAACAGAGATCATTCTGTTGTTCTTGAGATTGCATCCAAGTACTGCATTTTGGACTCTTTCGTTGACCATGATGGCTAATGAGTTAAATTCACCCATTCCAGTCCATTTTAGTTAGCTGATACCTAGAATGTCAACGTTCACCCTTGCTATCTCTTGTTTGACCACTTCCAATTTGCCTTGATTCATGGACCTGACATTCCAGGTTCCTAAGCAATATTGCTCTTTACAGCATCAGACCTTGCTTGTATCACCAGTCACACCCATAGCTGGGTATTGTTTTTGCTTTGGCTCCATCCCTTCATTCTTTCTGGAGTTATTTCTCTACTGATCTCCAGTAGCATATTGTAAATTGTATTATTTCAGCAACTTATTTTCAAAGAGGTTCAAAATATATATATATATAGAAAAAGAATGATATAACAAATGCCAGTTGGTGAAATGGCTGACTTTATCTTTTTGGGCTCCAAAATCACTGCAGATGGTGATTGCAGCCATGAAATTAAAAGATGCTTACTCCTTGGAAGGAAAGTTATGACCAACCTAGACAGCATATTAAAAAACAGAGTCCAAAAGACTGTTCTATACATCTGTGTCTCTTAAAGCAAAGTAAATAAATAAATAAATAAAGCTGTACATAAAAAACGGGGACATTACTTTGTCCACAAAGATCAATCTAGTCAAGGCTATGGTTTTTCCAGAAGTCATGTATGAATGAGAGTTGGACTATAAAGAAATCTGAGTGCCAAAGAATTGATATTTTTGAACTGTGTTGTTGGAGAAGACTCTTGAGAATCACTTGGACTGCAAGGAGATCCAACCAATCCATCCTAAAGGAGATCAGTCCTGGGTGTTCATTGGAAGGACTGATGCTGAAGCTGAAACTGCAATACTTTGGCCATCTGATGTGAAGAGCTGACTCATTGGAAAAGACCCTGATGCTGGGAGGGATTGGGGGCAGGAGGAGAAGGGGACGGCAGAGAATGAGATGGTTGGATGGCATCACCGACTCAATGGACATGGGTTTTGTGTGGACTCCAGGAGTTGATGATGGACAGGGAGGCCTGGCATGCTGCAGTCCATGGGGTCGCAAATAGTCGGACAGGATTGAGTGACTGAACTGAACTGTAGTGAAATGCAGTTATCTTTGGGGAATATGGGTGAATGGTTAATAAGAATTATTTTTATTGTTTTTGTAAATTTCCTGTACATCTGAAATTATTTCAAAATAATGTTTAAAGAATCTTTACCACAAAGTACTATATTTTCTCCCTTTGTGGCAGGATTACTCTCATTTTCTCTGTGCCTTTAAGAACATATGAGATATGGAAAAGTTTGAAACCAGCATTCTGAAATTGGCACTTAAATCATCAAGTACTTCAAAATATTATGGACATTACATGTTTGCTAAGTTTATCATAAATTGCCTGCAGAAATTAGGAGTATACATTTTCTGGACTGTCAAAATCCTTATTCAGGCAGAAGCATCAGTGAAGCCTGGAGGCAAACTAGAAAGAGAAAGAAAAAAATCACATATAGGTTTCCCTATCTTCAAATTTAGCATTTGAAATATTATGGTTTCAAAAGTAAATGAGCAAAAGAGGGTTGAACTAACAAAAGTAAAATACTTAAAGAGTCAGGGAAGTGATGGAACCCTTCCATGAAGATTAGAAGTTAAAACGATCAATTGAGATAATGAAATACAGTGTGTATTCTTTGATGTGTGTAGAGAAAGAATTGTGTTCAGGCAAGTTTAAAGAACCCATGAATTGTAAAAATCAATCAAAATGCCTATAGGACATGGAAAACAGCTATCAGTTGAAGCCAGCTTAGTATAGCTATTATTTAAAATAGCGCTATATCTCCCAAATACACACACATCTATGCAATTCAGTAAAGAAAAAATATCAGTCCAGTTCAAAAAGAAAAAAAAGCTATTTCCTGCAATGTTGTCATCTAGATACAACAACTAATTTAGTGAAGAATAATGTAAAGATATGTGGCCAAAACTCTTTTTGTAAGAGTGATTATTAATGCACATTACCTGGTACTAAATTAAAACACAAACCAACAGATAGTCAAAAGTTGTAAACTTCTAGTATAAGATAAATATGTTATGCATATTTCAAATAACTAGAGATGTAATGTACAACATGGTAAATATTCAATATAACATTGCTGAATATTATATATGAAAATTGTTGAGGGTAAATGCTAAGAGTTTTCATCACAAGGGAGCAAATTTTTCTATTATTTTGTATCTATATGAGACATTTTATATCTATATGAGATGATGGATGCTCACTAAACATACTGTGGCAATCATTTAATGATGTATGTAAGTCAACTCAACTGCAGTGAGGCAGCTAAGCTCGTGTGCCAGATCTACTGGAGGCTGGGCGCCCAGGACCCTGTGCTCCACAACAGAAGAGGCCACCACAGTGAGAAGCCTGTGCACTGCAACAGAAAATTAGACCCCACCTACCATAACTAGAGAAAGGCGACACAAAGCAGTGAAGACCCAGCACAGCCAAAAATTAAAAAAAAAAAAAAATTAAAAGCTGTATGTATTTGTAACTTCAAGTATTCATCTCAAGTCTCTCCAACTTTATATAATATTAAGTTCCCAAAGAGTAGAAATGGTAGTTTCAATGTCTTCCTTTCCAATATAATCCTAGAGATTATGTTTTTTAGTTCATTCAGTTCAGTCACTCAGTCATGTCCAACTCTTTGTGACCCCATGAATCACAGCACTCCAGGCCTCCCTGTTCATCACCAACTCCCAGAGTTCACCCAGTCTCATGTGCATCGAGTTGGTGATGCCATTCATCCATCTCATCCTCTGTCGTCCCCTTCTCCTCCTGCCCCCAATCCCTCCCAGCATTAGGATCTTTTCCAATGAGTCAACTCATTGCATGAGGTGGCCAAAGTACTGGAGTTTCAGCTTCAAAATCAGTCCTTCCAATGAGCACCGAGGACTGATCTTTAGGATGGACAGCTTGGATCTCCTTGCAGTCCAAAGGACTCTCAAGAGTCTTCTCCAACACCACCGTTCTAAAGCATCAATTCTTTGGCGCTCAGCCTTCTTCACAGTCCAACTCTCACATCCATACATGACCACAGGAAAAACCATAGCCTTGACTAGACAGAACTTACATCAAGGTGAAGTTGCTCAGTCGTGTCCGACTCTTTGCGACCCCGTGGACTGTAACCTACTAGGCTTCTCCATCCGTGGGATTCTCCAGGCAAGAATACTGGAGTGGATTGCCATTTCCTTCTCCAGGGATCTTCCCGACCCAGGGATCGAACCCAGGTCTCCCACATTGGAGGCAGACGCTTTAACCTCTGAGCCACCATGGCAGAGTAATTTTTTAAATGTCTCTGCTTTTCAATATGCTATCTAGGTTGGTCATAACTTTCCTTCCAAAGAGTAAGTGTCTTTTAATTTCATGGCTGCAGTCACTATCTGCAGTGATTTTGGAGCCCCCAAAAATAAAGTCTGACACTGTTACCACTGTTTCCCCATCTATTTGCCATGAAGTGATGGGACTGGATGCCATGATCTTCGTTTTCTGAATGTTGAGCTTTAAGTCAATTTTTTCACTCTCCTGTTTCACTTTCATCAAGAGGCTTTTTAGTTCCTCTTCACTTTCTGCAATAATGGTGTTGTCGTCTGCCTATCTGAGGTTATTGGTATTTCTCCTGGAAATCTTGATTCCACCTTGTGCTTCTTCCAGCCCAGCATATCTCATGATGTACTCTGCGTATAAGTTAAATAAGCAGGGTGACAATATACAGCCTTGACATACTCCTGTCTCTTATACACATCTAGATGTATCTGAGGTTATTGGTATTTCTCCTGGAAATCTTGATTCCACCTTGTGCTTCTTCCAGCCCAGCATATCTCATGATGTACTCTGCGTATAAGTTAAATAAGCAGGGTGACAATATACAGCCTTGACATACTCCTTTTCCTATTTGGAACCAGTCTGTTGTTCTTTGTCTAGTTCTCACTGTTGCTGCCTGACCTGCATACACATTTCTCAAGAGACAGGTCAGGTGGTCTGGTATGCCCATCTCTTTCAGAATTTTCCACAGCTTATTTTGATCCACATAGTCAAAGGCCTTTGGCATAGTCAATAAAGCAAAAATAGATGTTTTTCTGGAACTCTCTTGCTTTTTCCATGATCCAGCAGATGTTGGCAATTTGATGTCTGGTTCCTCTTCCTTTTCTAAAAACAGCTTGAACATCTGGAATGTTAACCAAATGTTTACTAATTGGTTAGTTTAAATAAATTGCTCAATTAAAAGTGACAGGGATCCATACTACGTGAATGGCCATGGCAAAATAAAGTAGGGATTCTGTTTTAGAGAAATATACAAAGAAGGATCATCCATGCCTGATGACTGACTGCTAAGCAGAGGATTGATGGCTAAAAGGCGGCTGAAAGCGCTCAAGGTAGCCCAAGTAACTGGACAAAGAAGGCCATGGTTAATATAAAAAGGGAATAGAGGAGGAGGATGTTTTGGGGACAGGATACACTTTGTTTTCTCAGTGTGTAGGAAAAGCCAGGCATAGTCAAAGTATTTGTAGTCTCATAAAACCTACTACCATTATTCACTTCTGAATCATGGCAAAACGAGACTCAGAATCCAACCCCGCTTGAAAGAAGGACTGAGATTCCCGCCCAGATTTGACTGCAGAGTGTCTCCCTTTCACTTGTGGTTTTCCTGAGTTGCTTCATGAGTGCTATGCTAGCAATTAAATATGAGTGCAAAACTTCTGTAAAATCTCACTTAGGCATTTTCTACACATTAGTTTTCATAATACTTGTGAATAAACTTGAGAATTAAAAATAATAGGTTAAAACATCTTTGAAGAACTACTTAGTGAAACAGAATACTAAGGATCTTTTTCGCTTTGTCAAGCACATTCCATTTCAGGAGCAACACCTACACGATTCAGACAAATTTCAAATACTTAACATAATGGTTGCTGCTGCTGCTGCTGCTAAGTTGCTTCAGTTGTGTCCCAGAAATCTTGTGCGACCCCAAAGACAGCAGCCCATCAGGCTCCCCTGTCCCTGAGATTCTTCAGGGAAGAACACTGGAGTGGGTTGCCATTTCCTTCTCCAATATATGAAGGTGAAAAGTGAAAGTGAAGTCGCTCAGTTGTGTCCTACTCTTAGCGACCCCCATGGACTGCAGCCTACCAGGCTCCTCCATCCATGGGATTTTCCAGGCAGGAGTACTGGAGTGGGGTGCCATTGCCTTCTCCAAGAAGGAAGGCATAGTAGGGGCCATTACTTAACTACCTTATGTTTCAGTTCTTCTCTTAAAAGTAGAAATAATAACACTTATAACATGTTTATTAGAATAATTTAAAAGGTTATATAGAATTAATGATCTGCTAGTAATAGTTCATACATGTATGGGTTAGTACTGTTATTACAATGGGGAGTAAAGCTGATGAGATAGTTTTTAGTAGGTATATAAGACTACAAACTCAAATATATAAAATCACATTGGTTAAAGATTATTGTTTTCTCCATAAAATATTTATTTTTTGCCTTATGACTTCATTAACTACAGGAAAGTTATGCATTATAAGACCTGTCTCTTATACACATCTAGATGTGTATAAGAGACAGCTTCTTCACAGTCCAACTCTCACATCCATACGTGACCACTAAAAGAAAATTCCAAATATAATTTAATATAATTAAAAATAAGGTTCTATATTTTCACTTTTCAGAGAAGAATGCAAAACAAAAATAAAATTAATTTCTTATTTAATGATATATATAAATAGTATTTCTTAACAAAAAGTAGAGAATTGTTATGGTCTTCACATACTCAAAAAAAAAAAATGAACAAATGCACAGGCAAATAATTAAAAAAATTAAGATAAAATTCAGAGTGATTTTTGAAGTAAAATAGATACATAATGGTTAATGTCTCACTAATTAAGAGAGTCATCCTGGGGACAAAACAGGGGTGTCTGAATCTGTTGCCTTAATTTCTTTTTAAAACTGGAACATCAGCAAAGGTCACTTCATGGTAATGAGGTCGAGTGGGAGGCATACTAGAAAATCACTTAACAAGTATATACTTCTTATTGAGTGGTCAGGAGATTACCATTGTAATAAAAGAAGAGTAAAAGTGGAGATGTTTATTTTACATTCACACTTACCATTGGCTTTAAGATACTGGAATTCTTCAAGGGCCATCATTCCCCACCACCCCCCTCCCCTTTTTTTTTTTTTGCTTCTGGTGTGCACTATTAATGTTTTTTTTTTTAAATATACTGATTTTTAAAACTCATGTAAATGTCCACACTCAACTCTTGTATTCCTCTTTTAAGTTGGAAGTAAAAATTAAAAATCCAGCCCCTTGAGCATGTTAGTTTTATGCTCATGCCAACAGAAGTGTAACAAGCTATTTTCTGCATTATTTTTAAGGCACAGTCTCCATAACTATATGATGAATGGTAACATCAGAGTGCAGACCTAAGAGTAGCACATTGGCATCACCTTTATGAGATGAAGATGATGGGTTATGTCTGTTACTTTTGGCCCTTTCTTCTAACTTTTAAGTATATGGCAGACTTCCACAGAAGAAGGCATAACGGAGAGTCTTGAACAAGGAATTGTTGTTTGATTTGCAGTGTACAATCTAAAGCCCATTCTCTAACTGGACAAAAAACAATATGCCAAAGTTCAAAGCAATGTCATTGCAATAATCATTTTTATCCATTAGGAGGACCTACAATCTTAAATATTTGGGGAAATAAGTAATTTCAATATGCAGAATCTGATAGAAGTGAAAGAAGAAAATAATAAATATTAATTAAATAACTATCAATAAATAAATATTTATTTACTAAGAGGGATACAAAAGAAATGAAAGAAGAGATAGACAAATTTAAAGGTATATTTGGATTTTGCTGCACTGCAATCAGAATTATTATAACAAGTAAAAATTCAGTAAGGCTATAGAAGATCTGAAGAACTTTATAACTAACAAGCTAATTGATACACTTACAAAATATTTATGCATAAATAACAAAATATACATTCTTTGCAGTGACAGATCTCTCTAGAGTGGACAATATTTTACATTAAAAAGCCTCTATAAGTTTCAAACTTGGGAAATCGCTTCTATTCTTTGACCACAATGGAATTAAAGTGAAAATCAATTATGGAAAGATATCGGAAAATTGTCCATATGTTTGGGAATAAAGTATACATTTTAAATAAGCCATGGGTCAAACAATATCCCAAAAAATTGCTTTAAAAAACAACTGGAAATGAAAACATAACATCAAAATTTTGGAAATGTTGTTAGTCATCCTTAGGATAACGTTATAACATAAATTGCTCATGCTAGAAAATAAGGATTCAAATAAAGGCCCAATCTTCTATTTAAATAAACCATAAACTAAGAAAAAGATTATGCTTATATATGTAAATATGCAAATAAATATTATATATGCCTGCATAGAATAGAAAAACTCAACAAAATAAAAAATCAATAAAAATAGAGAAAAAAAATAAAATAAAAAATTGCTTCTTTCAAAGGACAAGTGAAATTAAAAAAATGTTATCCTGAAAGCGAATCATGAAAAAAAAAATGAGAGAAAAAGAAAACAAAACTTAACAATGTCAGAAAAGAATGAAAGAAAATTGCAAAACCTGTAGATATTAGGATAATAAGTCAATATTATGAACAATTATTGCCTATGTATTTGAAGCCTTTGAGGAAAACACAAACTGCCAACACTTACTAAAAAAACTGATAGATAACCAGATGGGTCTGTATCTACTAAAGGAGTTAAAACTTTCCCAGAAAAACAGCAAAAACCCTCTTCATATCAAGTTGCCTCATAATACAAGTTTATGAAACATTTAAGAAAGAAATAATTCCAATTCTATGCAAACTCCATCACAGAATTAAAAACGAAAAGGATCACTAAAAAATAATTCATGATGACAGCATTGTCCTGACAATACAACCTTTCAAAGACATTACAAAAAAATATAATTATTAACTAATATCCCTCAAGACATATGTCCTCACCTAAACTTTAACAAGTTCATCCCACAATACATTAGACAGATAATATCTTATGACTAATTAAAGTTCACTTTAGGTGGGAAAACTCATTGACTTTTAAAAAACAATGAAATTATTATATAAATGGATGAAATAAGAGAATTCATATAGCAATTTTAATAAATAAGAAAGGCTTTCCACAAAATTCAGTTACCATTCATGATTTTTCAAAATCTCCATTATTTAGAAGAAAATATACTCAGATTTAGAAAGCTGTCTCTGTAAAAACCTACTTTTAATCTTATCCTTAAGAAATGAAAGACTGGATGCTTCTCTATAAGCTCAGGAACTAGAAGAGGAAGCTTGCTTGATTATTTCTAGTCACCTCATAATGGAGGCACTAGGCAGGACAATAGATCAGAAATAAATAAATCCATACAAATTGTACAGAAGAAATAAACTCTATTTCCCAACAGCATGGTTACCTATTTAGAAAGTCCTTTAATCTCAAAATGCTCCTGTAACTTAGAGGTGCATTTAGAAAGGTTGAGGATTCACATTCAGTATGCAAAGATTAGTCATATTTCCATTTCAAGAAATGAATATTTGGAAGTTGAAATTTTTAGAAGGACCATTTATAAGAACATCAAAAATACAAAGTACTTAGGCATGAATATAATGAAATATGAATATAACCTCTACATAGAAGACTATAAAATATTGCTCAGAGAAATTATAGAAGACCCAAATAAATGGAGAAAAATATTATGCTCATAGATCAGATACAATGCAATCTCAATCAAAATCCCAGCAGGCTCTTTTCTATAAAATTGACGAACTGCTTCTAAAATTTTTATGAAAAGACAGAGGATCTTAGAAAGGCAAGCAACTTTGAAAAGGAACAAAGACAAATGATTCACACTATGTGCTATCAAGAATTACAAAAAAGTCACAAAAATTTAGTATTGTTTTAAGGATAAATAAATAGATCATTGGAACAGATTAGGGAGTTCCGATATAGACAAACACATACAAGGTCAAGGGATTTTTCAAAAAAATCCCAAGGTAATTCATCAGGTAAAAGAGAGTCTTTTCAATGAATTATACTAGAACATTTAGATATGCACATACAAATAAAGGGGCATCCAAGTGACGCTAGGGGTAAAGAATCAGACCACCGATGCCGGAGGCATGAGAGACACGGGTTCGATCCCCTGGAGGGGAAGATCCCTGAGGAGGTCAAGGCAACTGACTTTGGTAATCTTGCCTGGAGAATCCCATGGACAGAGGAGACTGCTAGGCTACAGACAGTACAAAGGGTTGCAAAGAGTTGAACATGACTGAACTGACTTAGCACACATACAAACAAAAGTGTGAACTTCTACACTTCTAACTGAAATAAAAAATTTAAGTGCATCGTAAACCTAAACATAAGGACTTGTATGTAAAATGTACAGAACTTGTATATAGAGATATAAAACTTTGGGAAAAATTATTTGTGATATTGAATTAGATATTGAATCAGATATTCAAGTCTGAAAAGATGTGAATAAATGCTTCCTTAAATAAGATACAAATATAAGAATGGTATTTAAGCACAAAAAAGGTACTCGGTATCATTTGGAAAGCAGAGGTTTGAGCAAGTTCCAGACATCCTCAAGGCTAACTGCACAGACTTTTCATGAAATATTTCCAGTCTCCATCTTAAGCAGAGAAATGATGGCTAAAGAAAAGGAATTCTTTGAATTCTGTCTTCTAATGAACAGCTGAGATATCAGTAAAATAATATATATAAATAAAATAATAAAAATAATTTGAATAAAAATAAAACAGAAATATAGTCAAAGTTTGAAAATACAGTCTCTGAAAAGATATCACATTTAAATAAATTTAACCCTAAACTTTATCTAACATGTTGAAAAGTCTTGAAGGAAAACTAAATCTAAAATTTTTATAGCTCCCTAAATATCACTTTGACACAGTGTGTTCCATTCAAAAAAACCACTAGGGAAGGCCAACCATAATTCTTATAAATAAAGTTTCAGTTCAGTTCAGTCACTCAGTCGTGTCCGACTCTTTGCGACCCCATGAATCGCAGCACGCGAGGCCTCCCTGTTCATCACCATCTCCCGGGGGTCACTCAGGCTTACGTCCATGGAGTCCATGATGCCATCCAGCCATCTCATCCTCTGTCATCCCCTTCTCCTGCCCCCAATCCCTCCCAGCATCAGAGTCTTTTCCAGTGAGTCAACACTTTGCATGAGGTGGCCAAAGTACTGGAGTTTCAGCTTTAGCATCATTCCTTCCAAAGAAATCCCAGGGCTGATCTCCTTTAAGATGGACTGGTTGGATCTCCTTGCAGTCCAAGAGACTCTCAAGAATCTTCTCCAACACCATAGTTCAAACGCATCAATTCTTTGGCGCTCAGCCTTCTTCACAGTCCAGCTCTCACATCCATACACAACCACTGGAAAAACCATAGTCTTGACTAGACGGACCTTAGTCGGCAAAGTAATGTCTCTGCTTTTGAATATACTATCTAGGTTGGTCATAACTTTTCTTCCTTGACTAAACGGACCTTTGTTGGCAAAGTAATGTCTCTTCTTTTCAATATGCTATCTAGGTTGGTCATAACTTTTCTTCCAAGGAGTAAGCGTCTTTTAATTTCATGGCTGCAGTCACCATCTGCAGTGATTTTGGAGCCCCCCAAAAATAAAGTCTGACACTGTTTCCACTGTTTCCCAATCTATTTCCCATGAAGTGATGGGACCAGATGCCATTATCTTAGTTTTCTGAATGTTGAGCTTTAAGGCAACTTTTTCACTCTCCTCTTTCACTTTCATCAAGAGGCTTTTTAGCTCCTCTTCACTTTCTGCCATAAGGGTGGTGTCATCTGCATATCTGAGGTTATTGATATTTCTCCCAGCAATATTGATAAAGTTTAGGTTTCATTAATTAAAATTATTATAGATTTTTAAAATTTTTATAAATTTCACATCAAAAAGTATGCATGTACTATAGTTAACAAATGCTTTTTTTTATACCAATAATGTCTAGATTCCAAATTATTTACTTTATCCATTGTCCGAAATAAAAAAAAAAATAGGTCTTTGTATTTTAAACCCAGTGCTGTTTGAGGAAACTTCCCAGAGTAATGTCAAAGCTAACTGGTTCCCTTCACCATATTTAGTGCATGAATGTATTTCTGTCTTTTTTTGCCTTGATTTCACCATTAATAACCTAATATATGAAAAATTTAGAATGGAATCTCCTTATTTTATCCTCCATATGATATTTTAAAGTGTTCATAATATAAACTGTCTGGCAAATATTTTTCTTTTTCTTAAGGAAAAAATAATAATAACAATCAAGACCTGTGTGTGTGTGTATGTGTTTTAAATATGTTTTAACATAATAGTTGTGTCATGAAGTTATGTTGATATAGAAAAGTTAAGATAAACTATTATGAGTAACCATATTTACTATTTTTCTGGAGAAACAGACCAGATGAATAAACTATTATTTATATTTGTGAAGTTTTATGAATTGCAGTAGAATTCTTAAGTTTCCTACAATGGCTAAAGTTGCATTTCATCTTGCAAATCTGTTATTCAACATGAATTAACAAAAATGCATTATTTTAACTGGGCTAATTGGGCAGGGAGCATTGTACTAGTTAAGCACATTCCTAAACTCTGAGGGACACATAACATTTACATTCTCAAAGTGCAATAACAATTTTCTAAAATTTTGACTGCAAATGGCTTGAGTCCTAAGTTGAACATATGTAAGTAACCATAGGCATCTCTTTCAGTTCAGTTCAGTTCAGTCGCTCAGTCGTGTCCGACTCTTTGCGACCCCGTGGACTGTAACCTACTAGGCTTCTCCGTCCATGGGATTCTCCAGGCAAGAATACTGGAGTGGATTGCCATTTCCTTCTCCAGGGGATCTTCCCGACCCAGGGATCGAACCCGGGTCTCCCGCATTAGAGGCAGACGCTTTAACCTCTGAGCCACCAGGGAAGCTCTTTAGGCACATATTTTTAAAATGCTAATAACTGCATATAAAAGTAGTATGAGTCATGTGATGTTTTATACAGAGTAGTGTTATTAGAACACATCTTTGCATTTTTTTTTTTTCTGAATGAAGGGATAAGAAGGTGATGACAGTGATCTTTACTTTGAGCCAGTTTCAATCAGGTGCCTTAGCTGCTTAGAGTTTCTGCTAATGAGGTCAAGGTTAAGGGTCTAATCCCCACATGGGCCAATTAGCATTGTTCTGCTTCCAGTTCGCAAGCTATGTATCTTGCAAAGTGCCCCACTAATAAACGGAAAGCAAGGTGATAAAGTGTGGGGGGATCAGTAAAATTCAGAAAGTCTCTGTTGGCTAACACTCAGGCCCACTGCGATGTTCCAACTGTCATTCTTGGTTCCAAAATCATCTTCTCTGATTTTCAGCTTCTTTATGTTTTTAATCCTCTGTGTTGTTCATATCATACGAAATTAAAATTCTTCTTATCCTTTAAATGCTAGGGATATTTGGATCTCTTCTACAAACCATTAAAGCTTTATTCTCTCAAACTATAGGACCCTTCTTTGTAGCAAAGATTTGCTATTGGTCTGACAATTCACATACGTGCAAGTAGCAGAAATCCTCTGGGAAAATAATTTTTGAATCAGTTATACTGTGCTTATTCATCTTGATATCTGTGTGCCCTGGACATTTTCTATTTCTATAAACATTTGCTGAAAAATGAACAAAAGAGATAGTGAATACAGGAAAGAATGAATGTAGTTTTGGAGTTGCAATTAATTACCTGGCTACTAATCCAGAGCATATATTGCACTTCATAGCATAAGTTTTTAATGTTGAAAAACTTGCAGAACTTTTATTACAAAACAGTTTTTTATTATGAAGAGCTTGTCTCTGTGCCCAGTTATATCTCTAATATTTATGAATAAAGTTCAAGCATTGGCCATGGTTAGTTTTTTTCACTTTTATCGAAAATGTTTATTATGCAATGAGTAGAAATATTTCATCTTCAGCTAACATTATCAGACATTGTCTTCCTCTCAAAATATAATTGTAGTATAGTTTGGAAGGATATCAGATTCAGAGAAACAAAGGGAAGGGGAGAAACCAGATTTGGAAAGTAAGTTTTAAGTTTAAAAGGCAGCGAAAATAGACAGCCACAAAATCATCCTTAATGTGGAAAAGTCTAGCCAGAAACAGCACATGACAGCTATCACTACAGCTCATGATTTAACACAGCTCAGTAGCTACTTTCCTCTGTATTATTCACTCAAGATTCAAAGTCCCAAGGAGCAGAGCCCTACAGATGGGGCCTTAACTACCAGGAGGTGGAGAGAGCAAAGCTCTAGGTCTGCCCTTTCGGTATGACAGCCACCAAACATAAATGTCAATTATAGCCTCTGAAATGTGACGGGTCCTAACTGAGATGTTCTGTGAGTGTAAAACACAATAGGCTGTGAAGGCATAATAAAAATGAAAACAATGTATAAATGTCTCATTAAAATATCTCAATATTTTTATATTGTTTGATGTTGAAATTGATTGAATAAAATATATTTATACATTTAATTTACTTTTATATTTATTGTGACAGTTGGAAAACCTAAAATTATATATGCAGTACACTTTCGATTTATTTCTATTGGACAATGCCGCTGACTCAGATTTTGTAGGTGTTTTCAGTAAGAAGTAAGGTGGCGGCTACCACCAGGGCCCAGACAAGTCCACATACGGTGGTGAGGTAGGAAGTATATAGAGGCTATTTGTGTGCCTCATGGTTTGGAAGAGAACACGTAATTTGTGGGAGACTGACATCCTGATAATGAAGCTCTGATATCAGTGGGATCATCATTCCATTTCATGAAATGGATGTCACAGAGATATTAAGATTTTAGCCTTTGACTTTTGGTTCAAATAAGGTATACCTAAACCAAATCCCTTACTTTTATACAATGGGTCTGACAAATAGATTCAAGGGATTAGATCTGATAGACACAGTGCCTGAAGAACTATGAATGGAGATTTGTAAAATTGTACAGGAAGTGGTGATCAAAACAATCCCCAACAAAAAGAAATGCCAAAAGGCAAAGTGATTGTCTGAGGTGGCCTTACAAATAGATGAGAAAAGAAGAAAAGTGAAAGGCAAAGGAGAAAAGGAAAGCTATACACATTTGAATGCAGGGTTTCAAAAATAGTAAGGAGGGAAAAAAAGCTTTACTAAGTGATCAATGCAAAGAGAGGAAAAAAATAGAATGGGAGATAAGTGGTCTCTCCAAGAAAATTAGAGATACCAAGGGAACATTTCATGCAAAAATGGGCTCAATAAAGAATAGAAATGGTCTGGGCCTAACAGAAGAGAACATATTAAAAAGAGGTGGCAAAAATACACAAAAGATATTAATGACCCAGATAACCACGATGGTGTGATCACTCACCTAGAGTCAGATATCCCGGAATGTGAAGTCAAGTGGGCCTTAGGAAGCATCACTACGAACAAAGCTAGTGGAGGTGATGGAATTCCAGTTGAGCTATTTTAAATCCTAAAAGATGATGCTGTGAAAGTGCTGCACTCAATATGCCAGCAAATTTGGAAAACCCAGCAGTGGCCACAGAACTGGAAAAGGTCAGTTTTCATTCCAATCTCAAAGAAAGGCAATGCCAAAAATGCTCAAACTACCACACAATTGCACTCATCTCACACGCTAGTAAAGAAATGCTCAACATTCTCCAACTAGGCTTCAACAGTATGTGAAATTCCAGATGTGCAAGCTGAGTTTAGAAAAGTCAGAGGGACCAGAGATCAAATTGCCAACATCTGAGGGATCATTGAAAAAACAAGAGTTTCGGAAAAACATCTACTTCTGCTTCATTTACTATGCCAAAACCTTGGACTGTGTGGCTCACAAAGAACTATGGAAAATTCTTCAAGAGATGGGAATAGCAGACCACCTTACCTGCCTCCTGAGAAACCTTTATGTAGGTTAAGAAGCAACAGTTATAACCAGACAAGAAATAATAGACTGGTTCAATATTGGGAAAGGATTACATCAAGGCTGTATATTGTCACCCTCCTTATTTAACTTATATGCAGAGTACATCATGAGAAACGCTGGGCTGGATGAAGCACAAGCTGGAATCAGGATTGCTGGGAGAAATATCAATAATCTCAGATACTCAGATGACACCACCTTTATGGCAGAAAGTGAGGAGGAACTAAAGAGCCTCTTGATGAAAGTGAAAGAAGACAGTGAAAAAACTGACTTAAAACTCAGCATTTAAATAATGAAGATTAGGGAATCCAGTCTCATCACTTCATGGCAAATAGATGGCAAAACAATGGAAACAGTGACAGATTTTATTTTCCTGACCTCCAAAAATCACTGTAGATGGTGTCTGCAGCCATGAAATTAAAAGACACTTGCTCCTCGGAAGAAAAGCTATGACCAACATAGACAGCATGTTAATAAACAGATGTTACTTTGCAAACAAAGGTCCATCTAGTCAAACTATGGTTTTTCCAGTAGTCATGTGTGGATGTGAGAGTTAGACCATAAAAAAGGCTGAGTGCCAAAGAATTGATGCTTTTTGAACTGTGGTGTTGGAGGAGACTCTTGAGTTCCTTGGACTGCAAGGAGATCCAACCAGTCAATCTTAAAGGTAATCAGTCCTGAATATTCATTGGAAGGACTGATGCTAAAGCTGAAACTCCAATACTTCGGCCACCTGATGCAAAGAGCTTACCCATTAGATAAGACCCTGATGCTGGGAAAGACTGAAAGTGGGAGGAGAAAGGGATGACAGAGGATGAGATGGCTGGATGGTATCACTGACTCAATGGACATGAGTCTGAGAAGCTCTGAATGATGGTGATGGACAGGGAGGCCTGGCGTGCTGCAGTCTCTTAGGTCACAAAGAGTCAGACACGACTGATTGACTGAACAACAGAAAGGTAAAACGTGACAATACAGGATACCCTACTAAGGGAGAAACATTAAAGCACTCATTAATCTTTAATAGTAATCTTATTTTCAGATTTTAGTGCCTATTAAAGTGGTCTTGTTAATGTATAATTACATTATGTCATATTTTTGTGTGTATATTAAAGTGTTAATGTGCTCAATGTATGCATTTAATTTCCTCATGATATATAGTTAAAGCAAAATTTACATATGTATTCACTTCTGTGAAATTCTGTATATAGTTGTCAGAGTTTCATGTTGAAAAACAAATCCATACTTTAAAATTCAATATTTCTTATTAAAATTAGATGAATTCATGGCTTCTTTATTTACCTGTCTTCCTTTTTTTTCCATTAGTATTCATTAATATTCCAAATAATTCCCTTATTTCCTTTTACCTGAATAATACCACCTGATAATTCCATGAACATACACACTTTCTTTTCTTTCTTTTAACTATTTTATGGCCAAAATACTACTGTATCAGTTTTATCCCCCATCTCTCATGAGTGCATAAAATATTCTCATCAAAAGACTATCCTCAAAGAAGAAAACAGGCAGTGCTCTAAAAAATAAAGAAAGAAAAAGAGAAAGAAAGCCATGAAAGTCTAAGAACTACACTTCAAACCATTTCTCATCATGGAAACTAATTTCATAATTAGGATTTGGAAGTTAGAGGAAAATGCCCTGCCTCTTCTTGTGATAATAAGCATTTTTTTTTAATTTAATAACTTCATCTAGGTGAAATTTCTGTGTGAGAACTGAATGAGTACTAATTTGTCATCTGTATAATGGAATGTTTTCTATTGACTCTGCAATACGTTCAAATCTCTATAAAGCTTATTTTTCTTAATAGTCTTAACATTGTTGTTCCTGTTTAGTAGGAACTCTTTGGCAATCTTATGGACTGTAGGCCACCAGGCTCCTCTCTCCAAGGGATTTCTCAGGCAAGAACACTGCGGTGGGTTGTCAGTTTCTTCCCCAGAGATATCTTCCCTACCCAGCGACTGAACCCATATCCTGCACTGGCAGGTGGATTCTTTACACTGAGCCACCACGGAAGCCGGGATTAAACATACTTCGTGTTAAATACAACATGAAAAAAAGATCTGTATATGTAGCTCTATTTTGCAACGTTATCTGTATCTGATGCTTCCATGGGCATATCCTAAACCCTATTAATCTTACTAAAAGCATTAAGATAATTTTGCATTTGAATTACACATAATCTCTCTTTGTATTTTTATTGAGTTTCTTTTCTTTTTACAGGTTCTTTTGGTATTACGGTTATATGATCATCTGTTTTCAGTTTACAAATAATCACAAGTAATCATAGGGCAATTCTAATGGAAAAGTGTGAGTATATCATTGATCTGTTAAGATTATTGGAATATGTGGAGCTGTTTCCTTATAATGACCTCCAGAGTGATTTCCAAGACAAAAGACATCGTTAAAAAAGAGGGCAAGTAGTAAAAGAAGACTTTAAAAATTCATCTTGTTGAGGAAAGTAGTAATCACACATCCATACACACATGCTAGACTCATATCACAGGATAAACTTAGGATAGAGTTTTATGTCTTCACAAATCAGGAAATCTAACAGTAATTAGAAATTTAATCATATGGCAAAAATAGAACTATAGCAGAACTTCTGACTTAGATTTCTATTCTAGGGTTATTAAGAAACTAAGAAATAGCTATTTTTACTAGAAAGGGAAAATATTTCTACTTTGAAAATTCACAGAGTATGTTGTTTGAAAAAATAAAGTGAAATTCTATCACAAAGAAGTAACATATTTCTAATTATTCTGTACATGCATATACCATATTTATATAGAGCTAATTTGTATGGCATTACTGATTATTTTATATATAAATTATTATTATACTATGTATTATATGTATTATAATATATATAATGCATAATATGTATTATAATATATTATATAAAATAATGGGTAAGTGTAACAGATACTGTATGACATAAAGTAATATCTATTTCAATTTTATATATTTTATCTATTTCAATTTTATTGATGCCACCATTAATATTTAGTCACTCAATCGTATATGGCTCTTTGTGACCCTGTGGACTGTAGCCCACTAGACTCTGTCCATGGGATTTCACAGGCAAGAATACTGGAGTGGGTTGCCGTTTCCTTCACCAAAGAATCGTCCCAGCTCAGGGGTGGAGCCTGAGTCTCCGGCGTTGCAAGTGGATTATTTACCCTTTACTGTCTGAGTCACCAGGAAGCCCAATGCTACCATTTCAGGGAATCCCAAGGTAATATAATAAACAGTTTCTTATATGCAATATATCATAATTATATTTTAAAATTTTGTAAATTAATTTTATATACTCTTTTCCTCACCCTCTACAATCTCATATATATAAACCTGATGTCATCAATCTGACTGCATCCTTTAGCAATTTTCTCTGTATTTGTATGAAATATTTTGCATACATGTCTGTCTATAAAACTACTTTATTACAATAGCTTATGTGAAATGTACCGTGTCAGTCATGTCTGACTCTTTGTAACCTAGGCTCCTCTGTCCATGGGATTTTGCAGGCCAGAATACTGGAGTGGGTAGCCATTTCCTTCTCCAGGGATCTTCCCAGCACAAGGATCAAGCCTGAGTCGCTTGCATCTCCTGCACTGGCGGCAGGTTCTTTACCACTGTGCCACCTGGCTTCCCATACATCCATACTTATTCTTTAGCTAATATTCTACTAAACATTAAGATGCAGATGTAAGCAATCTTTTGGATTTACTGAAAATATTACATGGAATTAATATTTTATTCAATTATTTATTGAATTCATATATTTAATAAATAAATAAAATGTATTTAATAAAATCATTTATTTTATTCAATAATATATATTCTTTTTCATTGGTATTTTTATTACTATAGGCAAAACTCTGAAAAGAGAGATTTCCTGGTTAAAATATATGATTTATTTTAACTTTAATATACTTAAGAAGTCAGAATTATTCCTCGGGAGGCTTCACAATATCTAACTCTCATGTCAATGAGAGAATCTGTTTCCTTTAATTCTAATAGCTATTTCTAATTTCTAAAAGGAAATTCTAATTTATTTCTTTTGAAGAATCAACAAACTTAAAAATGTATCTATTTTTACCTCCAATTTAGGAAAATATAAAATTCTGTTTAATAATAAGCATCTTTGCATATATGTTTTGTTTATCTGAAAATTTTCTGAATGCTGTTTTTCCAAATTCTTTTCCTACTTCCCCTTTCTCCTTTCATATTTAAGTACTCTACACATAACCAGGATATTAACATGATCTTAAACTTATGAACTATGTTAAAATTCAAATATTTATAATTGACACTCATCTCAGATATAACACTGAATAAACTTTAAAATTTTAAGAAAGCAATTTCAGGTATATATGACTATTACACTTTGGAAATTAATGAAGATTTTGACAAGAGCTTGCCACTCTTTCAGGGTCAAAGCATAGGCAAAACTTGCATGTAGTGAAAAACTGCATTAATGGAAAAGAAGTGGCAGGTTTTGAAGGTTATATTTTGTGGAAATTCTAATACTGTTTTAAAAAGCTTGAATAAATGATCTATCAGAAATACATGCTTTCTCAGAGTTATTGCCTTCTTATAATCTACCAGCATCCGTATTAGCATACTAAATTGCATGAATTTCAAGCTCCTGTCATGGACTGCAAAATCACTGTGGATAGCGACTTCAGCCACAGAATTAAAACACACTTGTTTCTTGGATGGAAATCTGTGACAAATCTAGACAGTGTATTCAAAAGCAGAGATATCACTTTGCTGACAATGTCCATGTAGTCAAAGCTTTGGTTTTTCCAGTAGTCATCTATGAATGTTAGAGTTGGACCACAAAGAAGACTGAACACCAAAGAATTGATGCTTTTGAATTTGGGTGCTGGAGAAGACTTTTGAGAGTCCCTTGGACAGCAAGGAAATCAAACCAATCAAACCAACATACCCTGAATATTCACTGGAAGGATTGATGCTGAAGCTGAACCCCAATACTTTGGGCACCTGATGTGAAGTGCTGACTCACTGGAAAAGACTCTGAAGTTGGGAAAGGTTGACAGCTGGAGGAGAAGGCAGTGATAGAGGATAAAATGGTCGGATGGAATCACCAACTTAATGGACATGAGTTTGAGGAATTTCTGGGAGATAGTGAAGAACAGCAAAATCTCTGGTGTGCTGCAGTCCTTGTGGTCACAAAGAGTCAGACACAACTTAGAGACTGAACAACAAAAACAGGTGACTCTTGCTGCCTGGCCATAGCCACCAAGTGAATACTTATCTAACTGAATTATGAAGAAACATATCACTTCTTATATATACATGTGTGAAAAAAAAAAACAAAGTAAGTGAATGACTCAGAATTTAACAGATCACACTGCTTTTTTCCCCTATTTAAGAAAAGTAAAACACACACACACAAGAACTTGTCTTCTAGCTTTAGGACGCATAGCTGCAGCTAAACATATATAGTAGAATGAAGAGTATCAAGGATATGGCCGTTTATTGATATATTCAATATGCTACTATACTTACTAGTCAGATACACACATATATTGCATGCTTTGCCATGTTTATTTAAACCAAGCATTTGAAGAAATGAGTGAAAGAAGACTTTCCAAGCACAGCGTCATTGTGAGGCTTCTCCTTTGATTATTTTCTGTATAGTCATTTTTCCTGTGGTTAGACATATGAATACCTGCTTAGTTCAGTTCAGTTCAGTCGTGTCTGACTCTTTGCAACCCCCATGGCAACAGTTAGAACTAGACATGAAACAACAGACTGATTCCAAATAGGAAAAGGAGTACATCAAGGCTGTATATTGTCACCCTGCTTATTCAACTTATATGCAGAGTACATCATGAGAAACGCTGGACTGGAAGAAACACAAGCTGGAATCAAGATTGCCGGGAGAAATATCAAGAACCTCAGATATGCAGATGACACCACCCTTATGGCAGAAAGTGAAGAGGAACTCAAAACCTCTTGATGAAAGTGAAAGAGGAGAGTGAAAAAGTTGGCTTAAAGCTCAGCATTCAGAAAACGAAGATCATGGCATCTGGTCCCATCACTTCATGGGAAATAAATGAGGAAACAGTGGAAACAGTGTCAGACTTTATTTTGGGGGCTCCAAAATCACTGCAGATGGTGACTGCAGTCATGAAATTAAAAGACATTTGGAAGAAAAGTTATGACCAATCTAGATAGCATATTGAAAAGCAGAGACATTACTTTACCAACAAAGGTCTGTCTTAGTCAAAGCCATGGTTTTTCACATAGTCATGTATGGATGTGAGAGATGGACTATAAAAAAAGCTGAGCACCGAAGAACTGATGCTTTTGAACTGTGGTGTTGGAGAAGACTGTTGAGAATCCCTTGGATTGCAAAGAGATCCAACCAGTCCGTTCTGAAGGAGATCAGTCCTGGGTGTTCTTTGGAAGGAATGATACTAAAGCTGAAACTCCAGTACTTTGGCCACCTCATACGAAGAGTTGACTCATTGGAAAAGACTCTGATGCTGGGAGGGATTGGGGGCAGGAGGAAAAGGGAATGGCAGAGGATGAGATGGCTGGATGGCATCACTGACTCGATGGACGTGAGTCTGAGTGAACTCCGGGAGTTGGTGATGGACAGGGAGGCCTGGCGTGCTGCGATTCATGGGGTTGCAAAGAGTCGGACACGACTGAGCAACTGAACTGAACTGAAATGAAGAGATAAAATAAAATCTGAAAGCTACACATGATGGGGAAGAAAAGAAAAAAAAAAAGTGTTCAAAATTATATTTGAAGAAATCATGGCTGAAAACTTCCCAGACCTAAATAAGAAAACAGATACCCAGGTACCAGAAGCACAGAGGATCCCAAACAAGTTGAATCCAAACAGGCTCATACCAAGATAAATCATAATTAAAATTGCAAAAGTTAAAGAGAAGATTCTCAAGACAGTAAGAGAAATACAAAATCAATTGTAGGGGAACCCCGATAAAGCTATCAGCTGATGACAGAAACTGCAGGCCAGAAGGGAGTATCATGATATATTCAAAGTCTTGAAAGGGAAAAATCTGCAACCTAGGATAATTTACCTAGCAAGATTATGCAGTGGAGAAAAGACAGTCTTTTCAAAAAGTGATGTTGGGAAAGCTGGACAGCTGCATGTAAATAAAAGAAGTTAGAATACTTCCTAACTTCATTTGTACTTCCAGAAACAAAAGTAAACTCAAAATGATTTAAAGGTCAAACTTAAGACATGACACAATGAAAATCCTAGCAGAATACACAGGCAAGATATCGTGGAAATAACTCATGGCAATATTTTCTTAGATGAGTCTCCCCAGGCAAAAGAAATAAAAGCAAAAACAAGTAAATGGCACCTAATCAAATTTATAAGTTTTCACACAGCATAGGAAACCATGAACCAAACAGAAAGACACCGATGGAATGGGAGAAAGTATTTGCAAATGATGTGACCAACAGGAGTTAATACCTTATATATATAAACAGCTCACGCAACTTGATATGAAACAATCCAGTCAAAAAAGGGCAGAAGACCTAAACAGATATTTTTCCAAAGAAATCCTATGTGGATTTAGAAAGATGGCAATGATGACCCTGTATGCGAGACAGCAAAAGAGACACAGATGTATAGAACGGAATTTTGGACTCTGTGGGAGAGGGAGAGGGTGGGATGATTTGGAAGAATAGCATTGAAACATGTATACTATCATGTAAGAACGAAGCACCAGCCTATGTTCGATACAGGATACAAGATGCTTGGGGCTGGTACACGGGGATGATCCATAGAGAGGATATGGGGTGGGATGTGGGAGGGGGATTCAGGATTGGGATCTCATATACACCCATGGTGGATTCATGTCAATGTATGGCAAAACCAATACGGTATTGTAAAGTAAAAATTTAAAAAAATTAAAAAAAAAAAGAAATCCTAGATGGTCAACAGACATGAGAAGATGCTTAACATCACTACTTAATAGAGAAATGCAAATCAAAACCACAATAAAGTATCACTTCACATCGGTCAGTCCAGTTCAGTTCAGTTCAGTCGCTCAGTCATGTCCAACTCTTCATGACCCCATGGACGGCAGCACACCAGGCCTCCCTGTCCATAGCCAACTCCTAGAGTTTATTTAAATTCATGCCCATCAAGTCGGTGATGCCATCCAATCATCTCATCCTCTGTCATCCCCTTTTCCTCCCGCCTTCAATCTTTCCCAGCATCAGGATCTTTTCAAATAAGTCAGCTCTTCACACCAGGTGGCCACAGTATTGGAGTTTCAGCTTTAGGATCAGTCCTTCCAATGAATATGCAGGACTGATTTTCTTCAGGATGGACTGGTTGGATCTCCTTGCTGTTCAAGGTACTCCCAAGAGTCTTCTCCAGCACCACAGTTCAAAAGCATCAATTCTTCAGCACATAGCTTTCTTTTTTGTTCACCTCTCACAACCATAATGACTACTGGAAAAACCATATGTCAGAATGGCTATAATGAAAAGCCTACAAATAATAAATGCTCAGAGCATGTGGAGTAAAGGGAACTCTCCTATACTGTTAGTGGAAATGGAAATTGCTGCAGCCACTATGGGAAATAGTATCAGTTCAGTTCAGTTCAGTCGCTCAGTTGTGTCTGACTCTTTGCGACCCCATGAATCGCAGCACGCCAGGCCTCCCTGTCCATCACCAACTCCCGGAGTTCACTCAGACTCACATCCATCGAGTCCGTGATGCCATCCAGCCATTTCATCCTCGGTCGTCCGCTTCTCCTCCTGCCCCCAATCCCTCCCAGCATCAGAGTCTTTTCCAATGAGTCAACTCTTCGCATGAAGTGGCCAAAGTACTGGAGTTTCAGCTTCAACATCATTCCTTCCAAAGAAATCCCAGGGTTGATCTCCTTCAGAATGGACTGGTTGGATCTCCTTGCAGTCCAAGGGACCCTCAAAAGTCTTCTCCAACACCACAGTTCAAAAGCATCAATTCTTTGGCGCTCAGCCTTCTTCATGGAGGTCCTTTAAAAATCTAAAAATAGAGTTACCATATGATTCAACATCATTCCCATGCCTAATTATTTATCTGGAAAAATTAAGACCCTAATTTGAAAATATACCTGCACCCCCAACATTCACAGCAGCACTGTTTACAATAGCGAAACATGAAAACAACTCAAATGTCCATTAGCCAATGATTAGCTTAATAAAATGTGACATGCATCATCTGCTAGTGGGCATTTGAGTTTTTCCCATATTTTGACTATTGTAAATAGTGCTGCTATGAATGTTGGGGTGCATGTATCTTTAAGAATTAGGGTCTTTGTCTTTCCAGATGAATAACCAGGAGTGAATGCTGGATTGTATGTAACTGTATTTTTAGATTTTTAAGGGACTTCCATACTGTTTTCCATAGTGACTGAATATATAGTTAGATAAATGAATCACTTTGCTCTATACCTGAAGCAGAATATTGCAGTCAACTATAAATCAATAAAAACATCAAATAGACATTAAGTCTTATTTATTTTTCTTTATTTTCCTTTGAGAGTATGAGATAAAGTTAATAAGCACATAATCTCACACACTGACATAAAGAGAAAGGTTTAGATAAGCCGTATGAGTTCCAGAAGTTTTAGAAAACAGGACTTTGGAGGGCATACAGAATTTATCTCTTTTCATCTTAGCACAAGCAATTTTCTTTCATGAATCTATCAAGTGTGAGAAAAAATAAAGTTCTAATTTTTACAGTCAGCTCCCCAACCAATTTGTAAGGCAATTTTGAGGCAGGTTTGTGTTCATTGCTTTTCAGGGTCTTACTAACTAAACTGTTTACCAGATACTGCTTTGAAGACTATATTAGTTTAAAGTATAATATTGGTATTAAAAATCTTAACATTTCCACTTGGAAATAGGAAGACCAGAAAATCTGTTTGAAAATCCACGGGAATAGTGATCAAGACCTGAAATAACTTTGGAATGGACAAGTGGAAAGGAACATCATTCTACGGTTATCTACACCAATCCAAAGATACTTAGGAAAGATTTTGATGCTGATAGTTTTTCAACAAAGTAATTTTGATGATGTCTATAATAAACAGATTCATCTAGTAATTAGAGGCAAAATGAACCTCATTATGGAAATAAATCTGCATTATTTTTGGTGCAATTGGATTGGGAAAACTTTGTAACAGTATGTTGCTGTTCACAAAAGCAAAACAACTCAATTCATCCACTTGCAGAGGAAAATATTTTCTGTCCAGAAGTGGTAAGAGGGTTTAGCTGAGCCCCATAAATATTCCTGCCTGAATGTGAAGCTTGAAGCTTCAGTGTGAATGTCTGTGGTCCCACATGCACAGATGTCTGTGAACAAAGGAAAAAACCAGAGTCTAGTGTTACTGAAGTTTCAGCCAGTTCAGCTGAGTAGTTCAGTCGTGTCTGATTCTTTGCGATCCCATGGACTGCAGCACACCAGGCTTCCCTGTCTATCACCAACTCCTGGAGTTTGCTCAAATTCATGTCCATCCAGTTGACGATGCCATCCAATCATGTTTCAGTAGGTTAGAAAAACTCTAAAATGTATTTGAGAATTAGTGAGGAACTATCTATTCTCTATATATTACTCATAAAGTACAACTGATTAAAGCATTTGATGCTTAACAAGAGTTATTCTTAGAATTGTAATTTTTGAATTAGAGCATTAGAATCAAGGACAGTGCAAATATAGGACATACTTATAAGACTGAAATGTCAACACATATGTACATAGATGGTAAATACTTCAGAGTCCCTATTCATAAACTCAAAATATGGCTCTAAGATTCTTAAAAGCCAAAGGAAAACACATTTTATTGTGTGATTTTCTAGTCTTTCCTGACTTCCAGGTAGAAATGTTAAACTTTTGGATATAAATACTATACACTAAACTGATATAGTCTTCAAAGCACATTGGGTTTATAATACTAATTAATGTAATTAACCAGAGAATGAGAAACTGTCCCAAAGATATATAGAAACTGTCCCCCAAATTCTTCAATCATCACTATCAATCTTGAAAATTCTCACAGTCCTATAGCAAAGCTAGGTGAAAACTTAAGAAGTATTATTTGTGTCAATGAAATCAAAACCAATCTGAAAGAATATGGACATTGTTTTAAAGCCTGAATGCATTGGACAAACCAAAGTCAGTCAAGGAGCAAAACGCCATGGCTACATTCAGAAAAGAGAATATAGGTAAATCAAGTAGTCTTTATGTCTGGAATAGATAGCATAAGCCACTAAGATCTCCCCACTCAAAGCATCCGAGATACTCCTGATTGAGCCACAAGACACTGCCATGTTGGCCCAAATCAAAAGTAAATGGGAAACCAGACTGACTGGTGCTGAGACACTCCCTCCTTTCAAAGCCCTTGACTCCTGCTTCTAGTCCACCTTGGCCTGGGATAGTCTACAAAAAGTAATGATCAGTGATGCAGCTGGAGCTCCTTGTCTCTCAGGGGGATTCAAAGGCCCTAATCACCTTATTCTGAGTACAGTGAGGAATTCTAGGGACTCAAACTGTGCGGTTCTATTGATTACAGACACCGAGTCACCACTGAGCCTGTTCTCATTGTGTCTGATTCTTTGCGACCCCCAGGACTCCAGCCCATCTGCCGTTTGTCCATGGGATTTCCCAGGTAAGAATACTGGGGTGGGTTTCCATTTTCTCCTCCAGGGGATCTTCCTAACACAGGGATCAAGCTGGTGTCTTCTGCATCTCCTACATTGGCAGGAAGGTTCTTCACCACTGAGCCACCTGGCGGGGGTGGGTTGGGGACTAAAATTTAACTGGTGGATTTGAGATAAGAGTCACAGCAGGGAAGAGAAACTGAAGGCATCTTGTGCGTGAAAGTGAAAGTCACTCACTCGTGTCCGACTCTTTGTGATCCCATGGACTGTACAGTCCATGGAATTCTACAGGCCAGAATACTGGAGTGGGTAGCCTTTCCCTACTTCAGGGGATCTTCCCAATCCAGAAATCGAACCCAGATCTCCCACATTGCAGGTGGATTCTTCATCAACTGATCCACAAGGGAAGCCCAAGAATACTGGAGTGGGTAGCCTATCCCTTCTCCAGTGGGTCTTCCCAACCCAGGAATTGAACCAGGGTCTCCCCCATTGCAGGCAGATTCTTTACCAACTGAGGTATCCAGGAAGCCCATCTTGTGCATAAAGTGAAGTCGCTCAGTCCTGTCCAACTCTTTGCGACCCCATGGACTGTAGCCCACCACTCTCCTCCATCCATGCGATTTTCCAGGCAAGAGTACTGGAGTGGGTTGCCATTTCCTTCTCCAGGGAATCTTCCTGATGCAGGGATTGAACCCGGGTCTCCAACATTATAGACAGATGCTTTACTGTTTGAGCCACCAGGGAAGTCCTGTGTGGGGACCTTTAGAAAGCAATGCACTATTGTGACTTCTGCTGAATTTTTAATTGTGATCATGTTTTACATGCTTGTAATAAGAATGTTCATAAAGGTCAGAGGGAATCCTCCCGACTGGAAATAATTTAAAGTGAAGAAGTTAGTGGGATATGTAATTCATAAAAAAATTAAAAAAAAAAAGAAATCCTAGATGGTCAACAGACATGAGAAGATGCTTAACATCACTACTTAATAGAGAAATGCAAATCAAAACCACAATAAAGTATCACTTCACATCGGTCAGTCCAGTTCAGTTCAGTTCAGTCGCTCAGTCATGTCCAACTCTTCATGACCCCATGGACGGCAGCACACCAGGCCTCCCTGTCCATAGCCAACTCCTAGAGTTTATTTAAATTCATGCCCATCAAGTCGGTGATGCCATCCAATCATCTCATCCTCTGTCATCCCCTTTTCCTCCCGCCTTCAATCTTTCCCAGCATCAGGATCTTTTCAAATAAGTCAGCTCTTCACACCAGGTGGCCACAGTATTGGAGTTTCAGCTTTAGGATCAGTCCTTCCAATGAATATGCAGGACTGATTTTCTTCAGGATGGACTGGTTGGATCTCCTTGCTGTTCAAGGTACTCCCAAGAGTCTTCTCCAGCACCACAGTTCAAAAGCATCAATTCTTCAGCACATAGCTTTCTTTTTTGTTCACCTCTCACAACCATAATGACTACTGGAAAAACCATATGTCAGAATGGCTATAATGAAAAGCCTACAAATAATAAATGCTCAGAGCATGTGGAGTAAAGGGAACTCTCCTATACTGTTAGTGGAAATGGAAATTGCTGCAGCCACTATGGGAAATAGTATCAGTTCAGTTCAGTTCAGTCGCTCAGTTGTGTCTGACTCTTTGCGACCCCATGAATCGCAGCACGCCAGGCCTCCCTGTCCATCACCAACTCCCGGAGTTCACTCAGACTCACATCCATCGAGTCCGTGATGCCATCCAGCCATTTCATCCTCGGTCGTCCGCTTCTCCTCCTGCCCCCAATCCCTCCCAGCATCAGAGTCTTTTCCAATGAGTCAACTCTTCGCATGAAGTGGCCAAAGTACTGGAGTTTCAGCTTCAACATCATTCCTTCCAAAGAAATCCCAGGGTTGATCTCCTTCAGAATGGACTGGTTGGATCTCCTTGCAGTCCAAGGGACCCTCAAAAGTCTTCTCCAACACCACAGTTCAAAAGCATCAATTCTTTGGCGCTCAGCCTTCTTCATGGAGGTCCTTTAAAAATCTAAAAATAGAGTTACCATATGATTCAACATCATTCCCATGCCTAATTATTTATCTGGAAAAATTAAGACCCTAATTTGAAAATATACCTGCACCCCCAACATTCACAGCAGCACTGTTTACAATAGCGAAACATGAAAACAACTCAAATGTCCATTAGCCAATGATTAGCTTAATAAAATGTGACATGCATCATCTGCTAGTGGGCATTTGAGTTTTTCCCATATTTTGACTATTGTAAATAGTGCTGCTATGAATGTTGGGGTGCATGTATCTTTAAGAATTAGGGTCTTTGTCTTTCCAGATGAATAACCAGGAGTGAATGCTGGATTGTATGTAACTGTATTTTTAGATTTTTAAGGGACTTCCATACTGTTTTCCATAGTGACTGAATATATAGTTAGATAAATGAATCACTTTGCTCTATACCTGAAGCAGAATATTGCAGTCAACTATAAATCAATAAAAACATCAAATAGACATTAAGTCTTATTTATTTTTCTTTATTTTCCTTTGAGAGTATGAGATAAAGTTAATAAGCACATAATCTCACACACTGACATAAAGAGAAAGGTTTAGATAAGCCGTATGAGTTCCAGAAGTTTTAGAAAACAGGACTTTGGAGGGCATACAGAATTTATCTCTTTTCATCTTAGCACAAGCAATTTTCTTTCATGAATCTATCAAGTGTGAGAAAAAATAAAGTTCTAATTTTTACAGTCAGCTCCCCAACCAATTTGTAAGGCAATTTTGAGGCAGGTTTGTGTTCATTGCTTTTCAGGGTCTTACTAACTAAACTGTTTACCAGATACTGCTTTGAAGACTATATTAGTTTAAAGTATAATATTGGTATTAAAAATCTTAACATTTCCACTTGGAAATAGGAAGACCAGAAAATCTGTTTGAAAATCCACGGGAATAGTGATCAAGACCTGAAATAACTTTGGAATGGACAAGTGGAAAGGAACATCATTCTACGGTTATCTACACCAATCCAAAGATACTTAGGAAAGATTTTGATGCTGATAGTTTTTCAACAAAGTAATTTTGATGATGTCTATAATAAACAGATTCATCTAGTAATTAGAGGCAAAATGAACCTCATTATGGAAATAAATCTGCATTATTTTTGGTGCAATTGGATTGGGAAAACTTTGTAACAGTATGTTGCTGTTCACAAAAGCAAAACAACTCAATTCATCCACTTGCAGAGGAAAATATTTTCTGTCCAGAAGTGGTAAGAGGGTTTAGCTGAGCCCCATAAATATTCCTGCCTGAATGTGAAGCTTGAAGCTTCAGTGTGAATGTCTGTGGTCCCACATGCACAGATGTCTGTGAACAAAGGAAAAAACCAGAGTCTAGTGTTACTGAAGTTTCAGCCAGTTCAGCTGAGTAGTTCAGTCGTGTCTGATTCTTTGCGATCCCATGGACTGCAGCACACCAGGCTTCCCTGTCTATCACCAACTCCTGGAGTTTGCTCAAATTCATGTCCATCCAGTTGACGATGCCATCCAATCATGTTTCAGTAGGTTAGAAAAACTCTAAAATGTATTTGAGAATTAGTGAGGAACTATCTATTCTCTATATATTACTCATAAAGTACAACTGATTAAAGCATTTGATGCTTAACAAGAGTTATTCTTAGAATTGTAATTTTTGAATTAGAGCATTAGAATCAAGGACAGTGCAAATATAGGACATACTTATAAGACTGAAATGTCAACACATATGTACATAGATGGTAAATACTTCAGAGTCCCTATTCATAAACTCAAAATATGGCTCTAAGATTCTTAAAAGCCAAAGGAAAACACATTTTATTGTGTGATTTTCTAGTCTTTCCTGACTTCCAGGTAGAAATGTTAAACTTTTGGATATAAATACTATACACTAAACTGATATAGTCTTCAAAGCACATTGGGTTTATAATACTAATTAATGTAATTAACCAGAGAATGAGAAACTGTCCCAAAGATATATAGAAACTGTCCCCCAAATTCTTCAATCATCACTATCAATCTTGAAAATTCTCACAGTCCTATAGCAAAGCTAGGTGAAAACTTAAGAAGTATTATTTGTGTCAATGAAATCAAAACCAATCTGAAAGAATATGGACATTGTTTTAAAGCCTGAATGCATTGGACAAACCAAAGTCAGTCAAGGAGCAAAACGCCATGGCTACATTCAGAAAAGAGAATATAGGTAAATCAAGTAGTCTTTATGTCTGGAATAGATAGCATAAGCCACTAAGATCTCCCCACTCAAAGCATCCGAGATACTCCTGATTGAGCCACAAGACACTGCCATGTTGGCCCAAATCAAAAGTAAATGGGAAACCAGACTGACTGGTGCTGAGACACTCCCTCCTTTCAAAGCCCTTGACTCCTGCTTCTAGTCCACCTTGGCCTGGGATAGTCTACAAAAAGTAATGATCAGTGATGCAGCTGGAGCTCCTTGTCTCTCAGGGGGATTCAAAGGCCCTAATCACCTTATTCTGAGTACAGTGAGGAATTCTAGGGACTCAAACTGTGCGGTTCTATTGATTACAGACACCGAGTCACCACTGAGCCTGTTCTCATTGTGTCTGATTCTTTGCGACCCCCAGGACTCCAGCCCATCTGCCGTTTGTCCATGGGATTTCCCAGGTAAGAATACTGGGGTGGGTTTCCATTTTCTCCTCCAGGGGATCTTCCTAACACAGGGATCAAGCTGGTGTCTTCTGCATCTCCTACATTGGCAGGAAGGTTCTTCACCACTGAGCCACCTGGCGGGGGTGGGTTGGGGACTAAAATTTAACTGGTGGATTTGAGATAAGAGTCACAGCAGGGAAGAGAAACTGAAGGCATCTTGTGCGTGAAAGTGAAAGTCACTCACTCGTGTCCGACTCTTTGTGATCCCATGGACTGTACAGTCCATGGAATTCTACAGGCCAGAATACTGGAGTGGGTAGCCTTTCCCTACTTCAGGGGATCTTCCCAATCCAGAAATCGAACCCAGATCTCCCACATTGCAGGTGGATTCTTCATCAACTGATCCACAAGGGAAGCCCAAGAATACTGGAGTGGGTAGCCTATCCCTTCTCCAGTGGGTCTTCCCAACCCAGGAATTGAACCAGGGTCTCCCCCATTGCAGGCAGATTCTTTACCAACTGAGGTATCCAGGAAGCCCATCTTGTGCATAAAGTGAAGTCGCTCAGTCCTGTCCAACTCTTTGCGACCCCATGGACTGTAGCCCACCACTCTCCTCCATCCATGCGATTTTCCAGGCAAGAGTACTGGAGTGGGTTGCCATTTCCTTCTCCAGGGAATCTTCCTGATGCAGGGATTGAACCCGGGTCTCCAACATTATAGACAGATGCTTTACTGTTTGAGCCACCAGGGAAGTCCTGTGTGGGGACCTTTAGAAAGCAATGCACTATTGTGACTTCTGCTGAATTTTTAATTGTGATCATGTTTTACATGCTTGTAATAAGAATGTTCATAAAGGTCAGAGGGAATCCTCCCGACTGGAAATAATTTAAAGTGAAGAAGTTAGTGGGATATGTAATTCACTTCCAAACCACCTTCCTGTCCCTTCTCTGATGGCCCAACAAAAGTAATATAGAATGCCAGGGAGAGAAGGGGAAAATACAGCCTTGATTAGTACTTAATATCAGCAGAAATAACCAGAGATGAAATATTTCAACAAAACTGTCATGATGGCAGCGAAAAATGCTCATGGGATCTGAAGACTTAAAATAGCTTACTGTCAAATGAATTTAGTTGTTTCACTCACAGACCAACTATTCCAGAAATTGTGACTATAACACCTAGGCTAATGGCACTGGGTATGCAATCTTAGACATTGTGAACAACATTTTTATGTCCTACCAGTATCTGAGGACCAAGACCAATTTCCATCCATGTGGCAAGTCCTCTAATAAAGGACTGAAGCAGTTTTCAAGGGGTAAGGATTACTGTATGTTTTTTCGCACCAGAAAGCAAGGTTTAAGGAATGTTTAAGTGAAGGTTAAAAGACATACTAGCATTAAACTGAGAATTTTTCATAGAAAGATTGTAAGGAATTGAAACGGAAATAACTTTCTCACTATGCTGTTACTCCTATCTAATGCTGCTGCCATGTAACAGCTAAAATCATCTTGAGAACTGCCTCATCCAATATCTCCATAATTTGGGAAACAATAGTGGGGCTGAGTGACTTCACTTTCACTTTTCACTTTCATGCATTGGAGAAGGAAACGGCAACCCACTCCAGTGTTCTTGCCTGGAGAATCCCAGGGACAGTGGTGCCAGGAGCCAGCGTGAGGAATCCCACCCATGACAAGGTCATGCAGCAGAGTCCTGATGGGTAAGGTGAGTCAGGCCTCAGGTTTTCCCCCTGGTATTTCCTGAGCAGGTACCCCCCAAAATAAGAATCTGCCTGCTTTTCCACTCTTCTGACATTCTCTGGAAAAAGTTAACTCAGGGCTTTAGTCTCTTCTGCATTTGAAAGGGATGTTTCAGTTAAACCCCCTCTGATAGCTCTCTAACTTGCCTAACAGGTTCCCCTGGATTCTTACAGCTTGTGAATTGCTTACAGCCCCCCCAACTGTGAGAGGCACAAAGCTTAAACATCTTAAAGATATAGAACATTTTGGAGTTAAGAATTAGTTTGGTGAAGAGTTTGTTGAGTTAATGTTTGCTGCCAGGCCTCCAGATTCTTTATCTTTTAGGCACCTGGGAGGATATTAATCAATGTAATCAGGATATGGAAAAAGGTATATAGTAGTTTTGATGTTAGCAACACTAGACTTTTGAGTTAATTACTTTTCTTTTGTTATAAATCACTGTACTCCTTTTACTTGTTATAAATTGTTGTATTTTTGCTATGTAAGAATGTAACTTTATTTAGTGTTTTCTGAGAGTGTCACCAGACTTTGGGAAGATCAACACAAATGAGTCTTCTGGTTGACAAACCCTTATCAGAAAAAAGGCTGTAAAATGTTAATTGGCCCTTTTGGCCGTAAGATGATGTAAATCACCTAAGACTTGTAAATCACTTCCAAACCACCTTCCTGTCCCTTCTCTGATAGCCCAACTACCTAGTTGTGTACAACTAGGTATGCAGAAAGAAAAGCCTGGTTTTGATAAGAGTCTAGGCTGCTAACACTGCATAATTTTGTATTACCCATTGATCTCTATGTACAATCAAAAAGGTATAAAAGGCCTTTCTAGACAATAGAGGCTGGGCCAGTCATTGGAAGGACTGGTTTCCTCCGTGTCTCCTCTTTAATTTCAGGCTGAATTCCCATCTGGGGCGTGTAGGCTCGCCATGTCTACTTACTTGCCCTGGCTTCTAAGATCCATAAGAGAGAGAGCCCAAGGTGGGTCACTGTCCGATATTCAAATGGGCGCCGGTGGCCCAATGTAGATGGTGCACATTCCTTGTCTGGAATTTTATTGGCTTTCCACGGAAACCAAGTTATTCAGCCTCTTTTCTCCCCTTAATTTTCCTACTACACTATTTCTTCCTAATCTAATCTTATATTAATAAACAAGTTTTCCTTGCTTACGCCATCCATGCTTCAAATTTCCCGGGATCCACCGGTACTGGACCCCGGCACAGCAGAGCCTGGTGGGCTGCTGTCTATGGGGTCACACAGTCGGACACAACTGAAGTGACTTAGCAGCAGCAGCAGCAGCAGTGTCAATACAAGACTCGGAAGACCTAGATCCTCTGCCCAATTCTATCATTTACTAGGTATGTGACTTTGAGGCAAAATCTTCCTGTTTTGTCTCATTTTTTCCCATTTATAAAATGAACTCTTATAGGCCCTTCATACTTGACAATAATGAAAATTTCTGCTGTTGAATTTAAGTCACACTTAGCCTTTAGAAATTTCCCTTTCAGAGAAGACTTTGTTTCTTCTTGTGTAGCTTACTTTGCTTCTCTTGTTTAAAATAGGGGAGAGAGAGAGAAAGAGAGAGAGAGACAAAGGGAGGTCTTAAGAGAGAAAGGCAGAAGTCAGCAACAAATAGCAGCTCAGCAGGGCAGGGATGAGCAGAACACAGATATCAGCAAA
Source organism: Cephalophus harveyi (assembly GCA_006410635.1). Taxonomy (NCBI): domain Eukaryota; kingdom Metazoa; phylum Chordata; class Mammalia; order Artiodactyla; family Bovidae; genus Cephalophus; species Cephalophus harveyi. The sequence continues at coordinate 175,089 of SJYT01040463.1, forward strand.
GTACAGGCTCTAGAAACAGCAAAGGTGGGTTTGAATCCTGGATTTCTACACACAGATTTACATGGGTTTATGCAAGCTATTTAATTTTTAAGACATCTGTTTTCTCATTCAATCTGTTGAGAGGCTAACCCTTAGTATACCAGATTGCTGTAAAGATTAAATGTGCAGCAATGTAACTAGGTTGAAGAAGGCATGTCTGGTTCCCGTAGGGGACATATACATTTGAATGACTGAAATAAGGAATGTTGACCATTTTCATCCTGTCAGCTTCAGGATAACTTGGTTATCCCACCTCATCTCTTGAAAATAGTAGACTTAGAGTGGGTATTAAATAAGACATTTCTCTTACTAATATTAATATATTTAATAATAGAAATATTGGAGTGATGTCAACTGTTAAGACTGAAGAGAAGAATAAAGCCTAGAATATGATGATTTCTGTGTGATAAAATAACTGTTGAAAGAAAGTTAACTTTTAAATTTATATTAAAAGTAAGAGGATAAGGGGAAAGAAATGGCTGTTGCTTAAGTATGTTATAATGCTATTAAATGATATGAATTGGATAATGCAATTCAATTCACATTGTGCTAGTTATTTATAAAAATGGTTATAGCTATATTGTAAGTTATATAATTAATATTAGAAAGAGAAGATTGATATTCAAGGTAGCTGAAATTTTAAAAGAGGATACTGCACTTCTCCATGTGTCCATGTTTTATATACACTGTGTAAATATACAAACTATTTACATCATGAGTTTCTTTTGCAATTTAAATGGGATAAAGTTCTAATAGTCATGTCAGTAACAAAATAAAAGAGACTCGAAAGTTTCCAAGAATCCCAGAAACCACAAGTGATTTATCTCCAAATACTAAGATAAATCTAATATTTGCATCATGAGATTCTGGTTACAATGAATGATATAATATATGTCAGATATTGGTAATAGCACTGACACAGTAAGAACTTACTTGGTGTTATTTATTGATATGTTTGATATGACTTATAAATCCTTATCTATAATTTCTGAGAAGTAATGAAGAATAGATGAGGTATTTCATGTCAGAATGTGAGTTAACATGACAACTTTTTAAATTTATTTTTTCATTGAAGGATAATTGCTTTACAGAATTTTGTTGTTTTCTGTCAAACCTCAACATGAATCAGCCATAGGGATACATACATCCCCTCCCTCTTGAACCTCCCTCCCATCTCCTCCCCATCCCACCCCTCTAGGTTGATACAGAGCCCCTGTTTGAGTCCCCTGAGTCATACAGCAAATTCCTGTTGGCTGTCTATTTTGAATATGGTAATGTAAGTTTCCATGTTACTCTCTCCATACATCTCACCCTCTTCTTCCCTCTCCTCCATGTCCATACGTCTGTTCTCTATGTCTGTTTCTCCATTGCTGCCTTGCAAATAAATTCATCAATACCATCTTTCTAGATTCAATATATATTCATTAGTATACAATATTTCTTTTTTCTATTTCTGACTTATTTTATCCTGTATAACAGTGTCTAGGCTCATCCACCTCTTTAAGCTTGTTCAAATTCATTCCTTTTTATGGATGAGTAAAAATACACATATTCCACTGTGTATATATACTACTATATCTTTATTCATTCATTCATTTGCTGTATGGATCAGGAAACTAGAACAGGGCCTCTGTATCAACCTAACGTGACAAGTTTTCAAAGAAAAACATAAATTTGTTAAATATACACTAATGAATCTGAGGTTGATATCCACAAAAAAATAATGGATATGTTTATAGAATGTAACCTATACTATAAAAGTTATATAACTACAAATTTGGACATCTTTAGGTTTTCATTAGCCTATAAAAGGCATGACATAGTTGTCATTTTGAGTATAGGATAGTGGTCCAAATGCCTCTGAAGTCAGACAATAAAAATTCAACCTCAAGCTCCACTGATATCAATAAGCATTACATCTAGTAAACAATAAATCTACTGGTCCCTCAGTATCATCATCTATGATATGAAAGCAATACAGGTACCTACTAAATTTTCCAGTGAGATTTGAAACAGTGCCTGGCAGAGAAGTATGCAGTATACATAAGCTTTTTTTTGTTACTTTTCAGAACTATTATGAAATATTTTGAAAAAGTTCCTCTAGATTTTTGTAGATAGGACTAGAAGTGACACCACTTTTTAAATTTCAGTATTCATAATCCCAGCCTTTGCCTTCTAATTAATTGTAAATCACTCAGAGATATGCAGATGACATCACCATTAGGACAGAAAGTGAAGAGGAACTAAACAGCTTCTTGATAAAAGTGAAAGAGGAGTGAAAAAACTCACTTAAAACTCAACTTTTGCTTTATCACAATGGGTTTGCTTCCAGGACACAGATGTTGTGAAAACCACCCTTCAGTTCAGTTCAGTTTAGTCGCTTAGTCATGTCCGACTCTTTGCGACCCCATGAATCGCAGCATGCCAGGCCTCCCTATCCATAACCAACATCCGGAGTTCATTCAGACTCACGTCCATCGAGTCGGTGAGGTCATCCAGCCATCTCATCCTCTGCCGTCCCCTTCTCCTCCTGCCTCCAATCCCTCCAGCACCAGAGTCTTTTCCAATGAGTCAACTCTTCGCATGAGGTGGCCAAAGGACTGGAGTTTCAGCTTTAACATCATTCCTTCCAAAGAAATCCCAGGGCTGATCTCCTTCAGAATGGACTGGTTGGTTCTCCTTGCAGTCCAAGGGACTCTCAAGAGTCTTCTCCAACACCACACTTCAAAAGCATCAATTCTTCGGTGCTCAGCTTTCTTCACAGTCCAACTCTCACATCCATACATGACCACAGGAAAAACCATAGCCTTGACTAGACGGACCTTAGTTGGCAAAGTAATGTCTCTGCTTTTGAATATGCTCTCTAATTTGATCATAGCTTTCCTTCCAAGGTGTAAGCATCTTTTAATTTCATGGCTGCAGCCACCATCTGCAATGATTTTGGAGCCTAAAAAAATAAAGTCTGACACTGTTTCCACTGTTTTCCCATCTATTTCCCATGAAGTGATGGGACCAGATGCCATGATCTTAGTTTTCTGAATGTTGAGCTTTAAGCCAACTTTTTCACTCTCCTCTTTCACTTTCATCAGGAGGCTTTTGAGTTCCTCTTCACTTTCTGCCATAAGGGTGGTGTCATCTGCATATCTGAGGTTATTGATATTTCTCCCAGCAATCTTGATTCCAGCTTGTGCTTCTTCCAGCCCAGCATTTCTCATGATGTACTCTGCATAGAAGTTAAATAAGCAGGGTGACAATATGCAGCCTTGATGTACTCCTTTNTTGATTCCAGCTTGTGTTTCTTCCAGTCCAGCGTTTCTCATGATGTACTCTGCATATAAGTTAAATAAGCAGGGAGCCAGCCCCTACTTCACTGTAACTATGTGTGACCAAATTGCTGTGATCAAAAATGCCATTATGTCAGAAGAAATGCAACACGACTTGGTGGAGTGGGCTACTTAGGCATTGGAAAAATATAATGTAGAGATGACATTGCAGCCTATATTAAGAAGGAGTCTAACAAGAAACACAATCCCACCTGGCACTGAATCGTGAGCCAGAACTTCAGTAGTTACATAACACATTAAGCCAAACACTTCATCTATTTCTACCTGGGTCAAGTGATCATTCTTCTCTTCAAATCTGGCTAAAAGCACAGACTGCCCCACACACCCAGAGATTCATTAAAAAACGAGGACTAGAGCCTAAATTCCAAACTCCAGACTTAAATCTTCAGCCTTGTCTAAGGCAACACGTCAATCTTTCAAAGCTTTTTGTGTTGCTTTATAGGCATCTCTGTACTAATTTGTTGTGGTTCTAAAACAATTAATAAAACAACTTACATTTATATATGTGTTCTGTTTCTTTCCTCTCTGCCGAATGTTTTTCCTCTTCAAAGTCCACTCCTTTTAAAAATAAAATAAATACATCTGTTAGAGAAATGTGTGTTTTAAAATAAATAAAAATTAAATTGTATTTCTGCTAGTAATGATTTCACTTTTTGTATGTTTGAATAAATATTTCACTTTCATTATTGAAAGATATTTTTACTGGCTGTATTATTCACGGTTGCTGTTATTTTCTTTTAGCACTTTGAAGATACTGCTCCAGTCTTCTGATTCATACTGTTTCCAAAACAAGTCTGTTATAATTCTTATATTTGCTTCTTTCTGCAAAATGTGTTCCCCCCCCCCCTTTATCAGTGATTTTAAGCTATTTTATTGTGACTGTCTTGGTGAGATTGTCTTCATTTTATCCCTTGGGGTTTGATTCTTTTAAACCTGTTTTTAATCTTGGTTAAGTAGGACCAGAAAAGCTTT
>SJYT01040463.1:179590-203987 GCA_006410635.1 Cephalophus harveyi
TAAGTAGGACCAGAAAAGCTTTTGGTTTACATCTTACCTTGCCCCTGAAGTGAGCCAATATCCTTTTGAACAGTCTACCTGATACCTCACATATTATAATTTTTCTACTCAGGCTGGTGAGAACACCAATCATTTGTGTTCCACTTAAGCCTAGAGATTTTTCTGCCAGCTTCTTTCAGGTTATTCCTCCCTTGGCTTCACATAGCTTTCTCAGATGAATGTTTTGATAAATACTCAGATGAAGACTTGGGGGTGTAGAGAGGGGGGTTCCTTCTGCAGATCTTCAGAGCTTTCTCTCATTGCAACTCTCCTTCTGCTTTACCCTGCTCTGTGAACTGCATACCCTGATATTCCCAAATTCCAAAGTCCATCTGTTCAACTCACACAGAGGGGCTAACCCTGACTTTCACCACCCTGCGTTCTGGTCTGAAAACTCTACCTAGGTATTATGGTGAATGATCATAGGACTCACTTTGTTTGTTTCCTTTCTTTCAAAGATCATTGCTCTACACATGTGTGATGAGAAATATATTTCCCATTGCAAACAATGGGAAATAAGCTCCAACTAAGCATTTCCACCTAGAACACTGCATTTCAGGAATGTATTAATATCACTGATGTTAAGTGGGAGATATCTGTATTACTTACTAGAAGAAAGGGTTGTAAGGATCCAGAGCCATATTAAGGTAAGAAACCTGTGGTGGGTGAAATCTAGGCATTATTAACAGTTGTGTTGCTAACTTTCATCATGAATTTTGTGGAAAATTGTACTTTTCTCCCTATTTTTCAAAATAATTATTTTAAAGGTATTTTAAAGTTTTTTTGTTGTTTTTTGTTTTTTAAAACCTATTATTTTTGTTCTCTCTTCTGCTTTGAGGGAAAATGCAAGGTAATCTAAGCTGGTGCAAGAGAGACAAGAAGCCAAGAGAAACTGAAAAGAATCCAAATAACTTTGGGTAAATTTTAGCAGTTTTGTAAAAATACATATAACATTAGTGCTTATATATACATATAATATGGCAACAATTTTAAACCTATTAAAGCTATAAATTATATATATTATAATTATAATAAATTGAAGAGTATGACATAATGTTCTATGGTATTTTTATGGAAACAGTAAGATGGCAGTAAGGAAAATATTTTTTGTGACTGTGTTACTTTCCATGAGGCTATTCATTGCTTTGTCTATTAAACTCTGAGTGCACATTGAGTTACTGGTATTTAACTTTTGTATCCCATGTAACACCTAATATATGAAGCACTCAATATTTTTTTTAATTTGGCTGAATGACTTTTACTTTCTCTAAAAGGATTATATTCTCTTGAGTTTTTGTTTAATTCCACAAAACATTTCAAATTCCATTCTTAGGTCTTTGTACTTAATAATGCATCATTAAGTACAAAGTATTGCTTTCCACTCAGGAAGCAAGGAGTGGAACAGGGAACAGCTAGACATTCATACAACTCCTGTCCAGCTGCTAAGATTCTCACTATTTTCCTACCTGATCAATGTCTCCTCCTCTTAGAAACCTTCACTATTTCTAAAATATCACTTGTCACATGCTGACACAAGGATCTGCTTTTCTTTGAGAGCTACCTGAGAATATGATATCTTCTTATGTATATATGTTTGTACAGTATATAACTTATATTTGTGAGACACATACATACACACACATTTAATCTGTTGTTTGTTTCTCCTAGAAGAATGTAAGCTCCTTGACAGTAGCAACAGTTTTTGATGACCACTTTATCCCCAGGATACAGAATAGCGAGACACAGAGGAGATATTCAAATAATATTGGTCAAGTGAATGAATAGATGAGGTAAGAAGTGGATGATACACTTCATTACCAGAAGCTTCATCATCAAGACTTTTAGTAATACAGGACACATCTGCTTTCAGTGATAAGGCAGACTAACTCCTCTGAAAAACTGCTTGTTAAAAATCTACAAACCTAGATATGCTGGATAAACATGACCAACAGGTATTTAATTACATATCTGAGCTTTCAGGAAGCTAACAGAAATTACCAGGAGTCACACAGAAATGAAGAGGAAGCTATGAATCAAGTGATACAATGAAGCTGAAACTATGCTCTTTGTCATTTGGGGAATTCTTTGCCTTCCTAGTATCCAAGACACTAGCACTTTCATAAATGGTTAAAGGAGAGGAAGATAAGTCCTTTGCTCCTAGCAAGGAGTGGAACAGAGAAAAGGCAAAAGAGGAACAAGAAAGACCCCAGATCAAGCCAAAATCTTCAACTTCAGTGAAAGGATGAACTAAACAAAGAAACAACCTCCTGTGACGGTCCAATGGTAAGCAAAATTACCTATCCTTTTTTGGGTTCTGGGAAGGAAATTTTAATATGGTTTCACTGAGATTTCACAAATTAATTTCTGCCCTCGGTTATGATATGAGTTCTTGCTTTTGCTACCTACATAGTCTGTAAAACTTCCCTCCATAAAATTAAAGACATTCTCAGTTGGTAGTAATTTGGGCCACCTCACAGAAGTAAAATGTACTGCCTTTCTGGAAGAAAGTAACCTCAAAAAAGGACACACCAATTGTCCTCGTATAAAATTCCCTGAACTGCAGCTCCGAACGAGCAAAAGTGAAGAGGGAAGAAAAGGACAAATCTTCATGACCAAGGAATTGATATATTAAATTATCAGGTAAAGATGATAAAATAAGTATGTGTAACTTCCTAAAGATGCTTATCACATCTTGGAAACACAACATAAAAATATACAAAATAATATTCTATATTGTTTAGGGATATATAATGTGAGTAAGAAAATTTAAAAAAAATTATAAGCACTAAATTCAGGATAATGATACCTCTGTGAAGGAAGTAGAGATAGGGAGAAGAGTAATGTAATCTCAGATAATATCTTGACAGGGCATAAACCATATTTTAGAAGAACTAATATCAAAGGTCAGTAGTAATATTTCCCTGTTAATCAGCCATAATTTTAAAAATATCTGTGATACACTTTTAGAATTGCATTCAGTTATTGGGATATTTAGATCATGGACAAAAATACACAAACTTTTCTAAAAGAGGAGTTTAGAATTGCAAAATGATTGTAGTTATGTTAAAATTTTTACAATTTCTTTCTCAGCTGATTGGACACAGTACTGTTGTTACAAGTCTCGGGTGTCCAAGGCAGTTACCATACTCTCTCCCAGAGCCCCAGTCCTCATGCACACCTTCATTTTAGAATCATTAATGACATACAGGTAGAAAAAGATGGAAAAAGCGCAACTGAGTGTCATAATAATGACCCTAGGTAAGATTTAAGGCAACCTAGAATTGGTTAGAATCTGGAAATTAAAATGGTTCTATTAGAGCTACTTTAATATTTCATGCATATTTGACTTGAAGATAGAAAACATTAAATAAGATTTACTGGGTAGCAGATTGGTTAATTTATCAGCTCATATTAGAACCAAGACTCTCAAACACAGCTACACAATAACATCATTTAGCAAAGTTTAAAGCATATGGATACCCATCCCTCAGCCCCAGAGAATCTGGATTGGTTTAGGCTAGAGCCTCAGTTCAGTTCAATTCAATCACTCAGTCGTGTCCGACTCTTTGCGACCCCATGAATCACAGCACGCCAGGCCTCCCTGTCCATCACCATCTCCCAGAGTTCACTCAGACTCACGTCCATCAAGTCCGTGATGCCATCCAGCCATCTCATTTTCGGTCGTACCCTTCTCCTCCTGCCCCCAATCCCTCCCAGCCTAGGCAATGGTATTTGTTAAAAATTTCCCATATGACTCTAATCTGCAACTAAGAGTTGAGACCCACTTTCTTTGAGCAAAATAGTATGGACAAGGCATGTGTATCTCCATGAAACCCTGAGAATGAAACTGCAGTTTCAAGATCAATATAGCACTCCCAGTGGTCACTGTCAACTGCTCTGATTAGCCTGGAAATGGCCTGAAAACAATTTCTTACCCCTGCCCAAGAACTACAGGAATGCTTTTAGATTGAGGTAAGAGAATTAGGAATACTGGAAGATTCTTACCCCTTTATATTCAGGACCCACATGTTCAGATATGAGTTTAACCAACCTTTTTCCAGATCTCTGCACATTCTGGAATTCAATATGGTTTGTAAAAAACTTTCTTAAAAAGATAATTTTCTGCTATGGAAAATAAAATTGTAAGGTAAAAACTGGGATTGGAAACTGAGACTAAAAAGAGAACAAATGAAAATGATGATAATGTGCTCTACGTATGTGTATATGTGTGTTTACCATCCCTAAATTAAATAAGATATTAATAATAAAAATAAATTAATAAATAATAAATTAAATCCCAGTGCTACATACCAACGGAGAAGGCAATGGCACCCCACTCCAGCACTCTTGCCTGGAAAATCCCATGGATGGAAGAGCCTGGTAGGCTGCAGTCCATGGGGTCGCTAAGAGTCGGACACGCCTGAGCAACTTCACTTTCACACATTGGAGAGGGAAATGGCAACCCACTCCAGCGTTCTTGCCTGGAGAATCCCAGGGACGGGGCATCCTGGTGAGCTGCCGTCTATGGGGTTGCATAGAGTCAGACACGACTGAAGTGACTCGGCAGCAGCAGCAGCTACATACCAAAAATAAATAATTATCTACACTATAGATTCAGTGTGTCATTCTGAACCTAAAAAAATGATTGATTTCCTCAAAGTAGGGGTAATAGTGGAGGTGAAGAGATATATAGGTAGGAAAATTAAGGGAGAAGTGTTTGGCTTTGGGGAAAAAAATTCTCAGTTCCGAATAAGACTTTTCTCACAAATTTTATCTTTATAGAAATTAAAAGTAAATACCAAATTCCATAAAATTTAATCCCAGTGTATATGAATTTGCTCAGTTGACAAAATGGAGCAAAAAGCCTAATGAAGACAATGATATTGGACTATACAACAGAATTAAGTATAATAAAAGTTATTTTAGGTGAACATGAAAGCTCTTTTAACTGACCAAATATAATCCTATGTTTATAGTTTTGCCAAAAAAGGAACGTGAACATCATGGTATGTATCTGGATCGATGTTGTGCAATTGTCCTCAGTCATGAAGTTGTGTCTGACTCTTTGTGATGCCACGGACTGTAGTCCGCCAGTCTCCTTTGTTCAGGGGATTCACCAGGAAAGAGTACTGGAATGGGTTGCCATTTCCTCCTCCAGGGGATCTTCCCGATCCAGGGAATGAACCCACATTTGCACTGGCAGTGGATTCTTTACCACTGAGCCACCTGGGAAGACCCAGTCAGCAGTTGCATAAGACTATTTATGCAGTTGCATAAGACTATTTATATTAAACTTAATTTAAATTAAATACAATTTAAAATTCAGTTCATCATCATCATCACTAATCACTATTCCAGTGCTCAGTAGTCTCATGGAGCTCCTGAGTACTGTCTTGGACAGCTCAGATACAGGTCCTTTCCATCATCACAGTCGGTCTATTGGATAGCACTAAATACTTCAAACTCTTTCCATACTAGCATTTAACACGCTATTCATTGTGTTACTTTAAGGCAAAATAAGTCAATTTATTTTTGGTGTTTACGATAATTGCCTAAGTTATTTTCTTCATTTGTATGTTTAGAATCACAATAAGCATTTTTCTGATACAAATGGTGTGAATATTAGACTAAAAGTAAACATTTTAATGTCAAATAGTTATTTCAATTTCAGAAATCCTAGAAGTATGGTGTTTAAGAAGCTAATTTTGACAGTAGTGTTGGATACTTTTTTAAAAATTAAAATGTCTATTAGCTCCTATTTTTTCTTTTCTCCCATTTCCAAGCCCCTTAATAATTCTTACCAAATGCTTCACTCTTTGATGTCTAACATCTTTTAACAGATGAAGTTTATAGGCCTATTTTTATGCTAGTTTCTGAGAGTGCACTCTCAAACAAATTAAATTCCTGTCCATAATAAAAATAATAACTTTATGTATTGAGTGATTATGATGTGACAGACATAACCACTGAATATGTACTATCCCATTTACTCTTCATGACATTGTAACTATTTTCCTTTACAAATGAGAAAAAATAGACTTAGGCTAAATAACTTACATGAGATCATACAGCATGACTCTGAATCTTTTGAATCTAACCATTTTGCTATATAAACACTTTTAAGATAGTTTTGCAATCTATGAAATATAAGCATAAATTCATTGGTTCACTAAGTAAATTATACCAATTACTACATTTAATTTCATTAATTTACTCAAATGATATTTATTGAGTGCCTGCCTCACACTAGGTACTTACTAAACTCTGGATATACAGTTGTGAACAAAAGAGATGAAATCCCTGCCCTCATGGACCTGTAGAAACCAAAGTTTCAAAGGCAAAGAAACTTGATTAGATATGTTCAGTTATCTGCAAAAGAATCAAATAGAGAAATAGGTATCAGCTTCTGAGATCCACCAGTGAGCTGCTAGGCTATTTTGTCAATTGCAACAACCTTAGAGCATTTCATTATTCCACCACTCAGTCATGCATCAGCAGGGATGAGGATAGAATATGTATGTTATATGGAATGATGAGGACCTGGCATACTGTAATTATTTCAGAGCAAAGTGATTAAAAAATAAGATCACTGAAACCTTAGGTAAAAGAAACAAAATCAAGGACAAAAATCTCATCTGATATAAAACTTAAAACACAGAAACCAAAGATTTTAAAATTGCTTATAACTTCTCTTTAGAACTTTAGTTTTGTTCATCTAAATTGATCAAAATTACTCTGAAGTGACAATGATATACATTTTTTATACGTACTTCTAACGTCAGAAAATAGAGACACAATTAAGCTGGCATGAAGGCTGAACATATGCTTATTTCAGGATGTAAAATTTTTCTAGGTGACCATAATCGAAGAATTCTAAACAGATAGACTTTAATTTTAGATAATTTGGGAAAGAAGCTAATCATTAGGAGTAATCATTTATTGCAAATATGCATTTCTCTAGTTTTAAGAACAATAACAAAAAACATATTCATATAATAGCTGCCAGAATAACTGAATCCTTTTGTCTACTTTAATACGGCAATTCCTGTTGGCTCATTTTGTTGTAAAATATTTTTTAAGTCATGGAAGCAAATCCAGGAAGAAGGCAAGAAATAACACGAAATGCATCACCTTGATTCATATATTTATAAACACTCCTCCTTAGGGAAATGCATTGCTGTAATAAAATACTTTGAAAGACATTACATCTGCAACAGGAATAATTCACAAATACAGTTACACATTTAGGTGGGAGAGACTGTAACATATACTGTGATATTATATTTTTCTCATCAAATGAAGATCTAAATATTTATGAATGAGGATTTTTGTAGCATCTGCTAGTAAATATGCACCCTAATACACTCTTATTCCTCAAAATTTGAAGAAAAATATTTTTAAAAACCTTAGGTAACATTTCTGCAGAGTGAGATCAATTTATTGATACATTAGTGTATGAAGCAAAGTAATCATGCATTATTCAAAGAATTTAGCCACATTCTAAGGGACTTATGTCTCCTCTGGGTTTAGATATAAAAAATATGATTTATTTTTAGAGTAGTCTGGAAATAAAATTTAAAAGGTCAATCTTCATTTTAGTAGCTGGGCAGCAGTCATTTGCAGATATTCATTTGTTCCTAGAAGAATTTATTGATCACATATTTCAACTCAAACACAGCATGACATAATGTGACGAGCACAAAAATTCTGAGGCGTTGTCCCAATCTCCAAAAAACTTTTATTGAACAAAATAGATATAGATAAAAAGCACAGCCATGCAAGTGCTATGGGAAGAAATTCTCTAAATTGTGTCATATATTATATAATTATATTGTATGCATAATTATATATATTATAAATATATAATTAATGTTATGCAAAAGAAATCTAGCTAGAATTAACAAACATGAAGAATCTTAACATCTTTTTAAAAACAGTCCTCATAAAATGTTTCTTAACATCTACACATTTTAGTTTTAGCTGTTTTTTAATTAATAAGGTCAAAACCCAAAGACACTTAAGGAGCACTTTGTATAAAAAGTATTTCTAGAATATGATTTTTCCAATTTTTTACAAGTGTCCCTTTCACATATTTTAGCAGCTCACATGTTATCAAGTGTTAGCAAAAGAATTTGACTGTTTTTACAGACAAAAATCTATTACAGAACTTGAAATTTTTGTTCATTTTGTTTATACTGAGTTAGATTATACAATTAAAACAAGTAAAAACGGCATAACAAACTCGAAGGGATAAAGTATAACTGACTCTTTGATAAGCAAATAACATTCAAAGTTGTAGGAGAGAGCAGACATAGCCATGAGCATTCAGGGTGTTGAGAACATCTGCCAGTATGCATTATGGAGGTATTGAGGACAGTTACTCAATCCAGTGAATCAACACATAAAACTACTTAAGAGATTATTGTATAAAGTATATTATATACATATAAGCATTTTAAAAGCATTGGTTTTTAATCCTCATGACAACCTGAGAACTCTGTACGACAGGCATCATTTTCTCATTTTTTACAAGTGAAGAAACTGAGTCTCTGTGAGGTGCAATGTTTTACCTCAAGCTTTCCAGTTAATAAATACCAAAACTAAAACTGGAACCTTGTTTAAGCAGTGCTGTCTCCAATACTGCTTCTACTGTTCTATATAATGATTAATTCGAAATTCTTTAAGGACAAGACCTAGTCTTTTTCATTATAGTATCTCCTGTGTCCATATATGTATGTAGGCTTTAAACAGACAGACTCATGTAATAGATGTATGGGAAACATCGACTTATTCAGACAGCGACTTGTTAAATTGATCCCTGGTCTAACAGAGGATAGTTTGGAGCAAAATAATTAGTTTTGTTTCCTGTTTTTTTTAAAAAAAAAAAATCTCCTATTTTACACTTAAAATTTGTTAACAGGATTTTTTTAGGGCTTCCCTTGTAGCTCAGTCAGTAAAGAATCTGTCTACAATACAGGAGACCCAGGTTCGAATCCTGGGTTGGGAAGATCCCCTGGAGAAGGGAAAGGCTACTCACTTCAGTATTCTGGCCTGGAGAATTCCATGGACTGTATGGTCCATAGGGTCGCAAAGAGTCCAACACAACTGAGCGACTTTCACTTTCAAAGGTGCTAAGTGAAATAAACCAAACACAGAAAGACCAATAACTGCATGATTCCATGTACATTAGGCATCTAAATCAGTCAAATTCATAAGATCATAGACTGGAATGGTGGTTACTAGGGCCTGGGGGAGGGGAGGGGAAAATGAGGAGCTGTTAACAAGCATAAAATTTCAGTTCTGTTTCTTGCTTTTTAAAAGTGGAACATTGGATGGAGAATATTATTTATTGACATTCTCTGCAGTTACCTAAGATTTTGCTATTTTAAATTATTATTATAAGATTTATTGAGTTGCTACTTGTGTAACAATTCTCCCCCAAAATCAATGGTTTCTTGCATGTAAAACGATCTTTCAGAAAATAAATTTGGTTTATATAATAAAAATGAAATAGTATACAATCTCATTATCTAAAAAAAATGCTATTTCTGATATAACTTATTGACTTACTTTGATTTTTTTAATGGGAGCTCAGGTTCCGATTTAAGGATGGTGATCCATAGTTATGAAAGTTATTTAGTCAATGTAAATTGTGCAAAAGCAATATAGTTTTTTAAAAGATCATTCTATTTGAAGGGATCTACTAATGTCAAATAGTAAAAAATAAATATATCACTAATTAATATTTAATTCTGTTGGGGATGACCCAAAGCAAATTGAACATGCAAAACTCAAGGATTTTTTTTTATTTTTAACAAACAGTAACCAACAAAATATTTTATTTGAATAAGGGCGAGCTACTTCCCTTAAACAGTGTAACCAGCTTATTTTGAAGTCAAGCCTCAGAACAAGCTCTAGAAACATTTATTAGCAAAGAGGATAAAATGGTTCATATTACAGCTTATTCTGTAAGCTTAATGAAGTCTCAGCTGTCTGTCATTTTAGGAGCTTGAAACATTCCCCTTATAAGAAATACTGACTCAACACTGAGCAATATCCCAGAAGTAAGACACGGTTACTCTCATGGTCAGTATTAAGCAAATAGAATCTTTCTAAACCAAAGACAGGATACGGGATAGTTTACAAAGGTAGTCTTTGGCAACATCCCTAAGGGTAGAAGCTGCAAACTTTGATGGATTTTTATGTCCTGTTTTTTTAAGGATGGGCAGAAGTTTTACACTATTTTAGCCAATTCACATAAGTTGAAAGCTTTTAGTTTCACTAATTACCATCCGTTTATAACAGGTGCCATGTCAATTTAAAAGCGAGCCACTAATTTAACCAATGAAAACCTACTTCTGACATGAAATACAGTGATTAGCAAAACATCTGGATATGATCAAAGACAAAGATAGCTAATGTGCTTGTAATCACTGCCTCTGAAGTGAGGAGTATGTCCTCTCTGAAAAAGTGATATCTGACTATCACTGGAGTGGAGATTCCTGGTTAGAATGCATAACTGTTGATGTGGGATTATTTTTAAGCAAATTACAATCATCAATAATTTTTTCTATTATTAGGAATTCAGTTTCTAAGAAATGAAAAATAAGGAATAAAGGCAGAAAAAGTAAGCTTACTTACATTAACTTTTTTTGCTTTTTATATAGTTATATTTTTAACACTGACCTAATGCATTCATTCACAATACTGTTGACTTAACAGTAATATTACTCTGTCTGGGACCAGCTGCATGATATTTGATGGGATACACTGAATGGAGTGGTGAGGGAGGAGGTAGCTGCTATCTATTGAGCCTAATCATTTAAGTCATATTCTTCAGATTAATGGGCAATATATGTCTCTGCGACAGCCATGACAATTTGACTTATTTGAACCACTACTCTTTTAATATTTGTTCAATTTTTATTTGGAGGATAAGTTGACTGGTTTGTGCAAGGGTCAGAAGAAGGGCAAATCTGCCTGTAAAAAAATACTCCGCCTATAAATACTCTGCCTATCACACTGACTATCATCACTCAGATCATTGTTTACTAAGACAGTACAACCAATGAACAACATGGTGATCTTCTCTTGTTACTTTTAAAAGTCCCTTATAGGACATGGAGAAAAAGGAACTCTTGTACGCTGTTAGTGGAAATGTAAATTAATACAGCAAGAATGAAGGCTCCTTAAAAAATTAAAAATAGAATTACCCTATGATCAAGCAATCCCACTTCTGAATATACATTCAAAGGAAAGCAAATCATCAAAAACAGTGATATCTGCACTCTCATGTTCATGACAGCATTATTCACAATAACAAGGATATGGGAAAAAACTAAGATTCTGTCAAGAGATGAATGAATAAAGAAAATGTGACACACATACACAATGGAATATTATGTAGCCTTTAAATAGAAGGAAATTCTGCCATTTGTGACAATATGGATGAACCAAGGAACATTATGCTAAATGAAATGTCAAACACAGAAAGAGAAATACTGTATGACATAGTCTCACTTATATATAGAATCCAAAAAAAAAAAAAACCAAGACAAAAACCAGTAGACTGGTAATCACAGCCTTTGTGATTACCAGAGGCTGAGGAGTTGGGGAAAAAGGGAGGGAGATCTTAATCAGAGGGCAAAAACTCTCAGTTGTAAGATGAGTAGGCTCTAGAGACATAACATATAGTATGGTGACTACAATTAATATATTGTACACTGGAAATTTGCTAAGACAATAGACGTCAAATGCTCTCACCACAGAAAAAAAATGGTAACTATATGAGGTGATGGATATGTTACTTAGCTTCATTGTGGTAACCATCTCACAATGTCTATCAAAACATTACATTGTATGCCTTAAATACATATAATTTGTATTTATCAATCTTTCCTCAAAAAATAAAGATGCTATTAAGTAGGATGAAAGAAAAGAAAAAGCCTACTGTCCCCTTATCTCACCCCAAGTGACTTGCTAAAATAAAATATACCCTGTAATTCTACTCCATATACTTGCAAAGAGGAGTTTTGGAAAATAAATTTTCTCCAATTTTTCACATTTTCATTGACATTTTAGATTCTTTTTGTAATATATTTGCCTGCTGAGCACCTGTATGTCTAGCTTAACTCAGTTCATCTCACTCTCTATAATCATATATTTTGTATGTATGTGATTTTTTTAATCAATCATGGGGCATACAATAAAATACAGATACATACACATTTTTTCAGAAAGGAAATAATACATCTATAATACACTCAGATTTTAGTAGTTATTGAACATTCCTGGGAGTGTTATGAGGGTTTTGTTTTTTAATTTAAAATACGACTTACCTGCAGCGGATTCATGTTGATGTATGGCAAAACCAATACAATATTATAAAGTAATTAACCTCCAATTAAAATAAATAAATTTGTATTTTTAAAAAAATTTTAAAAGGAAAAAAATCAATACTTGCTTAAAAAAATAAAATAAAACAAAATATGACTTTTTAAAGAAATATGGGCTTCCCTAATAACTCGGTTGGTAAAGAATTCACCTGCAATGCAGGAAACTCCAGTTCAATTCCTGAGTCAGAAAGATCTGCTGGAGAAGGGATAGGCTACCCAACCCAGTATTCTTGGGCTTCCCTGGTGGCTCAGCTGGTAAAGAATCTGCTGCAATGCAGGAGACCTGGTTTGATCCCTGGGTTGGGAAGATACCCTGGAGAAAGGAAAATGGCTACACACTCCAGTATTCTGGCCTGGAGAATTCCATGAACTGTATAGTCCATGGGGTTGCAAAGAGTTGGACACTACTGAGCAGCTTGTAAGGTAAGGAAATGACGTTTTAAATGATTTGGCCTTTCTCCTGAGATTGCAGAAATGTTGTGTATGTCATGGGGTTGAAATTATTAACGTGCATAAATATTCCTTTTCTCCTTTTCTTTGAGGTACATGAGAGCATTCTGTTTCTCAACCCCTTGGAAGGAGGTGTAGCCATGTGACTATTTCAGTCAATGAGTCATAAGAAGTGACGTGTCACTTTAGGGCTTGAGCATTTAAGTGGTGATACAGGACCCTCCAGGACTGCTCCTTCTCTGACAGGACAGGCAGTGGAGCACATGTGAGCTGGGAGACCCCATCAGTCTAGTCTCTGACTACCTACAATTAACATAGCTCCCCTATAGACCTGAGTGGTACCTTAGCGTATGAAAGAGATAAACCATTGTTGTTTCAAACTGAAGTTGAAGAAAACAAAAAAGCAGCAAAAGCAATAACAAAAACAAAACCTGAATATACCCAAGTTGAACTACCCAGTACTTACCCTTTAATAAAAAACAGAAAAAAACTTTTTTCTAGGTAGAGAGGAATCACCTAACTATGTAATATTATTTTAAAGATTATTTTCTGTAGCTGAAATAATTTCTCAATGAAATCAAAGTGGCTAAATGTTAGCAGAATGCTGGTTATTTCACACAGTAATAAACTAGCTCTATATATACACAGCAAGCTGTGGCAATTTAAAGGTTACATCTTCATAGAAATGAGATAGTGCTAGAGTATCAAAAGAAAATGACCACAAATGTTCAAGTCAGTTGTAGGGCACAATAACAGAACTATTATATATCTTCCTGAAGTTGTTTTAGCTGTACCACACTGAAAACTAAATTAAAAATAGTAGCTGAATTACAAAATTTCTTATCAAGATGTAGTATGAGCCACCAAAATGAATATTAAAATTTATATAGTTCACTTATCTTATACCTTTATTTTTGCTGGTAAAAGTTATCCTTATTTGTCTGTGCTAAAAGGAATTATACAGAAATATGAAGTTTTATTCTTTTCCCTTAATACATATCATTAAAGAAACATAAACGTGATTTCAAGATCAAACATTAACTACTGCTTAACACAATACATTATTTTCTCTCTCTCCTACAACCTCCTTTGTGTCTCTATCTTTATACTTCAGAAGCTCTAGGATTCATCTACTCAGACTTCTGCCTTGTGCTCATTCATATCCGACTCTTTGAGACCCCATGGACTGTAGCCTCCAGGCTTCTCTGTTCATGGGATTTCCTAGGTAAGAATACTGGACTGGGTTATCATTTCCTACTCCAGGGGACCTTCCCAACCCAGGATCGAACTTGTGTCTCCTGCATTGGCAGGCGGATTCTTTACCACTGAGCCACCTGGGAAGCCCATCATCTACCCAGAATACTCTACCAACTTCTGCACCCTTGACTTTTAACTAGCAGAAGTTAATAAAGACCTAAGGAAAAATAAAAAGTGAGTGACTAATACAAATTCCACTCTGTATACTGCTCACTTCAAAACACTATTATTATAATCTAAGAAGTTAAAATAACATGATACTTTAACCTCTAAATTAAATCAATTTAAGAGAATACTGGGAGTACTATTTTCAAGAGATTATTTGAAATCAAATCTTTGAGCTGGCATAAGAATAATTAAGAAATGGCTTGAGGTTCCAGAGCAATAGTTATCTATATACAAGTTATCAGTCGATTGGCTCCAATTATTTCTTCAGACATCTAAGAAAGACAAACCACAGACATAAAAAGCTCTTGCTCATTTGCATATTCATAATACCTCAGTGAATCACCAGGACTGGCAATGATGCTGCCTGAATATTAATGCAGAGCCAACAGCTGAGCTGAAGGGCAAAGCAATATATAGAAACAAACTACAATTTCCCTCCAGAATTCACAATTGAACTTCATGGTGGACAGCTTTCAAAAACCATTTTATTGTTATTATTATTATTTCATTCCTTATTACAAGATTTTTCCTCATATCTTGGAACATCTAAGTCAGATCAGGGCAGGATTACAGTACATCTTTTTTTATTATTATTATTTTAATCCAAATTTGATCATGTAATCTTTTATACCATAAATCACAGACTACTCCAGCTTATATGCTAAATAGCTATGCAGAATGCACCCCAAGAAGGAGGCATCCAAGTCATACACTGCAACCAGATGAAAGTCATTCTATTTTTATATGCTTTTAAACACTTCAAATATAGGAGCAGTTAAAAGTTCCGATAGTTAAGTGCTTTGCCTTCAAGTCTTCTCCCTGTCTGCCCTTTAATTTCCTGTAAAAACCTCTGTCTCCTGACCCCACCTTTTGTCACAGCTCAAATGGATGTTTCTGCCTTGGCTTCTGCAGAGAGCCACAGCTTGAGGCTTCCGGAAGAAATGCTGCAATTACTTCCATGAGATGCAGCAGAATATTTGTGGAAGAGTATGTAGGAGGAAGATATGTATTTGAGGTTTGCATGTGTGATATATTTGTAGCATCGCCATTACATTTATACATCTGTGATCACAAGACTGTTTATTATAGGATTCTATTTTGCTTGGAGAAGTGGCAGATTAGACAAAACTCTCCCAAGCATTTGCATTTCCTTTTCCTGAAGAAGATGCTGTCTGCCAACAGTGGTTTCAGAAACAAACAGGAGTAGATAAAGCAGTATTTCTTTAAAAACAACCTCAGGTTTAGAAAACAGAGTTTTGCATCTTACTGATTATCATACCGTTTTGCTTTATTTATTGTTATTGGGCTTCTATTTCAAACGATAGTAAATAATAACCATATCAATATCTAATGGATATTGATCCCATACTGTATCAATTTTTGCTGCATAACAAACTGCCTCTAAAATCAGTTACTTAAAGCCATGAATTATTACTGCTTATGTGCCTGGGGGTTGCTTGAGGTCTGGCTGATCTGGGGATAGCCTCAGCTTGACATTTCTGTTTCAGGCTTTGGCATCTATATGGCCCTACTTCTCACTGTAGGTCTATGAGTTGTTGGGGTGACTGGTCCATTTCTCAGTCCTCCTTAAACCTATCTGCACAACAGGTGATAGTCTACTCATGGTGTTAGCAGAGGTACAAGGGTGCAAACAAAATATACAAGGCTTCAAGGCTTAGGATACTATCCAGAACACTCACTACCTCTTTAGTCTATTAGTCAATGCCAAGCATCAGGAAAATATACATTATCTCGTTAGTGGAAGGGACTGAAAAGTCACATGCCCGAAAGAAGGCTGAAAATTTTGAACTGATAATGCAACATACTACACACACTATGGCCCTGGAGCCTTTGTTAGCATGTTATATGCATCATTTCATTTATTCTTCAAAGTAGTCCCATATATTATTGCCATCATTTTACAAACAAGAAACTGATATTCAGAGAGGTTAAGTAACTTGTTTAGGACCACTCTGTCAGCAAGTGATAAAGCAATGACTGACGTCTAAGCAATTCTTAAATGCAATGCAATTTTTCTCAAATGTTCCATCCTGCTGCTGCTGCTGCTGCTGCTAAGTCGCATCAGTCGTGTCCAACTCTGTGCGACCCCATAGACGGCAGCCCAACAGGCTCCTCTGTCCCTGGGATTCTCCAGGCATGAATACTGGAGTGGGTTGCCATTTCCTTCTCCAATGCATGAAAGTGAAAAGTGAAAATGAAGTCGCTCAGTCATGTCCAACTCTTAGCGACCCCATGGACTGTAGCCTACCAGGCTCCACCGTCCATGGGATTCTCCAGGCAAGAGCCTTCTCCGATGCTCCATCCTACCTGTTTTCAAATCATATTTCTATATTTAGTACAGAGATTATAAAGATATGGGACATAGTGTTCAGTCATCAATATAATGAAAACGAGAATGGATTAGTTCAGTTCAGTCACTCAATCGTGTCTGACTCTGCAACCCCATGGACTGCAGCACACCAGGCTTCCCTGTCCATCACCAACTCCTGGAGCCTACTCAAACTCATGTCCATTAGATGAGATGAATCTCATTGATATCTTCAGGACATTCCATCCAAATGCAGAAGAATATACCTTCTTCTCAAATGCACATAGAACATTCTCCAGGATAGACTTCATCCTGAGTCACAAATCAAACCTCAGTAAATTTAAGAAAATTGAAATCATATCAAGCATCTTCTCTGACCACAATGCTATGAGACTAAGTATCAATTACCAGAAAAAAAAACTGTAAGAAACACAAACACATGGAGATTAAACAACACATTTCTAAATAACCAACAGCTTACTGAAGACATCAAAAGGGAAATAAAAAAATTTTTAGAAACAAATGACAATGAAAACATGACTCAAAACCTATGGGATGCAGCAAAAGCAGTCCTAAGAGGGAAGTTTATAGCAATACAATACTACTTCAAGAAACAAGAAAAACATTGAATAGACAGCCTTACTTTACACCTAAAACAACTGGAAAAAGAACAACAACAACAACAACAAAAACCCCAAAATTAGTAGAAAGAAAGAAAGAAATAAAGATCCAAGCAGAAATAAATGAAAAAGAAATTAAAGAAACAATAGTAAAGATTAATACAACTAAAAGTGGTTCTTTGAGAAGATAAACAAAACTGACATTTAGCCAGACTCACCAAGAAAAAAAGAGAGAAGAATCAAATCAACAAAATTAGAAGTGAAAAAGGAGAGGTTACAACAGACAATGCAGGAATAAGAGTATAAGAGACTATTACGAACAACTATTTGGTAATAAAATCGATAACCTGGAAGAAATGGACAGATTCTTAGAAAAGTTCAATTTTCCAAGACTGAACCAGGAAGAAATAGAAATTATGAACAATCCAATTACAAGCACTGAAATTGAAGCTGTAATCAAACATCTCCCAAAAAACAAAAGCCCAGGACCAGAAGGATTCACAGGAGAATTCTGTCAAACATTTAGAGAAGAGCTAATGCCTATCCTTCTAAAACTCTTTAAAAAAACTGTAGAGGAAGGAACACTTCCAAGCTCATTCTATGAGGCCACCATCACCCTGATACCAAAACCAGACAAAGACAACACAAAAAAAGAAAGCTACGGACCAAAAGCAGTGATGAACATAGATGCAAAAATCTTCAACAAAATTTTAGCAAACAGAATTCAGCAACACATCAAAAAGTTCATACACCATGATCAAGCTGGGTTTAATCCAGGAATGCAAAGATTCTTCAATATACGTAGATCAATCAATGTGATATACCAAATTAACAAATTGAAAGATAAAAACCATATGCTAATCTCAATAGATGCAGAAAAAGCCTTTGACAAAATTCAACACCCATTTATGATTAAAACTCTTCAACAAATGATCATAGAAGGAACCTACCTCAACATACTAAAAGCCATATATGATAAGCTTACAGCAAACATTATTCTCAATGGTGAGAGACTGAAAGCATTCTCCCTAAGATCAGGAACAAGACAATGGTGTCCACTTTCCCCACTATTATTCAACATAGTTCTGGAAGTCCTAGCTACAGCAATCAGAGAAGAAAAAGAAATAAAAGGAATCCAGATTGGAAAAGAAGTAAAGCTCTCACTGTTTGCAAATGACATGATACTGTACATAGAAAACCCTAAAGATAGTATCAGAAAATTACTAGAGCTAATCAGTGAATTTAGCAAAGTTGAAGGATACAAAATCAATACACAGGAATCACTTGCATTTCTATATACTAACAATGAAAAATCACAAAGAGCAATTAAGGAATCAATCCCATTCACCACTGGAACAAAAATAATTCAATATCTGGGAATAAACTTACCTAAGGAGACAAAAGAACTGTACACAGAAAATCATAAGACACTAACGAAAGAAATCAAAGATGACATAAACAGATGGAGAGAGATTTCATGTTCCTAGGTAGGAAGAATCAATATTGTGAAAATGACTATAGGACCAAATGCAATCTACAGATTCAATGTGATCCCTATCAAATTACCAGTGTCATTTTTCATAGAACTAGAACAAAAAATTTCACAATCCATATGGAAACAGAAAAGACCCTGTACAGCCAAAGCAGTCTTGATAAGGAAGAATGGAGCTGGAGGAATCAACCTTCTGACTTCAGATTATACTACAAAGCTACAGTCATCAAAACAGTATGGTACTGGCAAAAAACAGAAATATGGAACAAGATAGAAAGCCCAGAAATAAACCCATGCAACAAAAATATGGGTACCTTATCTTTGACAAAAGAGGAAATATACAATGGGGAAAAGACAGCCTCTTCAATAAATGGTGATGGGAAAACTGGACAGCTACATGTGCAAGAATGAAATTAGAACACTGCCTAACACCATACACAAAGATAAACTCAAAATGGATTAAAGACCTAAATGTAAGACCAGAAACTATAAAACTCCTAGAAGAAACAAACATAGGCAGAACACTCAAAGACATAAATCAAAGCAAGATCCTCTATGACCCACCTCCTAGAATAATGGAAATAAAAACAAAAGTAAACAAGCCAATTAACATTGAAAAAAAATCTACGTCCCAGATCTAGAGATTTGTTAATAACCAGTACTCTTGCCTGGAAAATCCCATGGGCGGAGGATCCTGGTAGGCTGCAGTCCATGAGGTTGCTAAGAGTCAGACATGACTGAGCGACTTCACTTTCACTTCTCACATGCATTGGAGAAGGAAATGGCAACCCACTCCAGTGTTCTTGCCTGGAGAATCCCAGGGATGGGGGAGCCTGGTGGGCTGCTGTCTATGGGATCACACAGAGTTGGACACGACTGAAGTTACTTAGCAGCAGCAGCATATAGTTGAGGAAAATATCAGTGACAAATGTTTCACTGATGATGTGGCAAGAGAGTCAGAGAAATACTGTGAAGGTCTTGTGTAAAAAACTACTTCCTTGGATGTCTCAGTTTTTATTACACTGTAATAAAATTGGTAAGGGATTTTTTCTAGCTAAGGTGGGGAAATAAACCTGTAATTAAGACCAGTCATAGAAATGTTTTGATTATACCAGAAATATAATGAATGAATATTTCCAAATTTTGGTAACTCCACAATCAACTGCAAGAAATATTTAGGACACTTGGAGCTCAATTTTATGACCCATTCTAGGGATTTTGACTATTACCATGCTAGGCCAAAGAGAGGTGCCAAAAGTGAAGAAAGGAGAGAGGAGAGGGAGAGGGGAGAGAAAGAGTTAATTTAACATGTTTCAGTATGTGACTCTGTAGGTAAGCAGGTGTATAAATAATTTTATAAGGAACTCTGTGATTTACAAATTACCAGCCAGGGTCCAACTACCCACCAGGAAAAGTACTTCCTTTGAGGCAAATCACAATGGAGAAGGACACATCCAGGTATACATGCCCCATTTACCACTTCTGATCTGGACAACTGGAAAACTCACAGTAAGGGGATTGAGGGAAGGTCCAGAGGAGTTCCTGAATCTAATTAGGGTAATCTTTCAGATTCATGACCTCACCTGGCTAACATCCAGAGCCTCCTCAATGTACTCCTAACAGGGAAGGAAAAACCATGGTCTTTTCAAAAGCTTGAAATGAAGCAGACAAAGAGAACAGAACAGAAACAATGCACATGGTGCTATTTTCGGATCAGGGGAATCAAGGGGTCCCAGATAATGGACCCAACTGGGACCATAGAAACAAAGGAGAAGGGGGTAGAAGACAGAGGCTAGCACATTATATAATTATGATCCTAAAAGGAACCCAGGCAGCAGGAAAGAAACCCGTCAAGTAAAATAAGATAAAGGAAATCAGTCAGAGCCAACAGAAAACCCTTTGGCATTCCTAGACCCTCAGGGGATGCCTCTGAATCTATGCTATGGATGACTGAGTCCTTGGAAGGAAAGGCAATCTTAAAGGTACTATTTCATTTCCCAAAGTGCCTCAACTTTAGGCATAAACTTCAGAAACTGGAATTAGAACCAGATATTCCTATTTTTTACCTGGTCAAGGTTGCCTAGCGAGTATTTAACAAACAAGATATAGAAGAAGAAAAGTCAGAGGATAAAAAGGCCCAGAGGCCCACCTACCAGCTATTGCCCTCCAATGTCAACCAGTCAGTACGAGAATTTGGACTAACTGCCCATGGAGACTCTTTTCTCTGGCAAGTGGCCCCAAGCCCTATTGAGAGATAGCAAGCCAAGGAAACTGGGACCCAATCAGTGCACCACATGTAAACAAGAGGGACACTGGAAGAGAGAATGCCCAAAGGGGAATGGAAATTGCAGATCCCAGTCACTACCCTGGAAGGCAGACTATTCAAGTAGATAAAGGATGACAGGGCCTAAGCTGGCACTCCAACCGACCCCTGAGGAACCCTGACTGACATTGGACGGAGTGGGGAAGCCTGTTGAATTCTTAATCAACACCAGTGCCACTTACTGACTTCTGAACATGAGATCATGCAAACTCAGTCACAAGAGTTGTAAAATTATGAGAGTATCAGGGAAGGAAATTTTCTTCTGAGTGACAGGACCCAACTGTGCTAAGCTGCTTCAATCATGTCCACCTCTTTGTGACCCTATGGACTGTAGCCCATCAGGCTCCTCTGTTCATGGGATTCTCCGGGCAAGAATACTGGAGTGGATCGACATTTCCTCCCCCAGGGGATCTTCTCCACCCAGAGATCAAATCCATATCTCTTATGTCTCCTGCATTGGCAGGCAGGTTCTTTACCAACAGTGCCACCTGGGAAGCCCTGACAGAACCCAAACATACACTCAAAAAACCCTTGAACAGTCCTGCCCCAAAAGTTCAAAAATGCCCCCATTATTTTGGGGGAAAATCTAGCTAAACACCTAGAAGATCTACATCTGGAGGAGGGAAACCCCCTCTGGTATGTAGAGGACCAACAACTCTGCTTAGGAGGCCTCTGAAAAAATATTGTAGCCACCCTAAACCTCCCAGCTGAAAAAGGATATTAGGTGTCCAAGAAAAATGCTCAAACATCACAAACTAAAATGAACTACTTAGGCTTCATCCTCACAGAAGGTCAAAGAAACCTACTCCAGGAAAGGAAAGAAGCCATCTGCAGCATCACTCCTCCTAAAACTAGCTTATGGGTTTCCCAGGGATGGCTCAGTTTTTCCGCTTCAGGAACCCTATATATGGTCTAACAGGCCATAGAATGTAAATATGAACTTTAATTGGTATATTGTATTACTGCAAGAGATTTGATTTTCAGCACAGTGCAAAGTTCTTTCAAATGCATGTCTTTTCCCCCCTAATTCCATTTTGCTTTAAAGCACATTTTAAATGTAGTTTTCTCATTAGTAAAAGTTGTCTAATTGATAAAAAAAAATTTAATGCAAGGATAATGACCTTTTGAATGGAATTTAGAATGCAAAGGGGCCTTTCAAGAAGTGAAAAAGCAATTACTTCAGATCCCTGCCCTGGCCCTCCCAGATTCAACCACTCAAACCAGAAGGACATATCCTAGAGAAAGTTGGCAGATTGATTTCACTGTCATGCTAAGCCCTGAGCAATTTCAGGTATCTCTTGGTGCTAGTAGACAAGTTTTCCAGAAGGACACAAGCATTAAACTGAAAAAAACTGGATTAAGTTGCTTCTGATTGCCCTGTTCCACGTGGGCTTCCCCGATGGCTCAGCAAGAATTCACCTGAAACGCATAGGAGACATGCGTTTAATCCCTGGGTTGAGAAGATTCCCTGGAGGAAGGCATGGCAACCCACTCCAGTATTCTTGCCTGAAGAATCGTGAGAACAGAGGAGCCTAGCTGGCTACAGTTCACGGGGTCACAAAGAGTCAGACACAACTGAGCATGCGCGAATGCAGTTATCGCCAAGGAAGAAGTTAAATCTAAAAACCCTCAAGGTCTGCTCACTCCTAATGGGAACAGACCCCACTCGGTGATCCTAACCACCCATTCTGCCCTGAAGTTGCAGGGCTCACTCCGTGGGGATATCACATTTGAGTGAGGAGGCCCCCAAGCCCCAACCTTTGGAGAAACAACCAGAGACAATGGATTCCACTGACTACTCTTGTGAACCTCTCTCTAACCTAAAACTTTTCTGAAAAATGTCAAAAAAAAAAAAGGGGGGGGGGGGGGGGGGGAGCCAAGACATCGTATCATGTTGCTCTTACTTCACTTCGAGTGGCCTGACTGAAGAAAGTACAGGCAAGCTACCGGGAAGAGCAACCTGACAGAAGACAGCCAGCCTCACCTTGCCGAACAAATGAGGAACGAGGTCACATAGACCCTCTCGAGCCTCGCTGCTTTCTACCTTTCCCAGGTCCCTTAACAACCACTATTCTTTTATTGGTATATGGGCTGTGTATCTTAAAGTTGTCTGGGGTCCTTTGTCTCCAAAAGGTTAGACAAATGGGGTCGCTCAGGGTTATGAGGCCGAACCTGACAGAACTGAGGGCGGCGGGAGTTCTGCTCCTCTACCCGCAGTCAGGACGACTGCCACATGCAGCAAGGAGCAGTGACACAAGATGAACCCCACCAAAGCTCCTCAGTGCTCTTCGAGCATCGGGAGCAGCACAAAAGGCAGAGAAGGGGGTTTCACCGGCATAGCCCGCTGTGGCTCCTCAGGAAAAAAAAGTGTGAATCTGGCGCCTCAGAAAAAAAAGTGGGAATCTGGGTGATAAGGTGTAACCTTAGTCTACTTTTACTTGCCTGTAGAGGGCTGTATACAAAGGTCTTGAGCCTACAATGTCGGATTAGAGCTCCCAGAACAGAACCGCAGCTGAGACACCTCCGCTCAAACCGCCACACAGCGATTCAAGATGGCGCCAAGGGCAGCCAGGAGCGAGGTACAGAATTTGGCCGTCTGGAACGTGAGCAGCACACGTGTGGCTGCACCAGCCACGCGAGAGTTGGCATTCCACCCCCCCCCCGCCCCCCACAACGAGATCCCTATAATGCAGCCCTGCCCGCTACCTATCAAGGAGACCGTGTAGCTCATAGGTCTCCTTCCTTTAATCAAAGAATAAAACTGTCCTTTGCTTCTGAATTGAACTTGGTCTCAGTCTGTTGGCAAGAGTGACACTGGGCAGGAGGACCCCTGTTGAGACCTGACTCAGAAGGGTTGGTAATACTTCCATACTTGTCTGTGATGATCCAAGGCTTCTAGTCCAGTAACAATTCCATTTTATTCTTGCCCTTCACCTCCAATTATAGTATTGTTGTGGGTGGAGACTCTATTTTACTAAATTGCGATCCCAATGTCAAAAGTACATTCTCCATATAAAACACATTCAAATATTTGTTGAAGGAATATTAGCAAATAGCAGATGAAAATAATTCTGATCACCTCAAGCTTCAGGCCATAGAATAGGATAATGGCAGATATAGCAGATAATGGCAATCTACCAACAGATCACAGTGGTATACCATAGAGTGAAAACAGTGCAATGAAAACAATTATAGCAATAATAAGAACAAAAACTCACTTAAGGTAGGGATTCTCTGAAAATATAATTAAGATTCTCTGAAAATACTATTAAGAAAAAAAAAACACATGTATTATGTGTTCAAAATAATAGCAAAAATTAATGA
>SJYT01040463.1:204913-222639 GCA_006410635.1 Cephalophus harveyi
TCTATAATGTAAGGCAAAAATCCTACACAATTTGTAATAAAATGATTTTCAGCATGTACCATCTTTATCCCTATAGTATATTTATGGTTTAAACTAATTATATTTTAAAAATAATACAACTCCAGTGTTATTTCTCTTAATTGTAAGATAATACCCACAAAGGAAACAAAAAGGGCCAGTTGGTTTCAACAATAAACGCTTTAGCTTGTCCTCTATACCAGTGCTTCTCAAATTTTACTGTATGTATGAACTTACTGCAGAACCCTGTTAAAACACAGATTGTGATTCAGTAACTCTGGGAAAGGCCAAACATTCTGAATTTCTAATCAGCTTCCTGATGATACTTTCAGGTACTGCTGTCCAAGGACTACACGTTGAATAGCCACCATCTGTGATGAAAAGGTTCATGATGAGGGGTGGTGGGGAAAAGAGGGGAGTTAAAGGAAACATACAAGGTGACAGATAAAAAGTGTTGTAACTACCCTGTGACAGGTGTAGACACTGATTTAGTGACTTTTGTTCTGTGCGTAGTTCCCTGATTTTTTTTTTTTTTAATGATTTGATTATTAGGACTAAGTAAAATAATCCTTTATCTGGTAAGCAATTAGGTTAAGTTGTACATGAGATGCACTGAGTGAATGGGTAAACCATCTGTTTTTGTAATTTCAAAATAAATAAATTCACTACGCAAAAAGAAAGCAGAAACAAACATAATTTATAGGAAAAAAAATAAGCCTAACAGTAGTTTCAAAAATCTGTTTTATAACATCAAGGAGAGTCAGACAGGGAAGGACACAGTACTAG
Source organism: Cephalophus harveyi (assembly GCA_006410635.1). Classification (NCBI taxonomy): domain Eukaryota; kingdom Metazoa; phylum Chordata; class Mammalia; order Artiodactyla; family Bovidae; genus Cephalophus; species Cephalophus harveyi. The sequence goes on from SJYT01040463.1 coordinate 205,718, forward strand.
ACAGCAGTGAGAGAGCAAATCAAATTCTGACAGATTCAATATTTTGCTAGTAAGTAGTTGTTTGGGATTACTGTTTTATTTTTAAAATACTGAATAACAATGGAGATTATAAAGGAGAATATTTGCTTGTTGAAATACTTTAATCATTTTTATTATTCTGTGAGCATTTTATGTTATGAAAGAGAATTCCCAGGAATTTTTTTTTCCTTAAATAATCCTTCAGTTCAGTTGAATTCAGTCACTCAGTCGTGTCTGACTCTTTGCGACCCCATGAATCGCAGCACGCCAGGCCTCCCTGTACATCACCAACTCCTGGAGTTCACTCAGACTCACATCCATCGAGTCCGTGATGCCATCCAGCCATCTCATCCTCTGTCGTCCCCTTCTCCTCCTGCCCCCAATCCCTCCCAGCATCAGAGTCTTTTTCAGTGAGTCAACTCTTCGCATGAGGTGGCCAAAGTACTGGAATTTCAGCTTTAGCATCATTCCTTCCAAAGAACACCCAGGACTGATCTCCTTCAGAATGGACTGGTTGGATCTCTTTGCAGTCCAGGGACTCTCAAGAGTCTTCTCCAATGCCACAGTTCAAAAGCATCAATTCTTCAGCACTCAGCTTTCTTCACAGTCCAACTCTCACATCCATACATGACCACAGGAAAAACCATAGCCTTGATTAGACGGACCTTTGTTGGCAAAGTAATGTCTCTGCTTTTGAATATGCTATCTAGGTTGGTCATAACTTTCCTTCCGGGGAGTAAGCATCTTTTAATTTCATGGCTGCAATTACCATCTGCAGTGATTTTGGAGCCCCAAGTCTGACACTGTTTCCACTGTTTCCCCATCTATTTCCCATGAAGTGATAGGGCCAGATGCCATGATCTTAGTTTTCTGAATGTGGAGCTTTAAGCCAGCTTTTTCACTCTCCTCTTTCACTTTCATCAAGAGGCTTTTTAGTTCCTCTTCACTTTCTGCCAAACCTATTAATTTGTCAAGCTTCGCTTCAAATATTCCTGTTTGATTATTTCCTGTTTGATTATTTTACATATAGAAGAATCAGACGTCTATGGCATGAATTAGTGCTCAAATTTATAAACTGAATTGATCGAAATCATGATGTCCTCTCACTAAAAATAATGGATTTGAAAGGCATATCTTATCAGCCTGGAGTGCTCCTTCTTAAGGTGATGGCTGTGGCAGGTTTCAAGATAAAGAATTGGTTCCAGTCATTAAAGCTGCTTCCCAAGCTGAGAAAAAGGCCAACACCCATGTAATCAGTCATTGCATTTTTACCAATATAAAAATCACAAGATTACTGGATATTAGGGAAAAAATCCCTATTTAGAACAAATAACCTCCAAGAAATACTATCGTAAGGAAAAAATACTAGGGAAATCCTGGATATGTCCTGCCAGCTAACATATAGGATACTTCCTGTTGTCACTTTGGTTTTCCAAAAGATGAAGATATGCATGAAAGTGGCTTATTAGGAAGTCTTTTCAGTTGAAAATCAGACAAGCAAATAAATAATGGGGAAAAAAAGGTCAGTGAATAGAAAGTTGTGGGGTAGAGAAAAACAAAGGGCTAAAAAACAAAAATAATAAAGTTAATATATCAAGTAATGTCCCACAGAGGATAACTTTGAATTAACGTCAAAGTTACCGTTCTCTGGACACAGCGTAGATCACACACACAGTTGTGTCAACCAGAGAGCAAAGAAGCTGGCGTATTTATACCCCTGTAATCAGCCGACCAGCCTTTAGTAGTTAAGCACTGCACCATGGGGATCATAAATTACCAGGAACTTCTGGCTCTCTCTGTTCAGGTAAATCAGTTCTACAGCCTGAGGGGAGTTTGTGGACAATGCAGGTGCTGGCAGATAGGAGTGAAAGCTTACTGGAAGCCAAGTACACACAAATAGTAAAGGGGCCCCAAGTACACACAAATAGTAAAGGGGTATGAGTAGAACACAGAACAGGCTTCCCTTTCCAATTATACAAGACTGTCAGAGAAATGCTTATTTTTAAAAAATAATATCTGTGTTGCCTCAATCACAAAAAGAGTGACATTGTCAAACAATAATGGAAAACTATGCAGAGAACATCATGTGAGATGCCAGGCTGGATGAAGCACAAGCTGGGATCAAGATTGCTGGGAGAAATATCAATAACCTCAGATAGCAGATGATACCACTCTATGGCAGAAAGTGAAGAAAAACTAAAGAGCCTCTTGATGAAAGTGAAAGAAGAGAGTGAAAAATTTGGCTTAAAACTCAACGTTCGAAAAACGAAGATCATGGCATCTGGTCCCATCACTTCATGGCAAATAAATGGGGAAACAATAGAAACAGTAAGAGACTTTATTTTTGGGGGGGGGGGTTCAAAATCACTACAGATGGTGATTGCAGCCATGAAAAAGATGCTTGCTCCTTGGAAGAAAAGCTATGACCAACCTAGCAGCATAATAAAAAAGCAGAGACGTTACTTTGCAGACAAAGGTCCATCTAGTCAAAGCTATGGTCTTTCCAGTAGTCATATATGGATGTGAGAGTTGGACTATAAAGAAAATTGAGTGCCGAAGAATTGATGCTTTTGAATTGTGGTTTTTGAGAAGACTCTTGCGAGTCCCTTGGACTATAAGGAGATCCAAACAGTCAATCCTGAAGGAAATCAGTCCTGAATATTCACTGAAAGGACTGATGTTGAAGTTGAAACTGCAATACTTTGGCCATCTGATGTGAAGAATTGACTCATTTGAAAAGACCCTGATGCTGGGAAAGAATGAAGGTGCGGGGAGAAGGGGATGACAAAGGATAAGATGGTTGGATGGTATCACTGACTTGATGGACAAGAGTTTGAGCAAGCTTGGTATTTGGTGATGGACAGGGAAGACTGGCATGCTGCAGTCTATGGGGTCGCAAAAAGTAGGACATGACTGAGCAACTGAACTGAACTGAACTGATTCACATTTGCCAAATTAATAAAAGGACATTTTTCAGTTACAGGACAGTAACATCTACAGTTACTCTTTAATGTGACTTTGCTGATCTACAGAGCTTTCTGTTAACACGTTATCCCTGGTCTTGGCCCTTCCCATCCCAAAAGTTCTCAGTGCCTCTGTGTAAAAGCCTCTTTCAAAGAAGAGCTTCATTCACAGCACTTTGCTGTTTATTTTTTTTCTTGGAGAATGATTATTTAATTACTCAGAGTTGCTTAGTCTAAACCACCTACCCAATATTTCTAAAAAGAAACCTGGAAGCAAGTTTCTGTAGTCTTGATTCTGTGACTCTTCCATCTCTGTTGCATTGTGATTTTTTAATTTTTGTTTCATTTGCTGGTATCATAGTTCTTGAGGTTATTTTTGTCTAATGCTTCTTAAAATCTTCTCTAATATTTTGGATTGTTTCTAAATTTCTTGGCTTAGTCAGGAGTTTGATTTCAAGTAAGAAGCACAAAACTGAAACCCATTTACACTTAAGTGGACTTTGTTGGCTGGAATCTGAGGAGGGTAGAGTTGGAGGCTGGCCTGTGAGCACTGGAATCAGTAAGAGAAATGTTACTGGGCTTTCCCTTCTAACTCTGTCTCTATGTGGCAAATTATTGTTTCAAAACAATATCTCCACATGAAGTAGGATGTCACTGCAGGCTCTTCTGAGCTTACAGTATTTTAGTTCTGTGACTGGTACTGAAAGAATTGGTTTATCCTTCACAGTACCAGTTTGAAGAATATCAAGGGAGAGAATCCACATGGCCCAGCTTGGGTCATGTGCCCATCCTTTAGATCAAGTACACTGGGGAGAGGGTGGTATGAGGTTCTGAGGTTGGCTCAATGTGGGTCATTTTCTTAGGCACAAGTCCAGAGGATTCTGCTGTATTATCATAATCTCAGACATGGCCACTTGTCTCAGACATGGTCACTGTCAAACTATCCCAGGCGGTCATACTAATTTGTGTCTACCACAATAACACAAGGAGATCCAACCAGTACATCCTAAAGGAGATCAGTCCTGAATATTAATTGGAAGGACTGATGTTGAAGCTGAAACTCCAATACTTTGGCCACCTGATGTGAAGAACTGACTCATTGGAAAAGACTCTGATGCTGGGAAAGATTGAAGGTGGGAGGAGAAGGGGATGACAGAGGATGAGATGATTGGATGGCATCACCAATTCGATGGACATGAGTTTGAGTAAACTCCAGGAGTTGGTGATGAACAGGAAGGCCTGGCGTGCTGCAGTCCATGGAGTCACAAAGAGTCAAATACGACTGAGCAACTGAACTGAACTGAACTGAACCACAATAACCACAATAAAAACTCCACTATTTGATTACTTCTGAATACATCACTATACTCTTACAACTGTTAAACAAATAAAACCCTTCTAATTCTAATAATTTCTATTTTTTTACCTGTTATCTTCATCCTGCCTCAAACATTGCTATGAGTTTCCCATTTACTTACTAAATCATAAGTAACATTAAGTAACACTGCACGACTCTTTAGTAAGAATAGTCTATGAGAAATTTCCAAGATGCTTCAAAGTTTAGGTTTCTCTTCTCTCCTGTACTCCAAATTTGCATCCTAAAAGGGGGTAACACTTATGAATAGACAAAAAAAATCCATTTCTAAACATAATGAACAATTTTAATTATTCAGTATCTATTATTCCATCTTATCCTGCTAACAGTTTCCATCTTATCCTGCTAATAGTTTCCATTGGGTAAGAACTTGCTTTCAATGATATCCACCCAGAGGAAATTTAAGACCCAGAGATATGAGTTCCTGAAAAGCTGTATCTGGTCTGTGAATTTTCTTGAGACTACACATTCCTATTTGCTAAGGCTAATTTTGGCTGTTTTCTGTCACTTTCAGCTGAAATAATTCTAAGTGAAATATATAATCACTCAGTCATATTAATATATTTAGGGAACATCATTTTCAAAATAAGTCATTAAGTTCACTGAAATCTAAAAGCATGCTAGTTTTTAAAACAATGAACCAAAAATGAAGTATATGAAGTACTGAATTTTACATACTATACTAAAAGAGGTTTAATTTCATAAACAGACTATCTTAATATAGAACCAAAATCTTCAAAGTTAACTAACTCCCTAAAAAAAATTGAAATTATGCATGCTATGTTAGAAACTAACATGACTTAGACAAAAGCATTTTATCAAAATAATTTCAACATGTATAAAGATTCCATATCAAATAGACTAATTGCTTTTGGTTGAATTGATGTGAAATAATCTATTAATATTATTAGTGTGAAATATTCTTTGAGAGCTCTCGTTTGTGCAATTCAGCTTATCTAAAAGTAGTCATGGAACTAAGGTATCGCAAAGCATAGGGGCTGGGTTATTTGGGTTATCACTTTTGAACGCTGCATTGGCTGGTGTTTCTAGCCTATCCTAATTAATTATTCAGTGACATTCACATCAGTTTCTATGACTTCTCATCAGTTAAAATACATCTGCCAAGCAAACCACTCAAGAAGATGAAGAACACTATATTTTCTCAAACATTCTCAACATTATGTTGGAGCAATTTCATTAGATCTGAGACTTTCATTTTTAAGAAACTTCCAAGTTTTCACAGCTACTGCCTATTTGTAGCTTCACACAAAGGGGAGAGTACTGCAATGCATTACAATAGGGGAGCCTACAAAGGATAAATGGATTAAATACTACCACCAGTTAATCACTTTGAGAAAATGGCCTTCACCAATAGCAGGAATAAACGCAGTTGGCAAAAAGTTATTTGTGACTAACGCAGCCTGAAGTCTTGAGGCCAAGACAACTACAGGGTAAACCTTTATATTTGATAAATAAAATCCCTCAATTTCAGATAAAGTGTAATTCATGGTTATTTCCTCAAAATCTTTCACGTTGCCTTTTCATGCGTCAAATTTGGATTTCCAGTTGGAGCGATAAGAAAAAAAGAAGTCTCTGCATATTATTTGAATTAATTACAAAGCTAGCAACTGCTTCTATCCTATTTTAGATTGAAGAGAGATGAAATTTCTCCTCAGGACATCTTGACTTAAATATATAATTCAGGCCTATCAGAGTCCCACAAGCCCCTGAGTTTTGGGTAACTACATCTTTTCTCCTCCACAGATACACAGTCACATATGTACACACACTACTCCTAAAGTGAGGCAGCTAGAAATTATTTCCATATATATCAGTTATATTTATATGATTATCATTTATTTTCTTAAAAATGCTAAAGTATCCAAAGATCAACCTAAACTTTACATAAAACTTGAGAGTAGGAGTAATCTTAGCAATCATAACAACAATAATTAATTTTAATGAGTCTTTTCTATATGTCAAATATTTTGAGCCATTTTATATGTATTACATTATTAGCATATACCAAGCATTTTTCTAAATGCTTCACATGTAATTAACTCATTTATTTTTCATAACAACCCTTCAAGAGGTATAGTACTCCTGTATGTGTAGTCCTGTTTCTTAGATAAAGTGGCTCAGGCACAGTGTTTAAATGTCCTTCCCAAGACTGCAAAACTAACAGGTAGAAGACTCTAACTATCAAACCAGGCAATCTGCACCTGGAGACAAAATGCCAAATAAACTGTCTAACTCACAAAGTTCCATACTTTTCCAAACATGGATGATCATTAGAATCAAATCACTTATTTATTTTTTTTTTAGTGAATTAGGATAGCATAATAGTTAAAAGCATGGACATTGTCAGATATATATACTTTCCCACTCAAGTATGTTGTATGACATTTGGCAAGTTAAACTTTGTGCCTTGGTTTAGCAATTCAATTTTCTGTAAAACTGGAATGCAAATGTATCATTATGTAAGAGATTAATTACATCTCAAAGAAAATATATGCATTTCTGTGCATATGTTTGTGTGTTTAGGTAACATCACATTCCCAAGCATTTATTATTTTCAATAAATGGCATTTATTTATTTTCCCTCTCTGCATATTTCCAGGAAGAATGTAAGCCAAATTAGCCAAAAATATTAATGATACGGGTTTTCTATCCATAGAAAAAAATTAGGAACAGTGGAATACTAGGGCTTAAAGCAGGGAACAAAAGCTGGAAAAATAGAATGTATCACCTCTGCTAAACAAAGCACAGATAGAGAGCACTGCAGTAGCACCTCTGAAGAAATGATGGAAGTGCATACAGTAACCTCCTTATGTTCAGCTTTAGAGAGTCTTGCAGCCATCATGCAACAATGACACCAGGAAAGAACATTCCTATTTGCCTTACTGTTCATCACTCCCAATGCTTTGACATGGGCAGAATTTAAGGAATCTGAGGGATGAGTAGAGATGCTAGGCTGTAGACAGGTGAAAGAAGATTTATCTACAAACTGAGATGGAAGAATTGAGCAATATTTTGAACTAGCTGCTTACAATTACAGAACTGAATTTTTTTAACTTTTTTTTATTGGGGTACAGCTGATTAACAATGTTGTGACAGTTTCAAGTGAACAAAGAAGAGACTCAGCCATACAGATAAATGTATCCATTCTCCCCCAAACCCCCACTCCATCCAAACTGACAGGTAACACTGAGCAGAGTTCCATGTGCCACACAATAGGTCCTTGTTGGTTATCCATTTTGAACACAGCAGCATATACATGACCATCCCAAACTCCCTAAGTATCTCCTTCTGAGGGTTTGTTTTTTACTTAGAGTAACCAGAGGACTTTATGACTTAAGAGCTGACAAATCAAGGGGCTTGCCCTTTTAAACAACCTTCACCAAACAGGTTGATAGGTACTGAAGATTAACATGGGATTGCCTTTATGAATATTCCATGTGATTCTGTCTTGTTCCAAGTACTACATATACATATATATATTGCCATTTAAAATCAAAGTCTCAAAGTGTAAAATTTAAGACCTTGATCTGAAAAACCGTAATATTTTAGTAAATGTAATGGTAAGATTTAGAAGACATAGAAGACCTTAGAATATCCAAAACACTCTCCAAAATCCTACTATGCAACTTTTGTGGAGGGAAGTAGTTCTCAATCACTTGGTGGAAGACACTAACAAGTTCCTTTTATCCCTTATTGCTACTTGCCTGGGTACCAACATCCAAATTCAAAGATGGTCTGGTAGGGGGATATAGTTAAGTGTAAAGCAAAAATAGTTAAAAGAAGTAGTCAAGAAAACATCTGGTAAATAATCATGGAAACAAATTGTGAAAAGACTAGACCAAGGTGTAACGGATCTTTAGATCTTTGGTGGTGTTAAGACATTCAGTCATCTCCGACTCTTTGCGACCCCAGGGACTGTAGCCCTGGGACTCTACAGCCTTGGGACTGTAGCCTAGGCTCCTCTGTCCATGAAATTCTCCAGGCAAGAATACTGGAGTGGGTTGCCATTTCCTTCTCCAGGGGGTCTTCCCGATGCAGGGATCAAACCCAGGTCTCCTGTATTGCAGGCAGATTCTTTACCATCTGAGCCACCAGGGAAGCACTTTAGATCTTTCATCAGACTGGTTATTTTACATGTATCAATTTCATAAAGGTTATGCATCCAATTTGCTAGTTCGGCAGATGGCTGAAGCTTTAACAGTTATCTGGTTGACTAATGCAAACTTGGATGTGATTATGTTAAGCACTTTGAATGATAATAATACTGTGTTGAAAGTAGTCAGATCCTCTGAGGAATAGGAATGCAGTGTGATACTCACACCATGTGACCCATAAATTCACTCTCACCCCAGAATCTTGTTTCACCAAGGTACTGAGGAAGACATAGATGATGACAACACACAAATATTTAAAGAGCACTTTATTGGCTTCCCTGGGTTGGGAAGATCCCCTGGAGAAGGAAATGGCAACCCACTTCAGTACTCTTGCCTAGAAAATTCCACGGATGGAGGAGCCTGGTGGGCTACAGTCCACGGGGTCGCAGAGAGTCGGACATGACTGAGCAACTTCACTTTCACTTTTATTGGCTTTAGGCCAGGAATGCTGGTAGGATAAAATGCAATTTAATTGGCTTCCTAATCTCTATGGGATCAAAAGTTTGCACAATGCAGTTAACCCCAGAAATGAAGTGGACACAGTTAACACAAGTTAACATCAAAGGATGCCCTGACTTGCAAAGATCTCTGGCTATGCCTAATTAATCATAAGCTACCTTGTTGTTGTTGTGTAGTTACTAGGTTGTGCCCAACTGTTTGTAATCCCATTGACTGTAGGCTGCCAGGCTTTCGTCTGTGGGGTTCTCCAGGCAAGAATACTGGAGTGGGTTTCCATTTCCTACTCTAGGGGATCTTACTGACCCAGGGATTGAACTTGCGTCTCCTGATTATCAGGTGGATTCTTTACCACTGAACCACCTGGGAAGCGCCCATAAGATACCTTAAGTCTGACTTAATTCATATAATCAAATGAAGACCAAAATGAAATAAAACTTTAGACCTGCCTTAAGGCAACATGGAAGAGAGTGAAAGTTAATCACCCCATTTCCAATCTCAAATCAGTTCCCAAGCCCAGAGGAGTCTGCAACACTACTGAGGTCACTCATAACACCAAAAGTGAGCAAATATGAATACTCTGTATCTCTTTCTAGGCTTCCCAAAGAGACTTATACTGATTAGTCTGACTCACTAAATGCTGAGAAAGTGAATTCATATATTACAGGTATGACTGCAAAAGGTATTAACACTAATTTTTGAAGATACAAATGTCACGTCACGGTAGTCTCAACTACGAATTTTCATCGGTCAGATTTCAAAGGAAATTTCAATGTAAGTCTGTATGGTCTGATATATGCGTTTGTGTGTGTGTGTGTGTGTGTGTGTACTTAGTCACTCAATTGTGTCTGTCTCTTTGCAACCCCATGGACTGTAGCCAAGCAGGCTCCTCCAAGCAATGAAATTTCAATATAAGTCTGTATGGTCTGATATATATGTGTGTGTGTGTGTGTGTGTGTGTGTGTGGCCAAGCAGGCTCCTCTGTCCATGGGGTTTCCCAGTATGGTCTGATATATACGTGTGTATGTGTATGTGTGTGTGCCAGCATCTTTTGCATTGCAGGCATATTCTTTACTGCTAGGCCACCAGGGAATCCTGGTCTGATATATAAGTATATATAAATATTTGTGTATTTGGGTATATATGCATTAATTAATTAATGACTCTAAAGCTGAAGCTCCAGTACTTTGGCCACTTCATGCGAAGAGTTGACTCATTGGAAAAGACTCTGATGCTGGGAGGGATTGGGGGCAGGAGGAGAAGGGGATGACCGAGGATGAGATTGCTGGATGGCATCACTGACTCGATGGATGTGAGTCTGAGTGAACTCCGAGAGATGATAATGAACAGGGATGCCTGGCGTGCTGCGATTCATGGAGTCGCAAAGAGTCGGACACGACTGAGCGACTGAACTGATACATTAATTCACACCTACTTATAAAATAACAGGATCTTAATATGGACGCTTTATCACCTTAGGAAGTTTCAAGGAGAAGTCTTTTTTAAAAAACATTTATTTTTGGATGCCCTGGGTCTTTGCTGCTTTGTGCAAGCTTTTCTCTAGTTGCAATGAGCGGGGGCTCCTCTCTAGTTGTGGTGCAGTGGCTTCTCATCACAATGACTTCTCTTGTTGCAGAGCACAGACTCTAGGACCCCTGGGCTTCAGTAGCTATGGCACATGGGCTCAGTAGTTGCTGCTCTCAGGCTCCAGAGCACAGGGTTAGTTGACCTGCAGCATGTGGGATCTTCCCAGATCAGGGATCGAACCAGTGTCCCTTGCATTGCAAGGTGGATTCTTTACTACTGGACCACCAGGGAAGCCCAAAAGAGAAGTCTTTGAATTTTCTATTCCTTGCCTAAGTAGTGAATAAAACATCGCTGGGGGAGTGGCCAAGACTGGAACTATCATGAAAGAATCAAAAGAAACAAGAGTGGTAATTGTCAACACTTCATTTTGGTCAGCACAGAATGGTTATGGGGCTCAGAGAAGGATAGTAGATTACCATAACGTTAATGAGGCAGTGACTCCAACTGTAGCTGCTGTGTTTCCTTTACTAGAGTAAATCAGTGTAGTTCTTGACATTCAGCATTCATCTAGTGATTTTGTTAATGCATTTTCCTCCATTTCAACAAATCGAGACAATTAGTAATAGTTTGCATTCATCCTGGGACAAGTTTGCCTAGATCCCTTTCTTTTTCAACTCACCTCGAAATTTTTTGTCTTAATTTCCTGGCTTAAATAAAATGCCCGTTTCCTTTGGGAAAAAGAAAGAGTGAGCCAACCACCCTACAAACGAAAGGGGACATAGTTTGTTAGATTTTCTTAAAGACAGAGTAGAACTATATAACTGGGGACAAGGATGTGCTTAAAGTTCTGTTGAACTTGAAATTATGGTATTCAGTTCTGCAAACATGATTGATCCCTAAATATACTAGATGTTGGGGATACAAACATGAATAAGGCAATGCTAGACCCTTATCAGAAAAAGGAGCTTGAATTCTAATAATTCCATAGAGACATAAATCAATTCATATTTTTATCCCATAGCACTGAGTGTTTACTCTGTGTTAGGAGCTATTCTATCTGTTAGATAAACAGTTTTGAAAAAAATAGACATGTTGATTCTCCCCTGAGACTTAATGGGTAAGGGAGATTTTAATTAAAAAAATAATAAAATTCAGAAATATTTCTATATGTTAGGAAAAAGAGAAATGCATTAATGAAAGCTTATGAAAAGAAGTTTAACCTGATCTTAAAGGTAAAGAAGAGCTAGTTAGAGTGAGTGTACTATTTAGAGTGGGATCCTAGTTACAGTGAGTATCATTCACAACATAACCCAGGTAGGGGATCCATTAAAAACCCAAGGAAGTTCAGTACGATGGGAGATCAGAGAAAGAGATAGCTTTGTGAGAGATGAAGTTTAGAAAGTGGAGGCCAGATCATGCAGGGTTTTGCCAGCCACAGTAAGAATTATGCTCATTATCCTAACAATATTAAACCACTGAATATGTTTTAGCAGATGGGTGACATGATTATGATATGAATTTTCTGACTGCATTGTAGAGCAGTGTTTTTAAGGAGGTCAGGTAAGAATGGATGTGAGTAAACCAGTAGGAAGCTATTGCAGTAATCAAAATGATAATAAAAATTCTTTCTAGAGAAATGGTGATCAGGATAGAAATAAATAAGTGGGTTTAAGAAATATTTCAGAGTTGAAACTGAAAAGACAATGATACAAAAGAGGAAGAGGAGGATTATATTAAGAGTGACTTCTTATTTTATGGTTTGTATACCTGTCTGCTTGGCAATGCTATTCTCCAAGGGAACACTAATGAAAGATCATACTTGGGGAAAAAACAAAACATTTTATATATTTTATTTATTTTGAGGAGTCTATGTCACATTCAAATGTAAAGGGAAATATGTCAAAGTGTATGCATCAGAAAATCAAATAGAATTATTGTATGATCCAGCTATTCCACTCCTGTGTATACATACTAAAGAACTGAAAGCAGAAACATCTACCTTCAAAGAAAAGATATTTGAACAGTAGAACAGATATTTGAACACCAACATTCATAGTAGCATTATTCACAGCAGCTAAAAAATTGAAACAACACAAATGTCTGTCAATGGGTAATAGAGTATGTGTATGTAGTATCATTCAACCTTAAAAATGAATTAAATTCTAATACATTTATACAATATGGATGAACTTTGAAAATACTATACTAAGTGAAATAAGACAGACGTGAAACAACAAATATTGTATGATTCCACTTATATGAAGTACCTAGAGTAGGCAAATTCAAAGAAATCAGAAGTAAAACGGTGGTTGCCAGGCACTGAAGGGAGTATTTATTGTTTAATGGGTATGGAGTTTCAGTTTGGGAAAATGAAAAAGTTCTGAAGATGGATAATGGTGATGGAATTGCTACTATATTATACACTTTGAGGTGAGGTGAGGTGAGGTGAAGTCGCTCAGTCGTGTCCGACTCTTTGCGACCCCGTGGACTGTAACCTACTAGGCTTCTCTGTCCATGGGATTTTCCAGGCAAGAATACTGGAGTGGATTGCCATTTCCTTCTCCAGGGGATCTTCCCGACCCAGGGATCAAACCCGGGTCTCCCGCATTGGAGGCAGACGCTTTAACCTCTGAGCCACCAGGGAAGCCCATTATACACTTTAGAATAATTAATATAGTAAATTTTATGTCATGCATATTTTGCCACAATTTTTAAAAAGTACATAGATCTAAAGCTTAGAGTTCTAGGCTAGAGATGGAAATGAAGGAATCACTGAGGTATGTATAAGAATTGAAGCCATGTAAAATTGCCTCAATTGAATGTAACATGGAAAGAAAAGAGAGTATACTAACTATATCTGATAAACTCATATATTTATTATATACAGAGGAAGGTTGGTCTTCAAAAGGGACAGAGAAGGGCTGACTACAAATTTGACAGAACGAAAGAGAATAATATCAGAGAAGTTAGGAGAAAGAATTTTTCTAGGAGTCAGTGATCAACACTGTTTCAAGATTATTTGAAACCCTTTGGGTAAAAGGATTCCATTTCTCACTTATCTTAGAGGTTATTCCTGGGGCTGTAATGCTGTATGAGCTCATTTTTGCTATAAGGCTATAATTCCAATTTGAGCCCCCACCCCCCAGCTAGTTAATTTGTCATAGGTACCTGACCTGCTTCTTGAGAAATCTGTATGCAGGTCAGGAAGCAACAGTTAAAACTGGACATGGAACAATGGGCTGGTTCCAAATAGGAAAAGGAGTACGTCAAGGCTGTATATTGTCACCCTGCTTATTTAACTTAAGGGAGGCCTGGCGTGCTGTGATTCATGAGGTCGCAAAGAGTCAGACACAACTGAGCGACTGAACTGAACTGAACTGAAGGAATTCACCATCAAGCCACAGGTGTGGTTTGAAGAAGTAATTTGGAAGAAGTAAGGCACTCTGGTAGTATGAGTTAGCTACTTATGCAAATTACTTATGCCTTTGGAACTTGCTCAGGCTGTCCAGGTAACTTTTTACTTGATATTTAAGAGCTTCTGAGTATCCCAGACTTTATGGCTAGGCACAACAGATGTATCCACTTTATGACGGTGGCTAGAATCAGGTATTCCCATGGATTCCTGGGCCAGGAGTTCAGTTTCTGGGAACTGATCCACGGGCTTTTATCAAGGACAAGAAAAACTGGTAAAGCAGGCATAATTTTGCCCTCAAAGTCTTGGATCTTCCTACATGATACTTCTGCCTCCAATAAGTCAAGCAACAGAGCACATGCTATTTTTTCAGGGCCAGTTGACCAAGTCACTTGTTCTGTATCTCGGGCTAGCTAGAAAGTCTTTGCTTAGGGCCCCACTAAAACTGGCAGGCTTTTGCTTTATCCAGTAAAGAATTGTGGTATATTCCCCAAATATCTCTACAGGTCACCCAAGCAAGTTTAGTGGTATGGACATCAAGATGTGTAAACATATTCTATATTTTGTACAAATCACTGAGACTCCAAAAAGCTTCCTAAGTAGCAAAACCGACCCCTGTCAATCTTTGGCATCACACTCAGGCATTTAAGACACTGTTTGCCTTCTTCTTCTTAGATTCTACTGCAAGAAGTCATGACTATAGAGGTTCATCACAATCGTGAATTAGGGTCTCTAGGGACTAAACAGTGGCAGAGGGTCTAGCAGTGGGTATAATTCTCTGGCAAGACTGTGAAAGGTTGCTGATGCCCAGAAAAATCCCTAAATAATAAAACCATTCTACAATGCATGTGGTTGAGTTAGGAAAAATAAACTTCACAAAACACATCAACCACTGTCAACAGTCATACAGGGTCCTAATAACAGGGTTAAACTAAGCATGAGTATGAATGTGTATGAGGAAAACCACAACATTCATAAAGTTACTTTCTTTTGCATAAAGTTAGAGGTAAATAATGAAAAAAAATCTCTCAAATATTGGAAGTTATATTCACTGATTCTTAGCCTTTCTTTTTAACACTCTTTTCCTACACATCACAGGCTATCCACTCTGTTCTCTATTTTTTTTTTTTTTTTGCCCATCCGATTTCTAGTGCCCAATTCCTCTTGGAAACAGGAAAGTATCAATATTCAAGGGTTATGAGTAGTTGAGCAATTGGTTAATTGACCTTCCTCAGCCAAGAATTGGGACTCTGGGGCTTCCCTGGTGGCTCAGAGGTTAAAGCATCTGCCTGCAATGCGGGAGACCCGGGTTCGATCCCTGGGTTGGGAAGATCCCCTGGAGAAGGAAATGGCAATCCACTCCAGTATTCTTGCCTGGAGAATCCCATGGACAGAGAAGCCTAGTAGGTTACAGTCCACGGGGTCGCAAAGAGTCAGACACGACTGAGCGACTTCACCTCACCTCAATGCTTTCAACTGTAAAGTGAAAAGCTGTGTCCTATAATGAAAGAACTCTGGGGACTGCCAAACGAGAGAAAATAGATTCTGAGCTGTTGATACATTTGAAAACTCTTTTATCTATGAAAATAAACTTGATCTAGTTAGTTTTAGGTGTTTGAATAGCTGGAATCATAAGTTTATATATGCATTCNATGCTTTCAACTGTAAAGTGAAAAGCTGTGTCCTATAATGAAAGAACTCTGGGGACTGCCAAACGAGAGAAAATAGATTCTGAGCTGTTGATACATTTGAAAACTCTTTTATCTATGAAAATAAACTTGATCTAGTTAGTTTTAGGTGTTTGAATAGCTGGAATCATAAGTTTATATATGCATTCTCCTTGTTCATCTAGAAACACAATTCGGGGAGGTGAGGTTAGTAACGGATGGGTTTGCTGAAAGTTAGACCCAAGATACTGTTAGAAGAGAAGCAAAAGTTTCTCTAACCAAAGTTTATTACCCAAAGATCTGGTCTGGTAAAGATCAGATCTAATCTGGTCTGGTCTTAGAAGTAAATATATGCAGTAGTTGTGGTTAGTACCCTTGAGTTGCACTAATGGAGGAGCCACTGTATTCAGCAGTGAATAAAGGAATCCTTTGGGTAAGTTTGAATGGGAGTGACATAGCTGTTTACAGAAAGGAAGAAATACACACAAAGGCACATACATACACACACACACATTCATACACACCTCAGTCAGCAAAAGCAGTGAGTCAGTATAGACCTTGCAATAGAGTTAAGAGTAGAAAGAGGATAGAGTGATGGTGATAGTAGATATGGTAAGTAGGAGTAGAGAAGGGGAATAGTCCTTGCATAATGTATCCCTAGACTGTGAAACACTAGGTGTCTTCTCCTGAATGGGTGACAAGACAATCAGGTCATTAGAGCTGCAGCACCCTGAATTGTATCATGTTCCTTGGGAGGTCCATTCTAAAATTAAATCCCATTAGTCCAGCCATATCTGAAGGGATTAATAGTCACATATGGCTAGTGACTACCATATAGGCATAATTCTAGAACTTCCAGGTTATCAATCATCTCAGTAAAATTAGGAATTCATCTGTTAAAGTCTTTTAATAAATATTTTTGGTTTAAAAAAAGTAAATCCCATTAACTAAAGCAAACTGAAGCCAAAAATTTTTTTTCAGTATACTGATTTCAATCAGATCAATCATTTACTGTACAAGCTTTCATCATGTAAAAACATATTAGTCAATAGAAATTCATTGTATTAAAGCAAGCTGTATATTTACATGTGATTGGATTAAAATTATATAGTCATAGCTGAAATAGTATATCAAAATTCTTTGAATACTTTGTTATTGAACTATTTTTCAATAGCAAAGAAAATATGGACAAAGAAAGTCCACATTTTAAGCCTTTACTCTGAATCTTTCTTGACCCTAGGTTTCTTATCTGTAAGATAAGTGGTCTAAACTATGTGATTGCTCAAATACAACATACTTTCTAATCTGAAGTTCCCAGAGTCTACTCTT
>SJYT01040463.1:243871-273387 GCA_006410635.1 Cephalophus harveyi
GCTTAAAGCTCAACATTCAGAAAACGAAGATCATGGCATCTGGTCCCATCACTTCATGGGAAATAGATGGGGAAACAGTGGAAAACAGTGTCAGACTTTATCTTTTTGGGCTCCAAAATCACTGCAGATGGTAATTGCAGCCATGAAATTAAAAGACGCTTCCTCCTTGGAAGGAAAGTTATGACCAGCCTAGACAGCATATTAAAAAGCAGAAACATTACTTTGCTAACAAAGGTCCGTTTAGTCAAGGCTATGGTTTTTCCAGTGGCCATGTATGGATGTGAGAGTTGGACTGTGAAGAAAGATGAGTGCCGAAGAATTGATGCTTTGGAACTGTGGTGTTGGAGAAGACTCTTGAGAGTCCCTTGGACTGCAAGGAGATCCAACCAGTCCATTCTAAAGGAGATCAGTCCTGGGTGTTCCTTGGAAGGAATGATGCTAAAGCTGAAACTCCAATACTTTGGCCACCTGATGCGAAGAGCTGACTCATTTGAAAGAGCCTGATGCTGGCAAAAATTGATGGCAGGAGAAGGGGACGACAGAGTATGAGATATTTGGATGGCATCACTGACTCAATGGATGTGAATTTGAGTGAACTCCAGGAGTTGGTGATGGACAGGGAGGCCTGGTGTGCTGCAATTCATGGGGTCACAAAGAGTCGGACATGACTGAGCAACTGAACTGAACTGAACTGAATATAAAACATGCATTCTGGATTGGACATAGAACAACAGACTTGTTCCAAATAGGAAAAGGAGTACATCAAGGCTGTATAGTCACCCTGCTTATTTAACTTCCATGCAAAGTACATCATGAGAAATGCTGGGCTTGGATGAAGCACAAGCTGGAGTGAAGACTGCCGGGAGAAATATCAACAACCTCAGATATGCAGATGACACCACCTTATGGCATAAAGTGAAGAAGAACTAGAGAGCCTCTTGAAAGTGAAAGAGGATAGTGAAAAAGTTGGCTTAAAGCTCAACATTCAGAAAACTAAGATAATGGCATCTGGCCCTATCATTTCATGGACAATAGATGGGGAAACAGTGGCTGACTTTATTTTTTTGTGCTTCAAAATCACTGCAGATGGTGATTGCAGCCATAAAATTAAGACGCTTACTCCTTGGAAGGAAAGTTATGACCAGCCTAGATAGCATATTCAAAGGCAGAGACATTACTTTGTCAACAAAGGTCTGTCTAGTCAAAGCTATGGTTTTTCCAGTGGTCGTGTATGGATGTGAGAGTTGGACTGTGAAGAAAGCTGAGTGCCGAAGAATTGATGCTTTTGAACTGTGGTCTTGGAGAAGACTCTTGACAGTCCCTTAGACTGCAAGGAGATCCAACCAGTTCATTCTAAAGGAGATCAGTCCTGGGTGTTCATTGGAAGGACTGATGTTGAAGCTCAAACTCCAGTCCTTTGGCCACCTGATGCAAAGAGCTGACTCATTTGAAAAGACCCTGATGTTGGGAAAGATTGAGGGCAGGAAGAGAAGGGGACGACATAGAATGAGATGGTTGGATGGCTTCACCGACTCGATGGACATGGGTTTGGGTCGACTCCGGGAGTTGGTGATGGACAGGGAGGCCTGGCGTGCTCAGGTTCATGGGTTCGCAAAGGGTCAGACATGACTGAGCAACTGAACTGAACTGAAAACATGCATTCTGGAGATAAGTTCATGATTTAGTCATGATTTCTTATCTTCTTATACATACCTGAATTAGATGCACTGATCTTCTGTTTAGGATTTTGCATTTACATTTTTAATGGATATTATGCCATAGTTTTCTTCTAATATTGTTGTGTGGCTGTGACGTGAAGGTAATGCTGGCCTCATAAAATGAGTATGAAAAGTATTCCCTCACCCTTTATTTTCTGAAAGAGTTTGTGATTGGTCTCATTTATTTCCTAAATGTTCTTTAAGATTCAACAAGAAAACCATCAGAGACTGGAGTTTTCTCACTGGGAAGATTATTAACTATAAAATCAAATTCAGTAATACATAGATATAGCACTATTCAGATTATCTGTATATTCTTGACTTTGATACTTTGAGTCTTTCAAGGAATTTGTCACTTCATCTCAGTTTTATAATTTGTTTCCATAAAGTTGTTAGTGACATTCTTTTATTATTTTTTTAATGTAAGTAGGATCTGCAGTGATATCCACTTTTCCATTCATGATGCTGTTGAACTGTATCCTATCTTTTTTTTTTTTTTAAATCTTGACTAATATAGCCAGAGGTGGTGGATTTCATTCATCTTTACCTCAAAACCAGATTTTGGCTTTATTATCTCCATTATTTAATCTGTCTTATAACTGTCTCTTATACACATCTAGATGTGTATAAGAGACAGCAGCACACTTACACCACCTCCCTCAAGGCACTGAAATCCTTGCTTTTGGGCTATACAGGATTCCAGACACATTAAAGTGAGCAACGATGCAGAAAGGCTATCCATTCACCTGCCATGGATTTCATCCCTTTCCTATTCTGTTAAATGAACATTTGCTTTCTGAGAAAAATAAGCACAAATAACAGAGAGCCAAGCATTATGATTTGATTTCACTGGTGTTTAAATAGAAATATACTTTACTAGACCTCAATTATTTACTAGACCTCAATTCTTTACTAAAAATATGTATTTTAAGCTATTAAATTTCCTCTTGGCACTTTTTTTGGGTGTGTGTGTGTGTGTGTGTGTTTTACCTAGATGTCTTATTATTAATTTCTAATTTGGGGTGTGTGTGTGTGTGTGTGTGTGTGTGTGTGTGTGTGTTTTACCTAGATGTCTTATTATTAATTTCTAATTTGGGGTGTGTGTGTGTGTTTTACCTAGATGTCTTATTATTAATTTCTAATTTAATTCTATTGTGGTTAGAGAATATACTCTGAATGATTTCAATATATTTAATTTTAAGGCTCTTTTTATGGCTCAGCATACAGTTTATCTTTGTGAATTTACCATATACACTTGAGAAAATTGTATATTCTGCAGTAGTCTGGTATAGTGTTCTATAAATATAAATCAAGTCATAGTGGTTTATAGTAAGGTTCCAAATATCTAAGATTTAACTAAATTTTGGTTAGTTATTCTGTGGGGATTTTTGAGAAAACGAGTTAAAATCTCCTTAAAGTATCTGAAAGTATCTTTTTCTTCTCCTTGGTGGTGGTTTATTCATTAAGTCATGTCCTACTCTTGCATCCCCATGGACTTTAGCCTGCCAGGCTCCTCTTTCCATGGGATTTTCCAGGCAAGAATACTAGAGTGGGTTGCCATTTCCTTCTTCAGGGGATCTTCCTGGCCCAGGAATCGAACCTGGGTCTCCTGTATTGTAAGCATATTCTTTACCGACTGAGCTACAAGGGAAGCCCTAATACAGTGAGAGTGAAAGTAGCACAGTTGTGTCCAACTCTTTGTGACCTCATGAACTATACAGTCCTTGGAATTCTCCAGGCTAGAATACTGGAGTGGGTAGCCATTCCCTTTGCCAAGGGATCTTCCCAACCCAGGTATTGAACTAAGGTCTCCTGCATTGCAAGTGGATTCTTTACCAGATGAGCCACCAAGAGTGCTCTCAATTCCTATTTTGAGGCTCTGTAATTAGGCACATGGGCTTCCCTGGTGGCTCAATGGTAAAGAACCCACCTGCCAATGCAGGTGACCCGGGTTTGATTCCTAGGTCGGGAAGATCCCCTGGAGAAGGGACTGGCTACAAAGTCCAGTACTCTTGTAAACAGAATTTCATGGACAGAGGAGCCTGGTGGGCTACAGCCTGTGGGGTCACAAAGAGTAAGACATGACTGAGTGACTAACACTTAACACTTTTCACATAGGCCTCAGCATAGTGGAGCCATGATCCTGGATGAAATTATGAAGGAAATATTAACAATTGCAGAAAAAGGACTGAAGACTGAATCTTGGAGTACTCCCAAGTTGAGGAGTCATAAAAACAAGGAGGAACCAGGAAAAGTGACTTGAGTATAGAGTAAATGACCCATTAGGTATTAGGAAAATCAAGTAATTGTTCCAAGAAAATTGGATTAACATAATATGTCAAAGGTTGCTAATGAATGAAATAAGATGAGGACTAAAAATTAGCTAGTGAAACTAGAATCATGGGCACTACTGATGACCTTAAAAGAGTAGTTTTTATAAAATGGTTGAAACAAGCTCTTCAGTGGATTTCAAGAAAAAATAGACAAGAAAAGGTGGTAACAACTAGGAAATGTGCAAGCTTTTTGAGTATATTTTCTCCAAGGGGAAGTAGAGAAATGGGACAGTAACTGAAGGAGGTAAAGAGTCAGGAGATGTACTGCTTTTAATAAGAAATATTACAGGCTGTTTATTTGCTAACTGAAATAATCTAACCAAGATGAAAAAAAAATATTAAGGATGCCAGACACCAGTTGGCAAACATTTTCTCTAAAGAATCTGATACTAAATATTTTCAACTTTCAGGGCCATATGGTCTCTTTCACAGCTACTAAGTTCTGCCCTTGTAGCACAAAAGTGATCGCAGATAATATGTAAGTGAATGGCCATGGTTGCCTTCCAATAAAACCTTACTAACAGATGAAAGGCAGAATTCAGATTGCAGGTCATAGTTTATTGGCACCTGATGCAGGAAGAAAAAGATTAATATAAAAAAGTAAATCCTTGTGTAGGCAAGCCCTGATGGGATCCAGTGTTCAAGTACATAGATTACCATTTGATAAAAAGAGAGAGAGAGAGAGAAAGTTCATTCAGTTTAATATCATGTAAAGTGAAATAAGAGTTCTGATAAAGACAGAATGGAAGATCATGGTTGTAAAGCATATAGAACTTTTCTGATTGTTTCTAATTTCCCATGTTCAGTTCAGTTTGGTTTAGTCACTCAGTCATGTCCGACTCTTTGCGACCCCATGGACTACAGCACGCCAGGCTTCCCTGCTCATCATCAACTCCCGGAGCTTGCTCAAACTCATGTCCATCAAGTCGGTGATGCCATCCAACCATCTCATCCTCTGTTGTCCCCTTCTCTTCTCGCCTTCAATCTTTCCCAGCATCAGGGTCTTTTCAAATGAGTCAGTTCTTCCCATCAGGTGGCCAAAGTATTGGAGTTTCAGCTTCAGCATCACTCCTTCCAATGAATATTCAGGACTGATTTCCTGTAGGATGGACTGGATGGATCTCCTTGAATCTAAGGGACTCTTAAAAGTCTTTCTCCAACACCACAGTTCAAAGCCATCAACTCTTCGGTGCTCAGCTTTCTTTATAGTCCAACTCTCACATCCATACATGACTATCAGAAAAACCAAAGCTTTGACTAAACAAACCTTTGTCAGCAAAGTAATGTCTATGCTTTTTAATATGCTGTCTAGGTTGGTCATAGCTTTTCTTCCAAGGAGCAAGCATCTTTTTAATTTCATGACTGCAGTCACCATCTGCAGTGGTTCTGGGGCCCAAAAAAACAGTCTCTCACTGTTTCCATTGTTTCCCCAGCTATTTGCCATGAAGTGATGGGATAGGATGCCATGACCTCTGTTTTTTGAATGGTGGATGATTTGACATTTCCTAACATGGGAAATTTGAATTTAAAATTCACATTAAATTAAATTAAAACTCACATTCAAATTTCCCATGTTCAGTTCAGTCGCTCAGTCCTGTCTGACTCTTTGCGAACCCATGAATCCCATCACGCCAGGCCTCCCTGCTCATCACCATCTCCCGGAGTTCACTCAGACTCACGTCCATCGAGTCCGTGATGCCATCCAGCCAAGTCATCCTTGGTCGTCCCCTTCTCCTCCTGCCCCCAATCCCTCCCAGCATCAGAGTCTTTTCCAATGAGTCAACTCTTCGTATGAGGTGGCCAAAGTACTGGAGTTTCAGCTTTAGCATCATTCCTTCCAAAGAAATCCCAGGGTTGATCTCCTTCAGAATGGACTGGTTGGATCTCCTTGCAGTCCAAGGGACTCTGAAGAGCCTTCTCCAACACCACAGTTCAAAAACATCAATTCTTCGGCACTCAGCCTTCTTCACAGTCCAACTCTCACATCCATANCTAACTGTTGCTTCCTGACCTGCATACAGATTTCTCAAGAGGCAGGTTAGGTGGTCTGGTATTCCCATCTCTTTCAGAATTTTCCACATGTTAGAATTTCCCATGTTAGGAAATGTCAAATCATCCACCTGACCTTGATTACACAATTCGTCTCTGAATTGAACATCTTCACCTTGATCTATTCCAGTTACAACCCCTGCTACCATTAACGGAATCACTACTTTCTCCTTGAAAATGTCTTTTTTCTACCTATAAGGCTGTTAATCATAAACATGGCTTTATCAAAATGATAAATGAATACATTCATTTATCAAAGGTAGGTGACTCTACTTTTCTCTCCACATTTAAGCTCTGATTTCCTCTGTATTAGTTTCAATATTAGGCAGGGAATAACTAGTGGTAAACATGGCCACTGGCAGGTACATCTGACTTGTGTCATCATTACAAAATGTGTTTTAAAAAATTAATGCCTCAGGGCTTCCCCGGCAGTCCACTGGTTTGGATTTGAGCTGCCAATGCAGGAGGTGTAGGTTCAGTCCCTGGTTGAGGAACTAAGATGTCACAGTCAAAAGATTAAAAAATTAATGCCTCTTTGTTCCTGCCTCAAAAAGAAGTCAAGGATGGAGTTAAGTGGCTTCTTTTGAGGCATGATGATGGAGCATGCTTGGGTCCTGTGACCCCTGTATGTAATGATAGCTGATATTAGCAGATTTTTTTTGGTGGGGGGGGCAGCATATGCTTCACACATGCTAATTAATGTATATGCTAATTTTCATTGATTAAGGGACTTACTTTGATATTAACATTTATTTGTATTTCAATGAAACAGCACATTGACTTGGGCCATCCCTGGCCTGGAAACCTATTAAAGGCCAGAGTAGTGAAAGGAAACATTGATGGTGATCCAGTGATGGTATTTAATGCAATTAACAATTGAAGACTACACTTTTCAAAAGTTTGTTTTCTCCTGGACAGCAAATTCATTTTATATTAAGTTTGTGCAAAGGTAATTGCAGTTTTGCATTGCTGAATTTTGCTGTTTGATATTGGAATATATTTCTAAATAAATGTGGTTATGTTATTCATCACTTTAATGTGCATTTCTCATTTTATGTTCTTTGCTGTTAATTTAATATTTATTTTAGACCAGGGAACTGATGTTAGGCAAAGAGTAAATTTGAGTGGACAAGAAAATGCAAAATGATTCCTCCTAATGGTTTCTCCCATAACCATAACTGTTTTTTCTTCATTAAATATTTAAAAAGATAGATTGTTCTAAGAAATGAAGATGTTGGAATGATTTTTAACCCTTTATTGTACAAAGCAGATTCTAAATATATGCTAATCCACCACTCCCTCCCCTTGAGATAGTTTTAGTGTGCCTAGTACATCTTTTTCCTAAATTTATATATACTAAGAAGACAAAAAAGCCTGCTTAGCAATTCCTTTCCTAGCTATTTGCTTTCAGTTCCAAAGAACTTTTCCCTATGTATGCTCAGTTTAGTAGGGAAATATTTATTTCTTTTTTTAAATTGGTATATAGTTGTTTTACACTGTTGTGTCATTTTCTGTGTACAGCAAAGTCAATCAAGCATACGTATCCATATATTCCCTTTATTTTGGATTTCCTTCCAATTTAGGTCACCACAGAGTATTGAGTAGAGTTCCCTGTACCATACATTCTGTTCTAATTAGTTATTAATATCTATTTTATACATAGTAGTGTATATATGTCAATCTTAATCTCCCAATTCATTCCACTCCCACTTTCCCCCTTCACATCCATAATTTTGTTCTGTATGTCTGTGTCTCTATTTCTGTTTTGCAAATAAGATCATCTATACCATTTTTATAGATTCCACATGCATGTGTTAATATACCATATTTCTCTTTCTGACTTATGGGAAATATTTATTTCTATTGGATAAATTATTGCATTTTAACATCACTAAGATTTAGAAAGTATTTTATTTTGGTGAAAGTAATTTTTGGCAGCCAACATTATTACAGAAGGTGTTGTGAATGAACTACAGAGATTTCAAAAGTAATAGCTGTAAGGGTTCAGATATTTCAGAAAATTATGTTTTCTGAGAGATGGAATATATTGACAAGAACTTTCCAACCCACCGATCTTTACTACTCTAAATTTTGAAGTAACTGCCAACGTTGGTGCCACAGATTCTGTTGGGATTGAGTCCATATTACTTTAGTCTCATGGAGAAAAAGCCTTTAGCCACCTTATAAAACATGTTTAAAGTAGAAAAACATAGATAAAATTTTTAAAAAACTTCAAAGGCATATATTTCTGGGTACAAAGTTTTCTGAAAATACCTCCTCACCTGCATGCTGCAGACTTAAAATGCTTTTACTGTGGAAACTATATATTTTTAGGTCCACAAGGCATGATGCTCCATAATTCCTAAGGAAAATAATGTATGGGGGGCAATGGGAATCATAAGTAACTAATGACAGATCTATTCTTGATACCAGGAGTGGATTATAAAAAGTTATAAAGTTTTAACTCAATGGTTGAGAGTACAGATGCAGGATCCAGATCCACAAGCAAGGGAAAATTATTCAATGTCTTCCCAGCTCTGGTTTCTCAAATGTAAATTAGAGATATCAGTAATATCCATTTCTTATGGCTATAACAAGGAGTAATATTTAAATACTTGCTTTAATATTTGTCAAAAATTTAAAACAGTGCCTTTGACAACAAATGTCAGTAAAATTTAAGAAGATAATAATGTGTAAGGGAAAGTTATTGATACAAAAGGAACTGGTGCAGGAAAATAACTTGGGGGGGGGCTGGGAGATATCACTGCCTCAAACTGTGATGTAATAAGGACAAAAAGTAGGGAAATTCACAACTGTAATTTTTTTCCCCAGGTCATTTCTACCTCATTCTAGCTACAAGTACAGCCAGAATTTTTAAGATGCTTAGTGTTAGATTAATTCTATCCCTTTCTTAAGAATGGGTAGAACTATTTTTGTTTTCCTATCTCAGAGCTTTTAGCATTATTACTTAACCTTTTAAAGCAAACATTGCATGACTTCAATGTGTTATATTGATCTTCACTGGTATCAAGTAAACTAGAATGCCAATAACTCAGTTATTTTTTATTTCTATTAAGAAATGGTGGGAACGTAAATTGATACAGCCACTTTGGAGAACAGTATGGAGGCTCCTTAAAAAACCAGAACTACCATATGACCCAGAAAACCCCACTCCTGGGCATTTACCCAGAGAAAACCATAATTCAAAAAGATACATGTAACCCTAGTGTTCACTACAGCACTATTTATAATAGCCAGGACATGGAAGCAACCTAAGTGTCCACTGACAGATGAATGGATAAAGAAGATGTGAGATATATATATACATACACACACAATGGAATATTACTCAGCCATAAGAAGGAATGAATTATGCCATTTGCAGAGACATGTCCTAGAGGCTGTCATACAGAGCGAAGTAAGACAGAAAGAGGAAAACAAATATTGAATATTAATACATATATGTGGAATCTAGAAAAATGATATAGATGAACTTATTTGCAAAGCAGAAATAGAGACACAGATGTAGAGAACAAAGATGGATGCCAAGGGGGGAAAGTGGGGTAGGATGAATTGGGATATTCAGATTGACACGTATACACTACTATGTATAACACAGATAATTAACGAGAACATACTATATTGCTGTTGTTTTGTTGTTGTTCAGTTGCTAAGTCATGTCCAACTCTTTGCAACCCCATGGACTACATCATGCCAGGCTTCCCTGTCCTTTACTTTCTCCCAGAGTTTGCTCTAACTCATGCCCATTGAGTCCATAATGCTATCCAACCAACTCATCCTCTGCCAATCCCTTCTCTTAGGGAATTCGACTGGGTGCTCCATGGTGATATGAATGAGAAAGAAATCCAAAAAAGAGGGGATGTATATATATACACACACATACACATATATATAGCTGATTCACATTGCTGTATTGCAGAAACTAACACAACATTGTACAGCAACTAGACTTCAATAAAAGAAAAAAAAAAAAAAAAAGAAATTTGACTAGATTGTACTGAAACAATTTATCTGATCCTGTTAGGAAACTGCACTATTAGAGAGGTCCATTAACTCTTTCAGGATGTTATAGAATCAGTAGGGAAATCGCTAATTGCTATAGGCACAGGTGAGTGCCATGAGTACCAAATTATGCATGGCAACAGCAATTTCCTAAAAGACCTGTGATTTCTTAGTGGTTAAAAGCTTTAATGTGCCTCCAGTGCCTAAGTCATTAACAGTGAATGATTTAGGCACAGGGAGTGTCTAACTAAATGTAAAACCATTGGGCATAACAAATAATAGTGTACCCAATAAAAGCACTTGTTTTCATGTCAGATGTAAGCATTTTCCCCATTAATTCTGATATATCATGAAAGATACAAAGCAATTGAAAAGCACAAAGAGAAACCTTATCATAAAATGGGACAAGAATAATGGGAAACAATTTTTTAAATATATTTTCATTATATATTTGCATCTTCCTTATATTTATACAAGCTTCACTTTTAAAGAATTTAAAATAATGCCACAGTCTCTGTGTATCACTGGTTTTCCAACCTTTAAGCTCCTTTGAGAGATGTGTCTTTCAATTTTTAAAATGGGGGAAACTGAGACTAGATGTTGGATGTATTAATGAGGTTATAGAACCTGTAATATCTAATTATTTTATTTCACTTTAGACTGCATTTATCACAATAATTTAAATGAAAATCTTTTAAACTTTTTATTTTGTATTGGGGTATAGCCAATTAAAAATGTTGTGATAGCTCCAGGTGAACAGTGAAGGGACTCAGCCATAAATATACATGTATCCATTCGCCCCCCAAATATTTTCATTCAGGATCTTTTGTTCTTTTTTTTCTTTAGTTGCAGCATGTGGGATCCAGTTCCCTGACCAGAGAGCAAACCCAGGTCCCCTGCATAGGGAGCACAGAGTCTTAGCCACTGGACCATCAGGGAAGTCCCTGAATTTTTAAATATATACTTTTCCATTTCCTTAAAACAACTATTTGTGAATGCATATGTTCCCCTTTTAGTTTCTTTTGAAATGTGTGGTTTTTTTGGAATAGTTTCAGTCATAGCATACCAACCATGTATGATTCCAACTATCTGTTAAATTCTATTATTCTCTTGAGGACATAATAGTTCATTCAACTGAAATGTCGTAACGTAACTCTCTATTATAAAATATTCTATTTGTACTTTTACAAACTGCTCTAATTAGCATCTTTTCTCTAGCTTCATTGACAGTTTACATACAATAAAATACATCTACATGAAGTATATAGTTTGATAAGTTTTGCAATTATATATGTTTCTAGCCATTCTCATGAATATGATAGACAATTTTTAAATCAATTCAGAAAGTTCCCTAGTGACACCTTGTATTTGTTTCCTTATCCATTGCCCCAAGCAACAACTACTGCTCTGCTTTATATCACTGATTTTTTTCTTTTTTAGAATTTGATATAAACAGTATCATATACTATGCAGCCTTTTGTGTTTTACTAAGTTAGTTTACTCTAACTTAGCATCATGTTTTTAAGACTCATCCATGTTATAATCAAAACATTGTAATATTATATATCAGTATTTTCCTTATTACTGAGTATTATTCCATAGTATGGGTATACCATAGTTTGTTTATTCAATCACCAGTTATAGGATACTTAGTCTTTTTCTTCCAGTTTGGAGCTGATATAAATAATGCTAATTTGGAAATTTGTGCCATAGTTTGTTTACTCAATCACCAGTTATAGGATACTTAGTCTTTTTCTTCCAGTTTGGAGCTGATATAAATAATGCTAATTTGGAAATTTGTGCCATAGTTTGTTTACTCAATCACCAGTTATAGGATACTTAGTCTTTTTCTTCCAGTTTGGAGCTGATATAAATAATGCTAATTTGGAAATTTGTGCCATAGTTTGTTTACTCAATCACCAGTTATAGGATACTTAGTCTTTTTCTTCCAGTTTGGAGCTGATATAAATAATGCTAATTTGGAAATTTGTGCCATAGTTTGTTTACTCAATCACCAGTTATAGGATACTTAGTCTTTTTCTTCCAGTTTGGAGCTGATATAAATAATGCTAATTTGGAAATTTGTGCCATAGTTTGTTTACTCAATCACCAGTTATAGGATACTTAGTCTTTTTCTTCCAGTTTGGAGCTGATATAAATAATGCTAATTTGGAAATTTGTGCCATAGTTTGTTTACTCAATCACCAGTTATAGGATACTTAGTCTTTTTCTTCCAGTTTGGAGCTGATATAAATAATGCTAATTTGGAAATTTGTGCCATAGTTTGTTTACTCAATCACCAGTTATAGGATACTTAGTCTTTTTCTTCCAGTTTGGAGCTGATATAAATAATGCTAATTTGGAAATTTGTGCCATAGTTTGTTTACTCAATCACCAGTTATAGGATACTTAGTCTTTTTCTTCCAGTTTGGAGCTGATATAAATAATGCTAATTTGGAAATTTGTGTGTTAGTCTATGATGGTTAATTTTTGTGTGTCAACTTGACTGGACCAGAGAGTGCACAGAAATTTGATGAAACATTATTCTGAATGTGTCTGTGAAGGTATTTTTCAATGAGATTAATATTTGAATCTGTACACTAAGGCAGATTGTCCTCCTAATGTGTGTGGCTCTCATCCAATCAGTTGAAGGCCTGAATATGACAAAACTCCTGTCCTTCTCTCAAATAAGAGGGAACTCTGCCTGCCTGATTGAGCTGAAACATTGGTCTTTTCCACCTTTGGACTCAGACTGAAACATCAGCTTTTCTTGAGTCTCAAGCCTGCCAGCTTTCCAGCTAGAACTTATACCTTCTGCTTTCCTGGGCCTCCAGCTTGCTGACTGCAGATCTTGAGATTTTTCAGACTCCACAATGATGAGACAATTGCTTATAATAAATATCTATCTATCTACATACACACACATACATATACATACTAATGGTTCCATTTCTCTGGAGAACCCTAATACAAAGTCTTTTTTCACCTATTGTTTAAATTTATCTTAGATAAATACCTAGAGGTGGGATTGCTGGATCATAAGTGTGTGCTTAATGCTGATGCTTAACTGATAATTTTTTTTTAATGATTACAACAGTTTGCATCCTTACTAGCAATGTATGAAAAATGCAATTGCTTCATATACTTGTCAAAATTTATTATTTTTTAAGTTTTAGCAATTCTAGTGAGTATATCATTCTCACTTTAATTTTAATTTCTCTGATAACTAGTGATGTTAATTTTTTCATATAATTATTGCTCATGCATATATTTTCATTTTTTACATATTTCTTTAAATCTTTCACCTAATTAAACAAATTGGTTTTTCTTCTTAGTATTGCTTCAGATTTTCTGAATATAAGACGTCTGTCAAAAATAAGACTTGAAAATATTTTCTCCCATTCTGTGGCTCACAATTTCATTTTCTTAACCATGTCTATCAGAGAACAAGAGTCTATTTTTGTCTTTTATTTTCTTTTATGAATCATGCTTTTTGTACTATTTAAGAAACTTTGTCAAAGCCAATATGACAGAGATTTCATCCAATATATCCTTCAGGAGGTTTTATATACTTACCTAACATTTAGGTCTATAATTCCTTTCAAGCTGAATTTTGTATATGATGTGAAGAGTAGGCTATATATATATATATTTTTTTTGCTGTACAATTGTTCCAGTAATGTTTATTGAAGTGTATCCTTCCCCCATTCAATTGCCTTAACACCTATGCCAAAAACAAACTGTCATATATATGTGGACCTATTTCTGAAATCTTTATTTTATTCAAAAAAACTTGATGTAAACAAGATTGTAGCTCAGTCGGTAAAGAATCTGCATGCAATGCAGGAGACGTGGGTTCGATTGCTGGGTTGGAAAGATCCCCAGGAGAAGGAAATGGCAACCCACTCCAGTATCATTGCCTGGAAAATCTCATAGATAGAGGAGCCTGGTGAGCTGCAGTCAATGGGGTCGCAAAGAGTCGGGCACGACTGAGCGACTAACACTTATTTACTTACAAACAAGACAGTGGAGGTGACAGAATTCCAGCTAAGCTACTTAAGATAGTAAAAGACGATGCTGTTAAAATGTTGCACTCAATATGTCAGCAAATTTGGAAAAAGCTGTGGCCAGGGGACTGAAAAAGCTCAGTTTGCATTCCAGTCCCAAAGAAGGGCAGTGCCAAAGAATGTTCAAACTACTGCACAATTGCATTCATTTCACAGGCTAGCAAGGTAATGCTCAAAATCCTTCAAGCTAGGCTTTAACAGTATGTGAAAGAGAATTTCCAGATATACAAATCGGATTGAGAAAAGGCAGAGGAACCAGAGATCAAATTGCCAATATCAGCTGGATCACAGAAAAAGCAAGGGAATTCCAGAAAAACATTTACTTCTGGTTCATCAGTTCAGTCAGTTCGGTCGCTCAGTCGTGTCCGACTCTTTGCGACCCCATGAATTGCAGCACACCAGGCCTCCCTGTCCATCACCAACTCCTGGAGTTCACTCAAACTCACGTCCATCAAGTCGGTGATGCCATCCAGCCATCTCATCCTCTGTCGTCCCCTTCTTCTTCTGCCCCTGATCCCTCCCAGCATTAGAGTCTTTTCCAATGAGTCAACTCTTCGCATGAGGTGGCCAAAGTACTGGAGTTTCAGCTTTAGCATCATTCCTTCCAAAGAAATCCCAGGACTGATCTCCTTTAGAATGGACTGGTTGGATCTCCTTGCAGTCCAAGGGACTCTCAAGAGTCTTCTCCAACACCACAGTTCAAAGCATCAATTCTTCAGCGCTCAGCTTCCTTCACAGTCCAACTCTCACATCCATACATGACTACTGGAAAAACCATAGCCTTGACTAGACAGACCTTTACTGGCAAAGTAATGTCTCTGCTTTTCAATACGCTATCTAGGTTGGTCATAACTTTTCTTCCAAGGAGTAAGCATCTTTTAACTTCAAGGCAGCAATCACCATCTGCAGTGATTTTGGAGCCCAAAAAGATAAAGTCTGACACTGTTTCCACTGTTTCCCCATCTATTTCCCATGAAGTGATGGGATCCGATGCCATGATCTTTGTTTTCTGAATGTTGAACAGACTATGCTAAAGCCTTTAACGGTGTGAATCACAACAAACTGTGGAAAATTCTTCAAAAGGTGGGAATACCAGATCATTTTACCTGTCTCCTGAGAAACCTGTATGTGGGTCAAGAAGCAACAGACAGAATCTTATATGGAACAATCGACTGGCTCAAAATTGGGAAAGGAGTACAAGGCTGTATATTGTCACCCTGCTTATTTAACTTATATGCAGAGTACACCATGCAAAATGCCAGGCTGGATGAATCACAAGATGGAATCAAGACTGCCAGGAGAAATATCAACAACTCCAGATATGCAGATGATACCACTCTAATGGAAGAAAGCAAAGAAGAACTAAAGTGCCTCTTGATGAAAGTGAAAGAGGAGAGTGAATAAGCTGGCTTAAAAGGTCAGCATTCAAGACACCAAGATCATGGAATCTGGCCTCATCACTTCAAGGAAAATAGATGAGGGGAAAATGGTAACGGTGGCAGATTTTATTTTCTTGGGCTCCAAAATCACTGCAGATAGTGGCTGCAGCCATGAAATTAAAAGACATTTGCTCCTTGGAGGAAAAGTTATGACAAACCTAGACAGCATATTAAAAAGCAGAGACATTACTTTGCCGACTAAGGTCCGTACAGTCAAAGCTATTGTTTTTGTAGTAGTCATGTATGAATGTGAGAGTTGGACCATAAAGAAGCCTGAGTGTCAAAGTACTAATGCTTTCAAACTGTGGTGCTGGAGAAGACTCATGAGAGTCCCTTGGGCAGCAAGGAGATCCAACCAGTCCATCTGAAAGGAAATCAGCCCTGAATATTCATTGGAAGGACTGATGCTGAAGCTGAAACTCCAATACTTTGGCCACCTTATGCGAAGAGTTGACTCATTGGAAAAGACTCTGATGCTGGGAGGGATTGGGGGCAGGAGGAGAAGGGGACGACAGAGGATGAGATGGCTGGATGGCATCACCGACTCGATGGATGTGAGTTTGAGTGAACTCTGGGAGCTGGTGATGGACAGCGAGGCCTCGCGTGCTGCGATTCATGGGGTCGCAAAGAGTAGGACACAACTGAGGGACAAACTGAATTGAACTGATTCATCAGGGAGGGAAGATACAGTTCTTAAGGTGTTAGCCTACTCTGTTCTTTGCATGGCAAAGAAATGAAGCCACTCTTTCCTTCTCCTCCATAACTGTCTCCATATTTGAGTTCAGCATCAGTGCACAGAGAGTCAAGATTGTGGCAGCAAAACTAAACAAATCGTAGGTGAACAGCAATAGCAATTAACTGAGTGAATATATGTACATAAAGCATGTGCGTGCATGTTCAGTCACTAAGTAATATCCACTTCTTTGCAACTCCATGGACTGTAGCCCATCAGATTCCTGTGTCCATGAGACTTCCCAGGCAAGAACACTGGAATGGGTAGTCATTTCTTTCTCCAGGGGATCTTCCTGACCCAGGGATCAAACCTGAGTCTCCTGCATTGACACAAAGACCCAGCAATACTGTATATTCATTACCCTAGAGACCCCACTAACTTTTCCTAAAAGATAATGACTATCCTGACTTCCAACAAAAGATTATGTGCCTATTTTTTCCAAATAGAATCATACAGTATATATTCTTTTATATCTGGTTTCTTTTGTTCCATGTGTTCAGTGTTTTCTATAGTAGCAGTCCCTCTTTCTTTTCTGTATATGCCATTGTATAAAGAGATAACTCATTTATCTACTTCATTGTTAAGTGGCATTTGCGTTGTTTCCAAGTTTGGGATATTATGAATAATGCTTTTATCAATTTTCTTTTCTACATGTTTTACTAAATATACATGTGCCTTTCTGTTGGGTATATATAACAGTGGTACTGCAGGATCAATGTATATGCATGTTAGCAAATTTGTTGGATCAATGTATATGCATGTTAGCAAATTTGTTAGATACTGACAAGTATTTTTCCAAGGTAGTTGTCCTATCAACATACACCTTAATAAGGAGCATATGAAAGCTCCATTTCTCTATATCCTTGCCAATAATATTGCACATTTTCAGTATTTTCAGTTGTATTCTAGGGACCATCTACATCATAGATTTAATCTGAATTTCTGTAGTTACGAATGAGGTTGTGCATCTTTCTATAGGATTATTAAGTATTTTTATATTCACATTTATGAAGGTTATTAAAAAAAATCTCTTGTCCCTTCTTGAGTTTTCAATCCTTTCTCTTTAATTTATAGGTACTTTTCACATATTCTGGATACACTGCTTTGTCAGTTATATGGGTTATAAATATACTGGCTTTTTGAATCTTAAACTGGTATCTTTCAATGAAGAGAATTTCCTACTTCTAAAATAGTCCAACATGTCAATTTTTTTCCTTTGCAGTTGGTAAAATGTTCCCCTTTAAGCTCACGAAGATATTCTTCCAAGACAATTTTAGTGACCACTTTTTCAAAACTTGAACACTGTTACATGCCTGTGTATGCTTCTGGACTTCCTGTGTTGTTTCACTGATCTATTTGTCTCTGTAGCAACACCACAGCATCATAATCATCAATTTGATATCTATAAGCATAAATACTCCAATTTTTTTCTTCAAAGTTTTTAGCTGTACATGAATTTCTTATAAATTTTAGAACCAACTGTCAATTTCCACATTCCCCTTACTCCCTACACATACTGATACACATCTTCCAGGGAATTTTATATAGATTTCATTGATTTTACACTTCATATTTAGGAACATTTACATCTTTTAAAAAGTGAGTCCTCCAATCTATGAACATGTATATGCTTTCATTTATTATCTGTCTTTTAAAATCTCTTTTCCTAGTGTTCCATTCAGTTATAGATTTCTGTGTAGAGATTTTGGATATCTTTAGGTATATTTCCCTAGGTATTTGGTACCTTTGATGCTATCATAAATGGCATAATTGTTATATTTCATATTAAAATTGTCACTTGCATATAGGAACACAATTGCAATGACCAGTTTTACCTGAGATCCCACCAACTTCATGGAGCAGCAATTTGTTAGCATTTCATTTCATATTTACTCAGCGTATCCCATACCTCTTGACTTGGGCTTCTCTATGAAATCCTGGCACGGCATGCAACAGTAACACACAACATAAATATGCAGATGAGTTAATACCCTTTTAGAGAAGTTCAACCAAGAAATGGTATAATCTCAGGGACAAAAGTTTTCCACTTTGGCTCCCCAGAAAAGACCTCTGAGGAACACTTAACACAGTTTTAAGATGATCTCATGGATGAATTAACCAGTCACTCGTAGCAGTGGCCAGCTCAAAAAAGAAAAAAAAAAAAATATATATATATATATATGCGTATTTTACTTTTTTTGCTTTCCCTTCTTCTCTGCTTGGACCACTATGTTCCTCACCACTGCTTCCTGAGTCACATTCCCAATAAAGAACTCACACATAAGCCTTTCTTTCCCCCAAAGTCTGCTTTCTTTTCGAGAAATCTCACCATCACATTTAAGGGAAAATCACAGACCTTTCAAATGGGCCATATGGTTTTAAATATTCTGACGTTCTACTACCTGCCTGACCTCATCTCTACCTACTCTTACCTTTTGCAGATGGCTGGTCCAGTTATTCTGGATCTTGTGCTTCTTCAATCATTTCAAACATCCCTTCTACTTGGAAAAGTCATACTTGCTGCTTTCCTTGGAAAAGATAGATAAATGATAGATAGAGAGATAGGGATATATCTCTATGTACATTATTCTCCCCCTTAAAATCTATGTTCATTTAGTATATCCTTCATGTCTTTTTTTGCCCAGACTTTGCAATAAATACCTAACTCTTATCCCACCATTCTGATCCTTATCTCCTGCAAAATTTTTCTACTTAGCATATCATCTAATATTAACATATCAGGACATGTTTGTTTTATCTTTCTCCCTCTTTTATCTTTTGTGCCTATAACATTGTTTGACATTTACTCTGTTGAGTGATTTTTAAAAAGTGTGAAGAGCATGCTTTCATACATGCAGAGGAAAAAATGAGAAAATATCTGAGTTAATAAGTATTGAAAGGTCAATT
This sequence comes from Cephalophus harveyi, assembly GCA_006410635.1. Taxonomy (NCBI): domain Eukaryota; kingdom Metazoa; phylum Chordata; class Mammalia; order Artiodactyla; family Bovidae; genus Cephalophus; species Cephalophus harveyi. The sequence goes on from SJYT01040463.1 coordinate 263,141, forward strand.
TATTAAATTTAAATTAATACATAAATGCAAAAATAGGTGGAATATAAAGCTCCCTGGACATACGAGGAGAGATCTACAGCACACTTCAGGTTTAGGAAGATGAAAATGAGGAGTCTGACTCTCTAGGGTGAGGGAAGAAAGAAGAATGGGAAGAAGTAGCTTTAGGGAAATGTATTTCATATGAAACGTAATTCATTCATTTTAAGTGTACAGTTTTCTGAGTTTTAACAAATGTATTCAATCATATAACTACCACAGCAATCCTGATATAGATTATTTCCATGATCTCTCAGAAATTCCCTAATGCTGCTTTTCATTCATTTAATCCTCTCCCATGACGCCAGCTCTAGGCAAGCAATGACTAATCTTTTTTAACTTTAATTTTTTCAATTACTGTCTTAAGCAAGTTTTGGTGCTATATCCCTAGCTGGTATAGGATGAAAAAAACTATCTACTTCTGCTTTACTGACTATGCCAAAGCCTTTGTGCGAATCACAACAAACTGTGGAAAATTCTTCAAAAGATGGGAATACCAGACCACCTGACCTGTCTCCTGAGAAATCTGTATGCAGGTCAAGAAGCAACAGCTAGAACTGGACATGGAACAACAGACTGGTTCCAAATTGGGAAAGGAGTACATCAAGGCTGTATGTTGCCAGCCTGCTTATTTAACTTATATGCAGAGTACATCATGTGAAATGCAGGGCTGGATGAAGCACACACAAGCTTCCCATCACTTCATTGCAAATAGATGGGGAAACAATGGAAACAGTGAGAGACCTTATTTTCTTGGACTCCAAAATCACTGCAAATGGTGACTGCCACCATGAAATTAAAAGACACTTGCTCCTTGGAAGAAAAGCTATGACCAACCTAGACAGCATATTAACAAGCAAAAACATTACTTTGCCAACAAAGGTCCATCTAGTCAAAGCTATGATTTTTCCAGTAGTCATGTATGGATGTGAGAGTTGGACCATAAAGAAAGCTGAGTGCGGAAGACTTGATGCTTTTGGACTGTGGTCTTGGAGAAGACTCGAGAGTCCTTTAGGCTGCAAGAAGATCCAACCAGTCAGTCCTAAAGGAAATCAGTCCTGAATATTCACTGGAAGGACGGATGCTGAAGGTGAAACTCCATACTTTGGCCACCTGATGGAAAGAACTGACTGCTTGGAAAAAAACCCTGATGCTGAGAAAGACTGAAGGCAGGAGGAGAAGGGAATGATAGAGGATGAGATGGTTGGATAGCATCACTGACTCAATGGATATGAGTTTGAGCAAGCTCCGGGAGTTGGTGATGGACAGGGAAGCCTGGCATGCTGCAGTCCATGGGGTCGCAAAGAATTGGACACAACTGAGTGACTGAACTGAACTAAAGAAGTATATCCACGGGTACTCAAAACAAAGGAATCCATGGGTGTGCTAGGTACTTCAGGAATGAATCTGCCTCCCTTGAAGATTCTCACTAGTGGCTTTTGTAAGATTTTAATTATCGAAATGTCCTCAGGTGGCAGGGGTAAAACAAAACATTAACAAATTTATCACATAATCCTTACTGGGGTTTAGAAGTTATACTGACCTTCCTTCCTTATGACATTTGCCAACGTTTAGGTCTATATAAGCAATGTGTTTTCAACAAACTGGAATGTGAGAAGTTGTTAGGGCATGGAAAGAAATGTTGGATTTTCTGCTAATTTAGTTCTATGATATATGAAACTGCATACCTTATTTTTTTAAGAAAGTCTAAAGTTTGTTTAACTGTATTTGCAATTCAAGCTGTATAACAGATCACAGCATGATACTCATACATTTAAAGTAAATACATAATCAAAGTGAAAGTCATCTCCGACTCTTTGAGACCCCACAGACTGTATAGGCCACGGAATTCTCCAGGCCAGAATACTGGAGTGGATAGCCTTTCCCTTCTCCAGGGGATTTTCCCAGCCCAGGGATTGAACCCAGGTCTCCCACATTGCAGGCAGATTCCTTACCAGCTGAGCCACAAGGGAAGCCCAAATACATCTTAATGCTGCCAAATATTTGTGTCATAAACCTTTGCTTTTTTGAGCCTAAATAAATTTTATTTCATAGGCTCTAGCCTGTCATTAGATTCATAACTCCCGATTTTATGTCACTGGCCTTTAATGTTATGATTCAAGTCGTTGATACAAATGTTGAAATGCACAAAATCAAGCAGAGATCACTCACTGAACCTTGTGACCACAGAATTTACTTTAGGCCAGCACCAATAATAATGATAGCTAATGTTTACATGGTGCTCACCATGTACCTAAAATGTTCTAAGCATCTCAAAAGTGCAAATTTATATAATATTCGCTAAATATTGGTGATGCTGGTTCAATCCCTAGGTGGGGAAGATCTCCTGCAGAAGTAAATGGCAACCCACTCCAGTATTCTAGCTTAAAAAATCACATGGACAGAGGAAACTGGAGGGCTACAGTCAAGAGGGTTGCAAAGAGTCAGACACAACTAAGTGACTAAGCGCGATTAAATATTTAGTATCAATTTGCATTAATTTTTTATCACACAATTCTGAGATAGTTGCAATAAATAATCCCACTTTATATATAGGGCCATAAAAGCAAAGAAATGTCAACCATCATGCTCAAGATTATATAACTAGAAAAGGGCAGGGTCAGGAGTCCAACCCAGCCCTGGATTTCAGTTTCAAATCTGACAGCACATATCATTCCATTGTCTTAGCTCCTCCATCTTAGTTCAGGAATAATTTAAAGATGCTGTGAAGTGCTCTGTTGAGATTAATATACACAAACATCCCCACAGTAGTTTCCTACTGATGCTGTAATAAGTTACCACAAGTTTAGTGGCTTAAAACAACACACATTTATTATCCTATAGTTTTGCAGGTCAGAAGCCTAAAATGAGTAGCCAAGGGTGCCTTCCTTCTGGAGGCCCTAGTGGACAATGTATTAATATTTATTTCCCTTTTCCAGCTTCTAGAGGCTTCCTACATCCCTTGCCTCATGGCCCCACATCACTCTGACCTCTGTTCCCACCAATAAGTCTCTTTATCTAATTCTGACCCTCCTGCCTTTCTCTCTTGTAAGGTCCATTTGGATAATCCAGGATAATCTCCATATCTTAAAATCTTTAACTTAATCACATCTGCAATTCCCTTTTATTATGTAAGTTAACAGTATTCACCGATTTGGGGGAATTCCAAAGGTGTAGTATTCCACCTACTACAATTCCCCTGTTCATATGAACATAGACTTCATCACTCACAAAAATCATGTTCCATGGTCATGCACTTAAAACCTTTGTTTTGAATAACAGTGCATTGCTGGGTTTCCCTAGTGGCTCAGTCACTCCAGTACTCTTGCCTGGAAAATTCCATGAATGGAGGAGCCTGGTAGGCTGCAGTCCATGGGGTCGCTAAGAGTCAGACACGACTGAGTGACTTCACTTTCACTTCTCAGTTTCATGCATTGGAGAAGGCAATGACAACCCACTCCAGCGTTCTTGCCTGGAGAATCCCAGAGACGAGGGAGCCTGGTGGGCTGCCGTCTATGGGGTCACACAGAGTCAGACACGACTGAAGCGATTTAGCAGCAGCAGCAGCAGCAGTGGCTCAGTAGTATAGAATCCACCTGCCAAAGCAGGAGACTTGGTTTCAATCCAGGGTCCGGGAAGATCCCACATGCTTAGTGGAGCAACTAAGTCCATGCTCCAAAACTACTGAGCCTGTGCCCTAGAGTCAAGAGGCCACAAGAGAAACCATTACAAGGAGAAAGCCCATCCACTGAAACAATGAGTAGCCCTCCCTCACTGCGACTACAGAAACCCTGCGCCCAGCAACAAGGACCCAATGCAGCCAAAAAATAAATAAATAAATAAAATTATATTTAAAAATAGTGCATCATCTCTCTATAGCTTCAAGAATATTTAACATTGAATAATCTCATCTTCATATGATTTTTATTATTGTCCTTATATGTGAAGCACCAGCCTTATGAAAAAGTGTCTGTTCCTATTCTGAAAGAAACAAGCTTTGTGTATTCTCAATCTTGCAGCTTTTCAACCTTTGCCAGTTTTGTGTGGATCACAACAAACTATGGAAAATTCTTCAAGAGATGGGAATACCAGACCACCTGACCCGCCTCTTGAGAAACCTGTATGCAGGTCAAGAAGCAACAGTTAGAACTGGACATGGAACAACAGACTGGTTCCAAATCAGGAAAGGAGTACATGAAGGCTGTATATTGTCACCCTGCTTATTTAACTTATATGCAGACTGCGTCATGCAAAATGCCAGACTGGATGAAGTACAAGCTGGAATCAGGATTGCTGGGAGAAATATAAATAACCTCAGATGACACCACAGTAATGGCAGAAAGCAAAGAATAACTAAAGAGCCTCTTGATGAAAGTGAAAGAGGAGAGTGAAAAAGTTGGCTTAAAACTCAACATTCAGAAAATGAAGATCATGGCATCTGGTCCCATCACTTCATGGCAAATAGATGGGGAAACAACGGAAACAGTGAGAGACTTTATGATTTTGGGCTCCAACATCACTGCAGATGGTGAATGCAGCCATGAAATTAAAAGACACTTGCTCCTTGGAAGAAAAGCTATGACCAACCAAGACAGCATATTAAAAGCATTACTTTGAGCATTATTTTGAGACATTATTTTGCAACAAAAGTCCATCTAGTCAAAGCTATGGCTTTTCCAGTAGTAATGTGATGTGGATGTGAGAGTTGGACTAAAGAAACCTGAGCACTGAAGAATTGATGTTTTGAACTGTGGCATTGGAAAAGACTCTTGAGAGTGCCCTGGACTACAAGGAGATACAACTAGTCCATCCTAAAGGAAATCAATCTTGAATATTCATTGGAAGGATGGATGCTGAAGCTGAAACTCTAATACTCTGGTCACCTGATGCAAAGAACTGACTGATTAGAAAAGACCCTGATGCTGGGAAAGCTTGAAGGCAGGAGGAGAAGGGGACAAAGAGGATGAGATGGTTAGATGGCATCACCGACTCAATGGACATGAGTTTGAGTAAGCTCCGGGAGTTGGTGATGGACAGGGAAGCCTGGCGTGCTGCAGTCCATGAGGTCGCAGAGTCGTACATGACTGAATGACTGAACTAAACTGAACTGAGTTGTTCAACTAATCTCTTTCTTTCAACTCTTTCAAGTTGTTTCTCAATTCTCCACACCTTTGGGATCCTTCCTTATTCTGGCTCTCTGTTTATAACTTTCTTTACAGCTCACTCAGTAATGAATATATGCTATTTGAGTAACTTCCCCTTGGGACGTAAATGGTGTAACTAAAATGAACGACAATATGTACTAATTTTTAACAAACTCACTAAATACTTTCTGTTCCTAATGAGCACTACCTTTCTAAGTAGTCACCATGAAAGCAATACATATATTTCAAAGAATATGATATTAAGCTACATTTGTATTCTTATTTCTGAAATTGACTTTAAGGTTTATTTAGAAGCCATATAAGAAAATCAGGAAATTCCCTAGTGGTTCAGTGGTTAGCACTCCACACTTTCACTGCCAAGGGCCTGAGTTCAATCTCTCATAGGGGAAATAAGTTCTCACAAGCCCCATGACTTGGCCCAAAAAAAAAAAAAAGAAAGAAAAAAAAATCAGCCATGTTGCTTCACAGCTTCACCTTGTGTTTGGTTAAAACTGGCCATTGAAATTGTGTATTCTAGCCCTCTCTTTTGCATTTTACAAAACTGAATCCAAGCAACCAAATCCTACCATTCACCTTTTTCCCCATCAAATGGGTTCATTAATTTTTAAAGGACTTTATAACCACCATTCTCCCAATCCCCAGAACAATATTCTCAAGAAAAGGTGGACAAGAAAATATGGTTAAAGTTGGAAGCTGAAGTGGGGATCTCTTAATTCACCCAAAATCTCTATCTTTGAACTGAATATTCACGGAAAGTGGATGGGTTGGTGGAAGGAATGGAGAGAAAGGGGGAAAATATATATATATATATAAACAGAGAGTTGATGTGACCTGCAGAGCACTGAGTCTATATCACCAAACAGTGCATAGACAAGGATGCCAGATCCAACTAACACAGAGATTTAGTGGTGAAAGAAAACACTAGCAAGAAGGATGGCCAGCATTTCTATTAAAGACAGGCCCTCATCACTGTCCATGCATACTTACTACCTATTGACAAGAAGCCCAAGAGTGCCCACCATGTCTGAGCAAGGAGGCAAAAGTTTGGACAACAGCACGTGTCACACATGAGCAGTGAATTTGCTCAGCAGTGAAATGTGGCCTGCCGTATGTTTCAGAATCTGAATTATCACAGTAGGAGTAAAGGCAGAAGTATTTCAAGAACAGAGAAGTGTAGAAATTCCCTTCTGCATGTAAATGAGATGAGAAATAAATAGTGGCACTAGTCCCAAGAGTATGTTTAATAAAGTATATACCTTTGATTACTTTTAGATCTCGTGCTTAATTCTCTATCATGAGGAAGGGTAAGAATTCCATTAGATTACAACAGAATCTTTCTGTATTTTAGTTTTATAGCTTTATTTCACACATTATCATGAACAGCCATTTTACAGATGCTTAGAAATAATGTTCTAATAGCTTCACTTAAATTATATTTCTGTTGAGATACATGGATATTCAGTGTTCTATGTTGACCACATGCTTTATTAATGCATAATAATTGATGAAAATAAAATATAATCTAGCTTTCAATTTATATATATACACATGTGAAAAGTGTGTATATATATATTTTTTGAATGGTACAATGTATATATACACGTCTCAGTTTATATATATTTATATATATATATATATACACATACACACACACACTTTTTTGAATGGTACACTTTCTGTAACTCACTGAATTATGCAACTAACAGAAATATCTTATATATATACCAAGAGACAAATCTTCACCAATGTGATTTTGCTTTCATTTGAAGCAAAGAAAATAATTAAGAATTAGGGGGCTGCATTCAGCTTTTAGGCAGGTGGTAGTCCTTCATTTTTTGAAGTTATTGATACATTTCTGGCATAAGTAAAAGAAAGACAAATAGACTAATTATAGTTAAATGACTGCCATTCTGTATTCATGCAGATTCTTCACTTTCTAACTTTAAAACCATTCACATTCTCCTGGGAGAGGGCAACAATTAGGCTTGCAGAATAGATTGCAAACAAAACGTAAAGACAGGATGTTACCAAACAAGAAAGTACTGGATAAAATAGCAACTCTGGCCAGATGGAAAGACAAGCGGAAAAAAGGAGATGAGAATTGAATCCCTTTAGTGTTTAAAGTGTTCTTTCCTGTCTGTTGGGGCTACTTTCTTGAAAATATGAAGCCAGATTGTTTTGTCACGTTCTGAACTCATTTTAAGTTGTTTAAAACACATTCTTTGCATGATGCTTCTTCATTTTCAATCACATGATGTCTATTTAGTGAATTGTGACTTACAAAAATCCATGCTTGCTGATAGGCATACTTTTAAATTTGTCATCAACCTTAGTTGGGGACTGCAAATTAGGAGGATGGTGAAAAGCGATCTTATTCGTTTCTGTGAATAAGTCAAATGCTGTGTCTCCTGATTTCTATGAGGCATTGAGACTCAATGTGGGGTCAGCAGGTTCCTTCACAGAGCTGTAGGGGTAGTTCAACTTCCCACATTATGGATGAAATTTAGAGGCAGTGAATTCGAAAACAAGCCATTGTGCAACAGCCAAATTAATCCCACTTGGTTGGCAGTAAATCAGCATCCAATAATAGAACCGGAAATTTAGGACAGCAAAAATCCAAGAATTCTGATTAAATATTAAAATACTAAGACATTAAAAATAAACACTAAAACATCAAAAGTATTAAAAACATACTAAAATATTAAAGCACTGAAAACATATTAGGATATACTGTGATCTTGGCTTAATTAAATAAGACACTACGTAGCCTAAAAACTGCTTAAGGAGCTAGGAAAGGCTTAAATCCCACAAACATTATATTCAAAATGAAACCAGAAATCATCCCTTCAAACCTCACCCCATTCTATCCTTCCTATCCTCCCTCAATCAGGGTCACAGAAGGTAGATGAACCAAATAATGATGTTCCTTATCTTTCTTTCACAGTCCTTATTCAATAAGTAGCTAAACAGCATTACCAGTCAGTAAACAGTAAACTAAGTGTATATCTCAAATCTGCTTCATCTTTAGTGCCACCGCTTTCAAGTTCAAGACTAGATCATCATTGTTTCCATTGTTTCCCCAGCTATTTGCCATGAATTGATGGAACCAGATCCCATGATCTTCATCTTTTGAATGTTGAGTTTTAAGCCTGTTTTTTCACTCTCCTCTTTACTTTCATCAAGAGGCTCTTCACTTTCTCTTTGCTTTCTGCCATAAGGGTGGTGTCATATGCATATCTGAGGTTATTGATATTTCTCCCAGCAATCTTGATTCCAGCTTGTGCTTCATCCAGTCTGGCATTTTGCATGATGTACTCTGCATAGAAGTCAAATAAGCAGAGTTACAATATACAGCCTTCATGTACTCCTTTCCTGATTTGGAACCAGTCTGTTGTTCCATGTCCAGTTCTAACTGTTGCTTCCTGACCTGCATATAGATTTTTCAGGAGGCAGGTCAGGTGGTCTGGTATTCCCATCTCTTGAAGAATTTCCACAGTTTGTTGTGATCCACAGAGTCAAAGGCTTTGGCTAGTCAATAAAGCAGATGTTTTCCTGGAACTCTCTTGCTTTTTCAATGATCCAACAGATGCTGGCAAATTGATGTCTCATTTATCTGCCTTTTCTAAATCCAGCTTGAACATCTGGAAGTTCTCAGTTCACATACTCTTGAAGCCTGGCTTGGAGAATTTTTACCATTATTTTGCTAGCGTGTGAGATGNAACTCTCTTGCTTTTTTGATGATCCAACAGATGTTGGCAATTTGATCTCTGGTTCCTCTGCCTTTTCTAAATCCAGCTTGAACATCTGGAATTTCACAGTTCACGTACTGCTGAAGCCTGGCTTGGAGAATTTTGAGCATTATTTACTAGCGTGTGAGATAAATGCAATTGTGGAGTAGTTTGAACATTGCTTGGTATTGTCTTTCTTTGAGACTGGAATGAAAACTGACCTTTTCCAGTCCTGTGGCCACTGCTGAGTTTTCCAAATTTGCTGGCATATTGAGTGCAACACTTTCACAGCATCATCTTTTAGGATTTGAAAGAGCTCAACTGGAATTCCATCACCTCCACTAGCTTTGTTTGTAGTGATGCTTCCTAAAGCCCACTTGACTTCACATTCCAGGATGTCTGGCTCTAGGTGAGTGATCACACCATCATGGTTCTCTGGGTCATGAAGATCTTTTTGTATCATTCTTCTGTGTATTCTTGCTACCTCTTCTTAATATCTTCTGCTTCTGTTAGGTCCATACCATTTCTGTCCTTTATTGTGCCCATCTTTACATGAAATGTTCTTTGATACGTCTGATTTTCTTGAAGAGATCTCTAGTCTTACCCATTCTACTGTTTTCCTCTATTTCTTTGCATTGATCACTGAGGATATGAAATTACCCAGCCTATAAAAACTAACTGTACCCCGTGTCATGGCACACTCGCCCTCTGCAAGGGCCCGCACTCTGTGGAATGTGCTTCTCTCTGAATCTGAATAAATCTACTTCTTACCTATCACTTTGTCTCTCACTGAATTCTTTTTGTGATGAGACATCAAGAACCTGAGCTTCATTAGGTCCTGAAACCAGGTACCGTGTATTTTGACTGGGTTTTCATCCCAGGCACGTGGGTTCAAGTCCCAAGCAGGGTTTTGGCTGGGTTCGAGACTCAATTTGAGGTAAATGGTTTCACCATGAAGCTTGCAGGAACCTAGTTTCCTGACCAGGGATTGAACTCATACTACCTACATTGGAAGCATGGAGCCTTAACCACTGAGTTCAGTTCAGTTCAGTTCAGTCGCTCAGTCGTGTCCGACTCTTTGCGACCCCATGAATCGCAGCACGCCAGGCCTCCCTGTTCATCACCATCTCTCGGAGTTCACTCAGACTCACATCCATCGAGTCAGTGATGCCATCCAGCCATCTCATTCTCGGTCGTCCCCTTCTCCTCCTGCCCCCAATCCCTCCCAGCATCAGAGTCTTTTCCAATGAGTCAACTCTTCGCATGAGGTGGCCAAAGTACTGGAGTTTCAGCTTTAGCATCATTCCTTCCAAAGAAA
>SJYT01040463.1:273511-315064 GCA_006410635.1 Cephalophus harveyi
GTTTTTGTTGACTGTATAGAGCTTCTCCATCTTTGGCTGCATAGAATATAATCAATCTGATTTCGGTGTTGACCATCTGGTGATGTCCACGTGTAGAGTCTTCTCTTGTGTTGTTGGAAGAGGGTGTTTGCTATGACCAGTGCATTTTCTTGGCAAAACTCTATTAGTCTTTGCCCTGCTTCATTCCGCATTCCAAGGCCAAATTTGCCTGTTACTCCAGGTGTTTCTTGACTTCCTACTTTAGCATTCCAGTCCCCTAGAATGAAAAGGACATCTTTTTTGGGTGTTAGTTCTAAAAGATCTTGTAGGTCTTCATAAAACCGTTCAACTTCAGCTTCTTCAGCATTACTGGTTGGGGCATAGACTTGGATAACTGTGATATTGAATGGTTTTCCTTGGAGACGAACAACCACTGAACTGCCAGGGAAGTCCTTGTTGTTACTAGTGTTCTACTCATTTGTAGTGGGTTGGATAGTGTCGCTCAGAATTTCAGGTTGGGATGTGACCTTATTTGGAAATGGGGTCTTTGACAGATGTAATTAAGATACAGCTTAAAATGGTATCATATTGGATTAGGGTGGTCCCTAAATCCAATGAATGTCCTTAGAAAAGACAGAAATAGACACAGTAATATTGGGAAGGTTCATCTAGTCAAAGCTATGGTTTTTCCAATAGCCATGTGTGGATGTGAGAGTTAGATCAAAAAGAAAGCTGAGCACTGAAGAATTGATGCTTTTGAACTGGAAAAGGCTCTTGAGAGTTCCTTGGACAGCAGGAGATCAAACCAATCAATCCTAAAAGAAATCAGTCCTGAATATTCATTGGAAGGACTAAGGCTGAAGCTCCAATAATTTCACCACCTGACATGAAGAACTGACTCATTAGAAAAGACCCTGATGCTGGGAAAGATTGAAGGCAGGAGGAGAAGGGGATGACAGAGGATGAGATGGCTGGATGGCATCACCGATTCAATGGACATGAGTTTGAGTAAGCTCTGGGAGTTGGTGATAGACAGGGAAGCCTGGTGTGCGGCAGTCCATGGAGACACAAAGAGTCAGACATGATTGAGCAACTGACCTGAACTAAACGTAGGGAAGAGGGCTTTCCCGGTGGCTCTAGTGGTAAAGAACCTGCCTGCCAATGCAGGAGACATAAGAGATGCCAGTTCAATCCCTAGGTTGGGAAGATCCCCTGGAGGAGGGCAGGGTCACCCACTCCAGTCTTCTGGCCCGGAGAATCCCATGGACAGAAGAGCCAGGTGGGCTATGGTCCATGGGGTCACAAAGAGTTGGACACGACTAAATCTACCTAGCACACAACACAGGAGAGAAGGACATGCAGAGATGGGGACAGAGAGGCGCGTTGGCTGCCACTGCCAAGGGGCCACCAGCACTAGGCAGGGGCGAGGAAGGATTCTCCTTCAGACGTCTGGACTCCAGAACAGTAAGAGAAATTTCTGTTCTTTCACATCTCCCAGCTTGTGGTACTTTGTTACAGCGGCCCTGAAGAACTAATATACTAGCCTTCAAGACCTGGCCCCAAATTGGCCTCCTTTCTATGGCCTCCCCTCGTCATTTAAGATATAAGTATTTCTCCCAACTCTGAACCCCAAGAATCCTTGCTGCCTGCACCATTCCTGAGGACTCAGGGTTTTATTGTGTATGTGTCAGCTTCTCCAGAGGGAAAGTCTGGTTTTTAACCCTTCCTTGAGTCTCTGGTTATTTCCTAACTCAGTGATATTGTTGCAGGAAAAGTGGAGAGCAAGAGAATGGTCATGTCCCAGGTCTCAGGCGAGTTCCTGGGATGGCTGCCAAGTGAGGGTCTTGGCTTCAAGCAGGAAGGAATTCCAGAGCGAGCTGAAGTAGAGTGAAAGCATGTGTTTATTCGAGAAGATACACACTCCACAGACAGGAGTTTGCACTGTCTTAGAAAGTGAGAGTGGACCTGAAATACGGCCTTGCCGTGCTAAGTCACTTCAGTATGTCCAATTCTGTGCAATCCTGTGAACTGTAGCCCTTCAGGTTCCTCTGTCCATGGGATTCTCCAGGCAAGAATACTGGAGTGGATTGCCATTCCCTTCTCCAGGGGATCTTCCCGACCCCAGGGAAAGAACCTGCGTGTCTTATGTTTAACCTGCAGTGGCGGGCGGGTTGTTTACCACTAGCATACCTGGGAAGCATGAAATATGGGGTGGTTTGTTTTCATGGGCTGGGCAGTTTCACAAGCTAATGAGTAGGAGGTTTATTCCAACTATTTTGGGGTGTGAAAGTGAAGTCGCTCAGTTGTGTTTGACTCTGTGCAACCCCATGGACTATAGCCTACCAGGCTCCTCTGTCCATGGGATTTTCCAGGCAAGAGTACTGGAGTGGGTTGCCATTTCCTTCTCAGGGGATCTTCCTGATCCAGGGATCAAACCCAGGCCTCCCGCATTGCAGGCAGAAACTTTACCCTGTGAGCCACCAGGGAAGCCCCGATTTTGGGGAAGGGGCGGTGATTTCCTGGAATTGGGTCACTGTTCCTTTTTTGACCTTTAATCATCAACCTCTGAACTGTGAAGGCACGTGAGGGTATGATTTAGCTAATGTGTTACGATGAGCTCATACTGAGGCTCACTCTCTAGTGGAAGTTGACTTGTCTGCCATCTTGGACCTAGTTAGTTCTAACCAGTTTATGTCATGCCCTCAATGGCTGTCATTCTTTTAAAGGTTGTGCCCTGCCTCCTTCCTGTCTCAATATATATTAAGCACATATATTAAGTCCTTAATATGTGATTGTTGAATATAGTTTCCCCAATACTTTCTTCTCATTTAATGAATCCATTCAACAAATAATTATTGAGTGCCTACATTGTGTCAAACATTTTTTCTTACTTCTGGGATAAATCTGTGAACCAAAAACACAACATTCAGTCCTTTTGAAGCTTACTTTCTAATGAGAATGTAAGTTTCTGTGTTGAAATTCACCTGCCCTACTTGCAGGTTTTAGACTAGTTTCTGTAGTTTTTCGTGTCTCTTTATTGTCCAGAGCCAGTTTCTAGTACTGGGACTATCCTGGCATCCTTTCAGATCTCCTACTTGACTGCCAAGGACAGAGAGGAGGGGGTGAAATGATTTGAAGAGCTCTCAGTTCATGCAGAACGTTTCTCTCTCATAAGCCATTCTTGTGTCCTGAACTCTTTACCCACTGAAACGTGCTTGTAAGCTGTGTTGGAGCCAGCTTGTGAAGACCTTTTTTGTAGTCTGGATGCAAGCCGAGAAAACTGGAAGGCACATGCAAATCTGGGCACAGTGTTAGCTTTGGTCTAGTACCAGACAGGCGGCTGGTGCCACTTTTGCCAGAATCTGTGGCTCATCAGCTGTCCTCCATTGCTGCCAAAATAAGGGATCCTTGCCTTTCTAAGTGGGTACAAATTCTAGGCAGCAGGACCACAGGTGTGGGATAAGTAGGGTGTATTTTCTTTAGGAGAAATATGTAGAACAAAGAATGGTGTTGTTCTCTAGTCTTATTTTGATGTTCAGCTCCAAGTAAATCTGATGAGAGCCAGTTGCTCTGTAGCTAACTGAAGGGTGGGGGATGGTGACTGTACAGAGGGAATGACTGTGTCAATCAAACTTCCAGTAGGCAAATGCATGTTTAAAGATTCGTGTGTGCATGCTCAGTTGCTCAGTTGTGTCCATGGGACACACAGAATCCATGGGATTCTCCAGCCCCAAGAATAGTGGAGTGGGTTGCCATTTCCTTTTCCAGGGGGTCTCCCCTGACCCAGGAATCAAACCTGTCTCTCCTGCCTTGGGAGGTGGATTCTTTACTACTGCGCCACCTGGGAAGCTCCTTATATAAAGATTAATGCTTAGTTATTTGAGAAGGTGGTGAAATACACTCAGAAACTGTTATTGGGAGGAAGTAAGGTAAATTAACACAGACTTTCTAATATGCATTTTGCAAACATGTTTCAAAAGCCTTAAAATATTTATCCTCTTTAATCAAGTAATTTTATTTTCAGGAATTTATCCTGAAGAGATAATCTTATATTTGTGCCAAGACTTATTCAGAAAGATCTTTGCAGTGTTATTTACAATAATGAGAAACAGCACAAAGGTTCAACAACAGAATTGCTTGAGTTAAAAATGCTACATCTATGTGTTAGAATCTGAGCCATTAAAAATTATATTCAAAGGTTGAAAAATGTCCATTTTAAAATTAAGTGAGAGTTACAGGTACAGGAGGATTAACTATAGTGTTCTGTATTCCTTGGGGGTATGATGGAAATTTGTGATAATAGAAACTAAAACATTCTCAAAGACTGTTTACATCTAATTTACTCCTCCAGGGGATCTGATCTTCCCAATGCAGGGATCAAACGTGCATCTCTTATATCTCCTGCATTGGCAGACAGATTCTTTACCACTACTGCCACCTGGGAAGCCCTTACATCTAATGGAAAATGCTTATAAGGTATTATTGAGTGGAAAAGACAAATTATTAAGCAGTATGTATTGAGATATGGTAGGATTCCATAGGATTTTAGTTTTGTAAAACAAACCTTTCTGTTCATTTTATATATTGTATATATATATATATACATATAATGTTAACAGTGGCTGTCAACTGATGGTGCAAATACAGGACCTGCAGTTTTTCTCTCACATTTCTTTATATTTTGAAACATCTATTTAAAAAGCATGTAATACTTTTTTATTAAAAAAAAATATTAAAAGGGAGGAGAGCTTTTTAAAAGAAGAGAAGCAGAGAGTCTGACAGGTTTCTGAATACTGTTTCATAACTTACTGGCTACATAACCTGGGGCATTTCTTTGACTTTCTAAGCCTCAGTTTTATGTCTGTAATAAGGGAAAAAGTTCCCTAGTTTATGGGGTTTATATGAAGATTATACAAAACAATGCAGGTAAAGCTTTTAATGTGATATCTAATAGAGTGAGGCTTGGTAATTGTTATTTTAATAAAACCTGTTTGACTTCTGCTGTGGTCACGATAGCATAACTGGTATTGGTTAGCCTCCTTGCAGTAAATAACTAGAAAACTGGACAAAGTATGTAAAATAACTGTCCTCAGGCATTGAACAGCAAGCACTCAGAACTCTGATTCCTGAGAAAAATAAAACAAATTTGGTGAGCCCTCTGATTTCCCAGGCTTTCTGGATGATAGTACCAGGAGAGAAGCTGCAAGCAGAACATAGCAGCCTCACTGAAGTGAGGAGACAGATATATAAACAAATCAGAGTTTGTGCAGGTTGAGGCAACTGGAATTTGTAGGGCAAGCTCCCAGAGCAAAAGAAGGTTTACAGAAAAAGGGCTTTTTCAGTATATTCATTTTTTGGTTGTTGTTTAGTTCCCAAGTCATGTCCAACTCTTTGTGACCCCATGGACTATAGCTTACCGGGCTCCTCTGTCCACGGGATTCTCCAGGCAAGAATACTGGAGTGGGTTGCTATGCTCTCCTCCAAGGGATCTTCCTGACTCAGGGATGGAACTCAAGTCTCTTGCATTGGCAGGTGGATTCTTTATTGCTGAGCCACCAGGGAAACCCATAAGTATTCATGCTGCCAGCTTGCTTCAGTTGCGTCCGACTCTGTGCGACCCCGTAGACGGCAGCCCACCAGGCTCCCCCGTCCCTGGGATTCTCCAGGCAAGAACACTGGAGTGGGTTGCCATTTCCTTCTCCAATGCATGAAAGTGAAAAGTGAAAGTGAAGTCACTCAGTCGTGTTCGACTCTTCGCAACCCCATGGACTGCAGCCTACCAGGCTCCTCCATCCATGGGATTTTCCAGGCAAGAATACTGGAGTGGGATGCCATTGCCTTCTCCGATAAGTATTCATAGGATCCCCTTAAGTCTTTGCCCAAATATTAGGCTGTACATGTGTAAAGTGAGACACTGTAAGCTGGGCACATAGAATAATTACTGCAGAAATAAAAATTACCAAGAACTTGCTAACTAAGCAATAACTGAAGCTTGGAGAGGGTTGAGAGACATTCTAGTCCCAATTAGTCAGAACTCAGTAGACTCTAGAGATGCCACACCTTAGGAGCAAGGCTAGAGTAGTCTGAAAATAAAGGGGACTTTAGATCCTCCTAAGAAGAGCTTGAAAATAAACTCCAAAAAGACCAAGCTGATCCCCAACTAAATTAACTGCCTCCAAGAATAAAGCTCTGGAGAAGGCAATGGCACCCCACTCCAGTACTCTTGCCTGGAAAATCCCATGGATGGAGGAGCCTGGTAGGCTGCAGTCCATGGGGTCGCTAAGAGTTGGACACGACTGAGCAACTTCAGTTTCACTTTTCACTTTCATGCATTGGAGAAGGAAATGGCAACCCACTCCAGTGTTCTTGCCTGGAGAATCCCAGGGACGGGGGAGCCTGGCGGGCTGCCGTCTATGGGGTCGCACAGAGTCGGACGCGACTCAAGCGACTTAGCAGCAGCAGGAAGAATAAAGCTCAGCACTTTTTAAGGGAAAGCAGCAAAAATCAGACACTCAACAACATGACACAAAATCCAGAATCTGGTAAAAAGATTACCAGATATGTGGGAAAACATAAAAATATGATTCTTAGCCAGGAAAAGCAGTTGAAACAGATACAGAAATGACAGAAATGATGAAATTAGCAGACAAGGACTTAGAGAGAGCTATTGTAAATATGTTTAAGGATCTAAAGAAAAACTCAATGAACACAATGTGTGTGGAAGTGTTTAGTCATGTCTGACTCTTTGTGATCCCATGGAATTTTCTATGCAAGAATACTGGAGTGGTTGCCATTCTCTTCTCCAGGGAATCTTCCCCACTCAGGGATCAAACTTGCATCTCCTGCACTGGCAGGTGGATTCTTTACCACTGAGCCACCTGTGAAGCTTGAACACAATGAGAAACATGGAAAATTATAATGAAAGAAACAAATGTAATTTCTAGACCTAAAAATCAGAGATAAGAACAAAAAGGACTTGAAGATACAGGCCCCTCAAAAAGTTCAAACTAAAGCTCAGAAAGAAAAAGAGAAAGAAAATACGCATGTACATACTTACATACATACAGAAACAGAACCCCAGTGACCTGTGGATCAATATCAAGCAATCTAACACATGTAAATTGAGTGTGGGAGAGATACTTAAAGAAATAATAACTGAAATTCCAGATTTGATTTTAAAAATATATACTTACCAAGAGATGCAATAAGGTCAGCGAATTCCAAACAGAATAAATAGGTACAAAAAACCACATCTAGATATATCTTAATCAATATTCCGAAAACCAATGGTAAAGTACCTGTATTAAAAGCAACCAGAGAAAGAAAGACACATTACATTCAGGGGAACAAAGATAAGATTTTCCACTGACTTTATATCAAAAATAATGTAAGCCGGAAGACACAGAGTAGCATAGAAAGAGAGAAAAAAGTATCTGAGAACTCTAATATGCAATGAACATAACCTTTAAAAATGCAGGTGGAACAAAGATGTTTCTAGACAAATAAAAGCTAATTAATATAAAGCAATTCTTGCTTGCATTATAATAGCTAAAGATTAAAATAAACAGCTAATTATTAGAAAATAATTATTACCTATAATACAAGAGATAGAAAAGGAAGTTCTTTATGTATAAGAAAAAAATACCAGCTCTACACAAAAGAATGACGGTCACTGAAAATAGTAAATATGTGGGTAAAATTTTTTCATTAAATTTTTCTTTAAAAATAATTGAGTATTTAAAGCAAAAGTAATATCAATATATTTGGGGTCAATAACTTTATGCAGCAGTTCAATTTGATGGTAAACTGTGATAAGGTAAAGATGCATATTGTAAACATTGCAGCAACCAATTTTAAAAGGTGTATAAACTAAAAGAGAAGATTAAATGACATATTAAAAATACTCAGTTTAAAAGAAGGTAGGAAACATGAATAAAAAAGAACAAAGAAGAGATGGGACTATTAGAAAACAAATAGCAAGATGGTTCATGTAAAAAATACAACATCAACATTTGCATTAAATACATGGACTAAGGGGCTTCCCTGGTTGCTCAGTGGTAAAGAATCTACCAGCTAATGTAGGAGACACGGGTTCGATCCCTGATCCAGGAAGATCCCACATACTGCTGCTGTTGCAGCTGCTGCTGCTGCTAAGTCACTTCAGTCGTGTCCGACTCTGCAACCCCATAGAAGGCAGCCCAACAGGCAAACCCATGCTCCGCAACTATGGAGCCTGTGTTCTAGAGCCTGGGAGCCACAACTACTGAAGCCCAGGTGCCCTGGAGAACCATCACAATAAGTCCTTGCACCATAACTCTAGAGTAGCCCCCACTCACCACAAGTAGAGACAGAGACCCAGTACAGCCAAAAATAAATAAATATTTTTTTAAACAAAAAAAATATATAAATGGACTAAACATATCAACTAAAAGCAGAAATCGTTATACTGGAAGAGGACAAGATTCACATAGGTTGTCTAAAAGAAACACACTCTAAATATAAGGACAAAGTTTGAAAATAAGAGAATGAAATAAAATATACCATGCAAAATATTAATCAAAATAAGTCTATATTAAGGGCTATATTTGAACTTCAGGACAGGGACCCTTATCAATGACAGAGGGACATTTTATAATGATAAAACGGTGAATTCATTACAAAGACATAACATTTCTAAATGTTTATTCACTTAGCAACAAAAGCTTCAAAATATGTGAATTAAGGACTTCCCTGATAGTCCTGGGCTTCCCTGGTAGCTCAGATGGTAAAGCTTCGGCCTACAATGCGGGAGACCTGGGTTTGATCCCTGGCTCGGGAAGATCCCCTGGAGAAGGAAATGGCGACCCACTCTTGCCTGGAAAATCCATGGACTGAGAAGCCTGGTAGGCTACAGTCCACGGGGTCGCAAAGAGTTGGACATGACTGAGAGACTTCACTTTCTTTCTTTCCCAGGTAGTGCTAGTGGTAAAGAACCCGTCTGCCAATGCAGGAGACGTAAGAGACTTGGGTTCGATCCCTGGGTTGGGAGTATCACCTGGCGGAGGGCACAGGAACCCTTTCCAGTTTTCTTGCCTGGACAATCCCATGGACAGAGGATCCTGGCGGGCTATAGACCGTAGGGTCACAAAGATTTGGACACGACTGAAGCGACTTTGCATAGAGCACTGGTAGTCCAGTGGTTAGGACTTCACACTCCCAAATCAGGGGGCCTGGGTTCTGCATGCCACACTGCACAGGCCAAAAAGAAAAAAAAAAAAAGCATGAGGTAAAAACTGATAGGATTAAAAGAAGAAATAGACAAATCCACAATATTTAGAGATTTTAATATCCTCTCTATATATCTCTATATAATTGATAAAATAAGCAGATAAACAACGGGTGAAAGTGAAAGTGAAGTTGCTCAGTCGTGTCCGACTCTTTGCGACCCCGTGGACTGTAGCCCGCCAGGCTCCTCCGTCCATGGGATTCTCCAGGCAAGAATACTGGAGTGGGTTGCCATTTCCTTCTCCAGGGGATCTTCCCTACCCAGGGATCAAACCCAGGCCTCCTGCATTGCAGGCAGACGTTTTAACCTCTGAGCCACCAGGGAAGCCGTAAGGATATATAATTAACTTGAAAACACTATCAAGATGACTTAATTGGCATAGATGAAATGCTATACCCAATAGTGGCAGAATACATATTCTTTTTAAGTACACATAGAATACTCACTGAGAGACCATATGCTAGGTTGTAAAATGTCTCAGTAATTTAAAAATGAGTATATTTTTAATGATAATGTAATTAAATGAGAAAAGTATACTTGTAAAACCTCCAAGTATTTGGAAATTAAAGAATACATTTCTAAGTAACCCATGGGTCAAAGAAGAAATTATAAAAAGAAGTTAGGAAATATCTCGAGTTGAATGATGATGAAAGTACAAAATATTAGAATCTGTGGGATTCATTTAAAGCAGTGCTTAGAGGAAAATTCATTCTGTTAAATATTAGGCCCAAAGAAAAATTATAAAATCAATATCTAAGAATTCCACTTAAGAAGGTAACAAAAAAGATCAAATTAAACTCAAAGTTAAGTTAGAAAGTAGGAAATAAAAAGAGCAGAGATCAATGAAATGAAAATTGGGCAAAAATAGAAAAATCAAGTGAGACAAATGTTGGTTTATTTTAAGGATCAATACAGTTGATAAACCTCTGGCTGGACTGAGGAGAGAACACAAGTTACCAGTATCAGAAATGAAAGAGGGGATTTCACTTCAGACTTAGAGCATTTATGCCAGCACATTTGACAATTAAGATGAAATTGAGAAATTCTTTAAAATACAGAGACTGCTATACAGAGTGAAGTAAGTCAGAAAGAGAAAAACAAATATCATAACAGACCACCTAACCTGCCTCTTGAGAAATCTGTATGCAGGTCAGGAAGCAACAGTTAGAACTGGACATGGAACAAACTGAAAGCCTATATATGGAATCTAGAAATATGGTACAGATGAAACAATTTGCAAACAGAAATAGAGACATAGGCATAGAGAACAAACATGGACACCAAGGGGGAGAGGTGCGGTGGGATGAATTGGAAGATTGGGATTGACATATACACACTTCTATGTATAAAACAGATAATGAGAACCTACTGTGTAGCACAGGGAACTTTTCTCAACGCTCTGTGGCGACCTAAATGGAAAGGAAATTCAATAAAGAGGGGATATATGTATACATATAGCTGATTCCATTTGTTGAAAATCAGAAACTAACACAATGTTGTAAAACAACTATACCCCAGTGAGACTAAAAATAAAATGCAAATAACTGAAACATAACAAGAAATGGGATATTTTAGAGTCTGATTACTAGGATTCACAACTCTGCTCTTCCACTTATCAGCTGTGTGGATTTGGGCAAATCCCTTAATTTTTCTGTGCCTCGGTTTCTTCCTCTGTAAAATCAGGATAATAGGGTTTTTGTAAAGATTAAATGAGTTATTTTGTAAAGTTCTGTGCATAGCACTACATAAGTGTTAGCTTTGATCATTTCTTAAATCTTAAATGGTTTTTCTGGATTGAGACTTATAATTGGTTCTGATGGCTCAATGAGAGTTAGAGATTTGGGGTTAGTGCTAGAGCTTTTTTTGGTCAATAAGATGGACTATTAATGGACACAGCTAGAACATTCATATATGGAGTTCAAAGTCTATTGGCAGTTTAAGTTCAACATAGGAAATCAATCAACTTCAAAAAGTAAAAAAAAAAAAAAAGCAAAGAAACAAATCCTGATGTAACATAGTCCCCTTTGCCATGACCCCCCTACCCCTGACATCACTCCCTTCCCCACATAATTCTTGACAGTGAAAAGGTTGACCTCATGGTGCGCTGGGAGAGAGATGTGTGTTCAGCAGTCAAAGTACAGCTAAAAGTGGCTGCTGGAAACCGGAGGGCTTCCTGGGTCAGCTGGCAGATGGAAGGAAATACAGCTTATCTTCTACAGTTTCCAATCAATTAGGAAGAGAGCTTCTCATCCCAGTTCTGAACTACTGGAAACGTTTTACCCCTCCAATTTCCTGCTTCCGATGAGCCCCAGAGTCTGAGCCAGGCCGTGTACAGTCTCAGGTCCCGGCTGTGCAGTGGGCCTGCCAGCCTGCCCCCATCCATCATGCTGAAAGCCCTGGCGAGAGGCCCGGGGCTCTCCGCCAGCAGGACTGGCAGCCAGTCACACGCCGATGGCCGAGGCCGGCTTCTCCTGAGAGCCTCTGCCTGCTGCCTGAGGAAACCCGAGGTGGTCTCCTCGCTTGCCCTGCTCAGCAGGCTGTTGTCCTCCTCCTTTGCTTTGTGGGGACTCAGTCCCCACCAACCATCAGTTGGGTGGCAGTGCCTCAGGGAGAGAGGTGAGCCAAGGAATTATCCACCACAAAGGAACATGAACCCAAGCTGAATTTGAACATCTGTTTCCTATGTAACGCCCTTCAGAAAGCATGGCATTGTTGGCTTTCCAAATCAGTTCCCGGCAATCCAGGGAAAAAATAAAAGACATTAGTCTTTGCAGTAAGGCTGGGTCTTCTGCGAGAGGACAACAGGACTTCTCTTTGAACCTTGTGGCTCAGCTGGTAAAGAATTCGCTTGCAACATGGGAGACCTGGGTTTGATCCCTGGGTTGGGAAGATCCCCTGGAGAAGGGAAAGGCTACCCACTCCAGTATTCTGGCCTGGAGAATTCCATGGACTATACAGTCTATGGGGTCGCAAAGAGTCAGACATGACTGAGTGACTTTAAAATAAAAAAGGGGATCATGCAGACAGTTGTCCTGGCAGGGTCTGTGAATGTCACTGAACTTCTCCAGGGAAGGGAGAGAAATAGGCAGGCACTTGAAACCCTCAGAGAACTGGGTCAGGGACTAACTCCTTAAGGCAGAGTATAGCAGTCAGTCTAGCGTCTGGACCTGCTGACCTGGTGAACATCCCATGGCCAGAGATTCCATAGTCATAATGACCAGGGCGCTGGCGTGGGGTTACACAGGCCCTGGAATTTACGAGCCATGTGACCTTGGGCAAGTAATATAACTTCAAGGAATTTTTAATGGTCAAACGGAAATAATAATGCTAATTTATGGGGATATTGTGTGAAATAATGACCCAGTACTTAACAAAGCACGTAGATAAGCTGGTGTTGAGTAGATGCTTAGTATTCTCAGCTATTTTTATTATTGTCATTATTAGGTTTACATCATCAACAGTTAATCCTCATGAATCCTGTTTGGCACCTTCATTTTTACAGAATACTATAGAAATATTCTGATATAGTCAGTCTTCTGTGAAACTCATGGCAGATCAGAAATACTTGGGAAAGGGACCTCCCTGGAGGTCCAGTGATTAAGACTCTGTGCTTCTACTGCAGGAGGCACAAGTTCGATTCCTGGTCAGGAAGGTAAGATCCTGCATGCTAAACCAAGCAGGCCACATGGTTTGGGGAGTTGGGGTGGGAGAACAACTTGAAAAAAAGTTCCAGAAAGCTCCAAAAACCAAAACTTAAATTTCTGTGAGTTGGCAACTATTCACATAACATTTACATTGTGTTTACAATTATTTATGTAGCATTTACAGTGTGCCAACACTAGGCTTCCCTGGTGGCTCAGAGGTTAAAGCGTCTGCCTGCAATGCAGGAGACCCAGGTTCAATCCCTGGGTTGGAAAGATCCCCTGGAGAAGGAAATGGAAACCCACTCCACTATTCTTGCCTGGAGAATCCCATGGACACAGGAGCCTGGTGGCCTACAGTCCATGGGGTCCCAAAGAGTTGGACACAACTGAGAGATTTCACTTTCACTTTACATCGTGTTAGGTATTATAAATATTCTAGGGATGATCTAAAATACACAGGAGGATGTGTGTTATGTGGAAATACTACACTATTTTATATCAGAAATTTAAGCATCTGTCGATTTTGGTTTCTAAGGGGGCCCTGGAAGCAATTCTCCAAATCAGGGACAACTATATATAATATTACATAAATAGAAATATTCTCTAATAGATATAAAAATGCATGTTGGGTTTTCTATAGAACATAGAAATATGTAATTCTGCCTTCAAAGAATTTATGTCCTAGGAGATTTAAGATGATCTAACACAAAGGGTGATATTCACTATTTTATAATGGTGGGAAGTCGATTAGGAGGGGGAAGTTTTAGGAAGGAAACTGGAGAGTAGGGCCTCACTAACCGAAATGACCATTCTACCACTTTCCAATTCCATCCATTCGTTCACTTAAGTCATTTAGTTAGTTATTTATTCATCAAATGTGTTAACCAGAGTTTGCTAAGGGACTTTCTATGCATTAGCCATTAACTCGCAGTATGAAAGACCTGGAGTGTTGCTGTCAAGGTATGGAGTGGGAATTGGAGCCTGGTGGTGAGATTTGAAATGGGACACTTTGGTCAGCAAACTTGTTCTTGTTGACAGAGAGTGGTAGTCCCCAAAGAAGTTTTGAGGAGGGTAAAAGCTGGCTACTTTCGGGACTTCCTTGGCGATCCAGTGGTTAGGATGCCACACTCCTAATTCATGGGGCCCAGGTTCCATCCTTGATTAGGGAGCTAGATCCCATATGCTGCAACTAAGAGTTCTCATTCCATAACTAAAGATCCCACATGCCGCAACTAAGACCAGGCACAACTAAATAAATAAATATATTTTTAAAAAGATTGGCTATTTTCCTATATTTCACTTCAAGGTTGTAATGAAAGCAAGTTTCAGACCAAGTCCTGCCACATATACTGACATAATTAGATAAATATTTGCTAGTCAACACACACAACAGTTCATCTAACCGTTCTCAGAGCTTAAGTCCAAGATCTCAGCCCTTTGAGGTGTTTCCACTAGTTGCACGTGAAAGGTTTGTTCCAGGAAGGCATCTATGGTTTCTAATGGGCACCAGACAATCAGAAATTCTCACAGATCAGTGGCTCATCATGGAACTGGTTAGCCTCAGATACCCTCAGTAAAGATCTGGGTGCAGGCCTCGCCGGATTTTTACATTTCATTCGTGGAAGATAGGGATTACTTTTATTATTTTCTAGCCACTCTATCTACTTAGAATTCTTTTAATTTCACCACTGAAAGCCCATTTCTAACATCAGTTATGTGCATTAAAATATCATTACTGGGACTTTCCTGGCGGCCCAGTGGCTAATACTCTGTGCTTCCACTGCAGGGGACACATGTTCCATCCCTGATTGGGGAACTAAGATTCTCGCATGCCACATGGCGTGACCAATTAAAAAAAAAAGTCACTGCCTTTTACCTTCCTAATAAAAACCCATTTCTGACACCGAGTATAACTTTTGGAAAATAATTGGTTGTTGATTGAAGTATGATAACCCAGAGACTGGCTCTAGAGAAGGGCACTTTGATGAAATGCTAGCTGCCCGATGCTTCACTGCACTTTCTTGGTTAGTCCAAGGATTTGGGCTTAGCTTAAGAAACACACATGTGATATCACATTGTAAACACTTAACAGGTGTGCTAAGTCACTTCCATCGTGTCTGACTCTGCAAACTTATGGACTGTAGCCCAAGAGGCCCCTCTGTCCTTGGCATTTCCCAGGCAAGACTCCTGGAGTGGTTTGCCATCCCCTCCTCCAGGGGATCTTCCTGACCCAGGGGTCAAACCCACATGTCGTGCATTGGCAGGTGGGGTTTTTTTGTTTGTTTGTTTGTTTTAACCACTAGGGCAACTTGGGAAGCCCTGTAAACAGTTAAATGCTTTAGAATAAATTACGGACTCTAGAAGACCTGGTACAAAGAGGACTCACAGGATGATCTCAACATCCTTTGAGAACTGACCATCAGTTTCCTGGGCCAGAAATGTTTGTCCTCGAAGCACAAGAGGAAAGCTCAAATTAACCATGCTTAGGGAGCCTGATGTATAAAACCAGAAAGGCAATGTATATGCTTACGGTGAGATCTCAAATCATTGTGCAGTTTTAATTTTGATAGGATAAATGCATTTTCTCCTTGGGCACTATTTCAGGGGGAAGTTATCATCACAAAGTTATTTGTTGAATATTGCAGTTTGAACCAGAGGCTGTGGTTGGCCCATCCACAACAGGTACAGATCTGCTGGAAGTACTTGAGTCTCTGAGGGAGCAGGTTGGAATGCTTTATGTCTGGTTTTCAGGACATCCTCCAAGCCCACATTCAGCCGTACCTACCATTTTGATCCCTGAGTCGGGAAGATCCCCTGGAGAAGGAAATGACAACCCACTCCAATTTTCTTTCCTAGAGAATTCGATGGGCAGAGGCGCCTGGCAGGCCACAGTCCATAGGGTCGCAGAGTGGGACACGACTGAGTGTTTAACACGGTTTTAACAGAAATACCCACTTCCAGTTACACTTTAAAACCCATAACCCTGGGACTTCCCTGATGATCCAGTCATTAAGAATCCACCTCTGACGCAGGGGACTTGGGGTCTATCCCTGGTTGGGGAACTAAGATCCCACGTGCCTTAGTGCAACTAAGCCCAAGCACTGCAGCTAGAGGAAGCCTGTGTGCTTCAACAAAGCCGGGTGAAGCCAAAACAAACAAACAAAAAGTCTATAGCCCTTCCAGACTGATTCCTCTGCCCTGCCCTGCCCTACATTTATGGCTTTGGCTGGAACCAGAGCCAGGGTGTCACGGCCTCTGGGCTGAAGAGGGCAGCTGAGTTGAATCCAGGAAGTGGGCAGGGTACAGGCCTCTCTTGACCTTGGAAGGCCTCTCTTGACCTTAAGGAAGAAAGCAAGAGCCTTATCAGATCTACAGGACTGGCCAAGTGGTTCTTCCTGGGGGTATGGGTACAGACCAAGAGGAAAGGATTTCAGATTTTGCTTGAAAAAACCCAAACTGCGTGACCTCTGTCAGCACTTAATCTCTGCAGGCAGGGAGTCCTGACAGGCCCAAGCTGCAATTCCATGGCCTCCAACCCTCGCAGTAGTGGGTAGGTTTACATTCCAGGTAAAAAAACCACACTTCTATTTAGCACACTTTGCCATTAGTTATCATTTTTGCCTGACACCCCACTCTGCACTGGTTAGCTTGAACATGATTGTTCTAAATCAAAGGCTGTTTCCCCGGAAGAAGGAGGCCTGGGCACACCCGGGGCTCTCTACAGCAGCTTTTCTGTGTTCCTGCTCCTCTTCGGTCCATCTTGGGAACTGTGTCAGCATTTGAGGTTAGAATAAGAGAGTGGAAGGTAGGGAATTCCCTGGCAAGCCAGTGGTTAGCATTTGGCGTGTCCACTGGCTGGGTTGGATCACTGGTCATCACACTAAGATCCCACAAGCTGCCCAGTGTGGCCAAAAAAAAAAAAAAGTGGACTGTGCTGTTTATATTATTTAAATTGACTAGCTCCCTTACAAAAACTCCCCTGGAAGCAGAAGAGATGGAGCTGAAGGGCAGACCGACCCCTGCGAGCCTCTCCATTTTCTTCTCTGCCTATTAGTGCAATGCTTTCCCACCGGGTTTCCCTGCTGCTCCGCCTTCTGCAGTCCTCCCACCTCTGCACACTCCTCTCCACACTCCTTTTCCTCCTTCTTCAGAGTTGGGCTAAATTAGGAGAGCTGCCTGGAGTCCCCTTCCCAGGAACAGGGGCAGGAAGCGGGCACCCAGGACTGCTTCCTACCCGCAGGGGAATCACCTAGCGAGAATGCCTTTCAAACTCTGACCTGTGCTTCCTCTATACCCCGGGGTCCTCCCTGGCCCCAGGGTTCTTGCCATTTAGTTCAGGGAAGGAAAATTCAGGCTTTGGCTCCTGGACAACAATTTTTGAGCCCAGGAGCCTGCTTCAATGCACTGACTCTCCCGGGGTTGAGATGCTCACTGTTTTCTTTCCCGTAACTCTGCACACTTCCTCCTCCCCATTTCATTCCATTCTCAGTTTTCATTCTCTTTGGAAGAGAAGTGCGATTCTAACTCCTCCTGAGTGGTGCCTAGTACATGGATGGCTTCTTGCTTTCAGCTTCCTGGCTCTGCTGCAGTGACGTTTGGAATTTCTTGGCTCCCTGCCACAGACCTCCCTTCTTCCCAGCATCTGTTTAAACACCACGCTTCCGGTGGCAATGCCCTTTGCCTTTCTAACCTTTCTGTCATCTGGCTCCAAATTCCAAAGGGGATTTTACTGCCTGTCAGGTCAGAAACCATGCCCTGTGGCTGGAAGAAAAGCCTTAATAGTACATTTTCCTTGGATATGGGGTTGCCAAAATCTTAAAGGCTGGCACTTGGGAAAATTTCAAGACTTCTCCTCACAAGCTGAACAAAAAACCACAGCCTGTAGCCCAACGTTCGATGCCTTCCTGCATGAGGGCCAGTTTGCCTGCAAGCCTTTCCTCCAGTCCACCCTCCCTTCCTTCAGCTAATACTTGAGCTTTACCCAGTACCCTGGCTTCCTGGACTTTGCTTAAGCTCTTACCTCTGCCTGGATCACCTTCCCCCACTCCATCTTCTATTTCTGCATGGCACAATTTCTACTATTTTCTTTTCTTTTCAAAAAATATCTATTTATGTAACTGCACCAGGTTTTAGTTGGAGCACTGGGGATTTAGTTCCCTGCCCAGAGATTGAACCCCAGTCCCCTGCATTTGGAGCTTGGGCTCTTAGCCACTGGATCATCAGGAAAGTTCCTTGACTATATTCTAAGTATTAATGCCCATGCCTAAAAGTCTTCCTTGGTCCCTTTCCACCTGACTTAATCTCTCCCCAGAACCCCTGCCCTTCTATTATGTTATTTTGAGGTATAGTTTTCTTGATACAGCTATTGAGATATAATTCACATACCATCCATTTAAAGCATGCAATTCAATGGTTTTTAGCATAGTCACAGAACTGTGCCACCATCTCCACCATCAATTCTTGAATATTTTCATCACCTACCTCCATTCCACACTTTAACTGTCACTCACCAATCCACATCCCTAAAACTTTCCCAAATCTTCTCCGGCCCTAAGCAACCATGGTCTACTTTCTGTCTCTATAGAGTTGCCTATCAGGACATTTTATATAAATAGAATCATATTGTATGTGGTGTTTTGGAACTGACTTCTTTTAATTAGAATAGTGTTTTCAGCACTACTTCACCCAAGGGGCTTATTTTAAAAACATTCTAACATCTCTGAAATAAGGGTGCATTTTCACATCAAGGCTGTGTGTAGGGTAATTAGCAGTAGTCTTTCTCTAAATATCTAAAATAAGGATGCACCTTCCAATCGAGGGCATCAAATTCAACAAAATGTTTTATGTCTCTGCCTTACTGCCTGTCACAATCTGCTTTACAGTGAACTCACTTGTTTATGAGCTTCTCTGGTGGCTCAGATGGTAAAGAATCTGCCTGTAATGCAGGAGACCCAGTTTCAATCCCTGGGTCAGGAAGATCCCCTGAAGAAGGGAATGGCCACCCACTCCAGTATTCTTACCTGGAGAATTCCATGGACAGAGGAGGCTGGTGGACTATAGTCCATAGGGTCACATAGAGTCAGACACAACTGAGCGACTAACGCTTGCTTATGTGTCTATCTTCTCTTGTAACCTATAGGCTCCAGAAGGACAGTATCCTTTAAAGGATATAGCAGAGTACTTGGCTTTCAAGAAATGCTCAGTAAATATGAAAAAGAGCTAATGTTATGTTCAGAGACATAGTCTCCAATAACAACACAACAGAGCAGGAGAAAGGTACAAGGTCTTCATGCATACTTGGTAAGAATGAAGTGTTCTTACTGTTGTAAACTTTCTGGTGACTGATATCGTCTGAGCACCTGTGTGTCAGTTCCTGTGTTCTGAGAAGAGAATGTTACAAAGATGGTCATGTTCCCACTCCTAAGGAACTCATATTTTGAAAAGATGTTTATATAAATGGTTATACAACAAGGAGGACAGATAACTGTGGTATAGGGGCTGCCAATGCTATGAGACAGAGGTGGAAGAGAGAGAGAGAGTGGCATCTGTACTTGAGGCAGGAGGCAGATGCCATCCCCTACTGCTCAGATTCATGAAACTCCAAGACAATATAGGACAATCAAGGGAGGAGACTGGGCCCTGCCCAGACCACATATTCTCCCTGAAGTCAGGAGACTTCTCTGACCACACATAACCAGAAAAGGCTCCTTGCAGGCCAAAGGGGAATTATGTCAAGGGATGTTCTACCCAGATGTCTTTTCAGTAAAATCCATCTTGGCTAAGAGATGCGTGCCCACACACAGGAGGATCCAAACATCTACCAACTATGGACTGTGAACCAGGCAAATCAAAGTGATTGGCTAAAGGAAACCCAGAAGAGATACCCCATAAAAGTGATTCAAACGGCCATTAGGGCGCGACTCAGTGACTCTCTCTCTCCTTGAATCTGCCCATGTGTCTGTCCACATGGACTGTACTCTTTTCCCTTCTAATAAATACTTTACTTGCTTCACTACTTTCCATCTTTGTGCGAATTCTTTTCTGCCAAACCAAAGGACCAGGGCCCTTGTCACTGACCACTGGTGTAGTGGCTAGGATCTGGGGCTCTCACCGCTGTGACTTGGCCTCAGTCTCTGGCTGGGAACGCAAGCCCCACTCCAAGCCACTGGAGGACAAGACCACCTGAGATCTTACTTAACTCTTAAGGACCTAGAATATGGGCTTTATAATCTGACAGTCCTGGGTTCTGCCATTTCTCTGTAAACTCGGCCATGATATTGATCTCTCCAT
This sequence comes from Cephalophus harveyi, assembly GCA_006410635.1. Classification (NCBI taxonomy): domain Eukaryota; kingdom Metazoa; phylum Chordata; class Mammalia; order Artiodactyla; family Bovidae; genus Cephalophus; species Cephalophus harveyi. The sequence goes on from SJYT01040463.1 coordinate 293,690, forward strand.
GGCTCCATTTTTTTTTTTTTTTAATGTATTGATTTATTTGGCTGTGCTGGGTCTTACCTGTGGCATGTAGGATCAAGTTCCCTGACCAGGGATTGAACTCGGGCCCATTGCCCTGGGAGCTCAGAGTCTTAGCCATTGGACCACCAGGAAAGTCCCTATGGCTCCATTTCTTTATACAATGGGCGTTTAAAAAGAGTGTATCTCCTACAGCCATTGTAAGAGTCAAATGAGACAATGAGTGTAAAATACCTGACATATTAGTAAGTGCTCAAATAAATGATAATTATTCTTGTGAATATTATTTATTTATTTACTTTTGGCTATGCTGCCAGATCTTAGTTTCTTGATCAGGGATTGAACCTGGGCTTCAGCAGCAAAAGCACAGAGTCCCAACCACTGGACTGACAGGGAATTCTCTCTTGTGAATTTTAGATCATTAAACCTTTGGGGATTTTCAGTTCAGTTCAGTTCAGTTGCTCAGTCGTGTCCGACTCTTTGCGACCCCATGAATCGCAGCACGCCAGGCCTCCCTGTTCATCACCATCTCCCGGAGTTCACTCAGACTCACATCCATCGAGTCAGCGATGCCATCCAGCCATCTCACCCTCTGTCATCCCCTTCTCCTCCTGCCCCCAATCCCTCCCAGCATCAGAGTCTTTTCCAATGAGTCAACTCTTCGCATGAGGTGGCCAAAGTACTGGAGTTTCAGCTTTAGCATCATTCCTTCCAAAGAAATCCCAGGGTTGATCTCCTTCAGAATGGACTGGTTGGATCTCCTTCCAGTCCAAGGGACGCTCAAGAGTCTTCTCCAACACCACAGTTCAAAAGCATCAATTCTTCGGCGATCAGCCTTCTTCACAGTCCAACTCTCACATCCATACATGACCACAGGAAAAACCATAGCCTTGACTAGACGGACCTTAGTCGGCAAAGTAATGTCTCTGCTTTTGAAGTTATTTAATCAACCCTTCTCCTGTACACCTAACTTTATGCTATAGGATCAAAATGCTACGTGGTTTAGTATTGTGGAGGAGGAGGTAGAAGCAGGCCTCCTGGAGGGGAGACACTGGAAGACTGAGAGACATTAAAATGCGGAGAATTTTCACAAGGGAGATGGGCACTTTGAAGGTGAGTTTGAGGAGGCCTGTTCCTCTAGACCAGCCCACTGGCCCTCCTTTTTTTCTATTTGCAGCCACTTAGTGTATTTTAATGGAGACTTTACATTTACATATGTAAACTCTGCCCTGTATTTGAGCAGTTCCTGGCAGCAAAGTCTGAGCCGCACGCACGTGAATGATAAGCTCTGGTTCCTTCTTGTGTATTATTTCTCCCTTCTCAACAAACCTTTCTCCGGACTGTCAGGGGCTGAGCTTGCTGCATTTTTATTCCTCAACTCAAGTGTCTAGCATGATGCACAAAGGAGTCTTATGTAAGTGTTTTTGATTTTCTTTTTTTAACTTTTTCTTAATACTAACAAGAGTTGTTGAATGAAAGAATGACCATTGAAATATTAACAACAGTTGTTGAAAGAAAGAATGAATGACTATTGAAATACTGACAAGAGTTGTTGAATGAAAGAATGAGTAACTGTATATTCTGAATAAATAATGAATACATTAACAAACAAATAGTTACAGGGTGGCCTTTAACAATAGGCTCGCAAAAAAAATTACATTTATTTTCCCGGGGGGAAAATCAGGTGAAGATGAAAGCTAAAAGAATTGCACTCATTTATTAACATTTCTTTTCAGTTTTAGGAATAATATTTTACTCATATCACTGTTTAATCAACAGAGCTAGAATGATTCAGTTTATATAGTTGGCTTCTTTCCTAATAGGTGCCTGGGAAACAATGTTTTGGTTTTTTTTTTTTTTTCTGCTAGTATACAGACTAATAACGTTGTTAGCCTGTGGCTTTCAACCTATGTCTAAAAGAAGGTGATGAAAGATACACCATGCTAAGAAACACTTTTGGAAATTGAGTCTATGCTCTTTTCTCTCTCTGGGTGTAGAACAAGGGGCTGGTGGTCTGGCTCCAAGATCTGCTTATGGAGTTTAGGCACAAGTGATAAGGTCTCCCTGGGAGCTCCCACCCATCCTCTAATCTGTTTAAGATCTTGATCAAAGGTTTGTAAATTTCACCAGGATCTGAACCTTTTGAAGGTCCCAACCCCTCCTGCCCTTCCCATCCTTTGTAACCTTCTGTCTCTTACAAATTCCTTTTCACTTGGGTTAATGATCAGTTTTTCAACAAATATTTGTATCTAGAACCAGTCTTTGTCTCTTAAGAATTGACAGTCTTTGTGGGGAGATAAGTTAAAGACAATTAAACCGTGTGATTCAGCAATTGTATTTCTGAGTATAACCCAAAAGAATTGAAAGCACAGACTTGAACAGGTATTTGTACACCCACTTTCATAGCAGCATTACTCACAATAGCCAAAGTGTATAAACAACCCAAGTGTCCACTGATGGATGAATGGATACACAAAATGTGGTACATACAGGGACTTTCCTGGTCATCTGGTAGTTAAGAATCCGCCTTGCAATGCAGGACACACAGGTTCCATCCCTGGCTGGGGAGCTAAATCCCACAAGCTGGGGAATGACTAAGCCCGAGCTCTGCAGCTAGAGCCTGTGTGCCACAAGGAAAGATGCCACATGCCACAACTAAGACCCAAAGCAGCCAAAGAGATAAAAACCAATAAAATGTGGTATCTAAATACAATGAAATACTATTCAACCTTAAAAAGGAGGACATTCTGATACATGGATGAATCTGGAAGGCATTATTCTTGGTGAAATGAGATCAAAAGAAGAGGACACACAAGATTCCACTTATCTGAGGTACATGAAGTAGTCAGGTTCATAGACACAGAGTAGAATTGGTTGCTAGGGGCTGGGGGAGAGAGAATGCGGAAATGGTGCTTAACAGGCGCGCGGTTTCAGTTTGGGAAGATTGAAAATTTCCGGGGGTGGATGATGGTGCTGGTGGCACAGATGTGTGACTGCATTAAGGCCACTGAACTGCACCCTTGAAGTGAAGTCGCTCAGTCATGTTCGACTCTCTGCGACCCCATGGACTGTAGCCCACCAGGCTCCTCCATCCATGGGATTTTCTAGGCAAGAATACTGGAGTAGGTTGCCATTTCCTTCTCCAGGAGGTCTTCCTGACCCAGGCATTGAACCTGGGTCTCCTACATTGTAAGCAGACACTTTACCGTCTCAGCCACCTACTAGAAATAGTACCTTTAAAAAATAGCTGTAATTGCTAAGAAGGGCTTCCCTGGCGGCTCAGTGGTAAAGAATCTGCTTGACAATGCAGGAGACCTGGTTCGACCCCTGGGTTGGGAAGATCACCTGGAGAAGGAGATGGCTACCCACTCTAGTATTCTTGCCTGGAGAATTCCATGGCAGGCTATAGTCCATAGGGTCCCAAAGAGTTGGACACGACTGAGCAACTAAACAGTGACAACATTGCGAAGAGGCCACATGACTCGAGCAACTCCGTCTGCTCGTCTGCTGAGTCCACTGATAACTTTGTCCCTTCAGCTCCTTTTCCTTGGCTGGTCCGGGAGTTTTCCTTTCTCTTGGCCCTCAGTGTTGGCCTATGGGGACTGTTAGGGAGGTTAGCCTGGTAGCTGGTTACCGCTCAGTGCTATAGGAACACTGCAGCCAGTGTGTGGGTTGCTGAGGTCTGGACTGGGACAAAGTGCAAGGAGTCTAGGCATAGAGGCTGAGGCTTGAAGCCTTTACGGCTGTCACTTAGCAATGCAGGTGTGAGACGATGGGAGCCTGCATCAGATGTGGGGTTGAAGAGATGGAGCTAAGTGTAGAGATTTGCGAGAGCTTAGTGGCCGACAGGAAGAGCAGCGTAAGGATAAACAGCACTCGAGGCAGACACCAGGTTTCTGGTTTGGATGACACAGTGGATGAGAAGGCTATTGCTGAGAGGTGGTTACAGTGGGTCGGATGTTTTAAGGGAAACAAAGACGTCTGTTTTCTGTTTTTGGACATGCTGAGTTTAAGGGGCTTGCAAGATATCCAAGTAGCCAGTTATCCTAAAGGAAATAGCAGTTTTAATTTTATACAAAGAAGACTCAGAAGGATTCATTAGAAGAGCAGATTGAGACTAAAAAAAAAAAAAAAGGAGAAAAGCAATGTTCTGAAATCTTCCAAAGAGTAGGACCAGATGTGCAGCTTGAATGCTTTTGGCATCTTCCAACACAAGCCTGATTTCTGATTTATGTTTATTTTCAGCAAGTAACCCACACTCAGTTTGCTTCTCTTGGTTCTCATTAACAAAATCACTGATTGGGATCCAGAACTAGTTCTGTGTTCTTGCTGATTGAAAGCCAAGCCATGATTTTCAGGGCTTAAAAAGAAAGAATAAGACCCTTTAGTTTTTCCACATTATAAAATGCAACCCCCTAATTTTATCTCATTGTGAATGGTTTCTTTGTTCTAAGCTTGACTTACCTTCGAAAGGATTTTCACTGGGGAGGTATTTCTATTATTTAATTTGCTTTGTTTTTAGATTATGCGTACCTCTCATTTTATATCTATTATCACAGTGCCTGCAAACTTCAGACATTACTTCTGGGAACAGTGACTGGCCTTGGCCTTTCCTGCCTGGCTCTGCTTTCTCAAGGTCCTTGCAGGCTTGAAGATTCAACCACATAAATCATCAAGCTCATACCTGAGACCTTCTTCCGTCTGCCTAAACTTTGCTCAGTTTCTCTTCACAAGTTAGGCCAGTTGTCCTTCATCTTTTGAGACCCCGTGCAGAGAACACTGAAGAGAGAATATTTGGGTTTTGGATACTGTCTTACTGCTAGTCAGTCTGTGTGACAAGAAACAATCTTGCTTTTGTGTACGATGTTGCAATATACCAGGTACTTTTGTGTGTGTTCAATGGCTCAGTTCAGTACAGTTGCTCAGTCATGTCCGACTCTTTGCGACCCCATGAATCCCAGCACACCAGGCCTCCCTGTCCATCACCAACTCCCAGAGTTCACTCAGACTCACGTCCATCGACTCGGTGATGCCATCCAGCCATCTCATCCTCTGTCATCCCCTTCTCCTCCTGCCCCCAATCCCTCCCAGCATCAGAGTCTTTTCCAGTGAGTTAACTCTTAGCATGAGGTGGCCAAAGTACTGGAGTTTCAGCTTTAGCATCATTCCTTTCAAAGAAATCCCAGGGCTGATCTCCTTTAGAATGAACTGGTTGGATCTCCTTGCAGTCCAAGGGACTCTTAAAAGTCTTCTCCAACGCCACAGTTCAAAAGCATCAATTCTTTGGTGCTCAGCTTTCTTCACAGTCCAACTCTCACATCCATACATGACCACTGGAAAATCCATAGTCTTGACTAGATGGACCTTTGTTGGCAAAGTAATGTCTCTGCTTTTCAATATGCGTTCTAGGTTGGTCATAACTTTCCTTCCAGGAGTAAGCGTCTTTTAATTTCATGGCTGCAGTCACCATCTGCAGTGATTTTGGAGCCCAAAAAGATAAAGTCTGACACTGTTTCCACGTTTCCCCATCTATTTCCCATGAAGTGATGGGACCAGATGCCATGATCTTCGTATTCTGAATGTTGAGTTTCAAGCCAACTTTTTCACTCTTCTCTTTCACTTTCATCAAGAGGCTTTTTAGTTCCTCTTCACTTTCTGCCATAAGGGTGGTGTCATCTGCATATCTGAGGTTATTGATATTTCTCCCGGCAATCTTGATTCCAGCTTGTGTTTCTTCCAGTCCAGCGTTTCTCAAGATGTACGCTGCATATAAGTTAAATAAGCAGGGTGACAATATACAGCCTTAGTACTTAGTATTTTTTGAGTAAAAGTTTCCGCTTTCTGTGCCTCTACCCCTTCCTTTATTCAAGACAGTATGTATAGGTTTCGACCAGTCCACACATACATATCCTTGTGCTGTCCTTGGACTGTGACCTAAGAGGTCACAGGACAGCACATGGAGCTATGTGGACCACCCTTCACACCCTTCATTGATTCAGCAGTCGGGTGGAAAACCCTAGGATATCTTGGTTTGGGGGAAGGAAAACCCAGCTGCAGCCAGCTGGCAGGGCCCTAGCCATATCTCCTCAGCACTCCAGCCATGCTCCAAGGATAATTATTGCAGCTATAATCCAAAGGACCTGGCCAATGGAGCATACTTGGCGCATGTGCTGGACAAGGCAATAGTACTGGTGATGTAATGCCCACAAAAATACTCTTCAACCAATGACCTGCCAGCATCTTCACCCATTGTATAGAATAACTCTGAGGGGTGTTCTTAATTGCCTCCCATAGTTCCCCAGTGGAATTAAGCTCCAGTTGCCTCAGTGGTACTTATTTGACCACACATGATTTTATTGGCAGCCTTTCCTTCTCTGTCTCACTCCCCACTCTACTATCAGCACTTCCTGGGATCATCCCCCACCCCCCACCAAATAAACTAATTGGCCTCAAATCTGGACCCAGGATCTTCATCTGAGGGAACCCTGAGACATTGTCCATTTAATGTTTTTTTTTAATGTCATATTCATTATATATTTATTGGGAGATGATAGATAATGAACAAATATGATAGAAGTTCTTTTATCTCATGTTATCAAGAGAAATATTTGATCAGTGCATTAAAAATATTAGTTCAGGGACTTTCCTAGTGGTCTAGTGATAATCATAACATATGATGCATGCATATCTTAAACATTTTGTTGTTCTTGTTCAGTTGCCAAGTCGTGTCCAGCTCTTTGTGACATTATGGATTGCAGCACAACAGGATTCCCTGTCCTTCACTATCTCCCAGAGTTTGGTTAAACTCATGTCCGTTGAGTCCAACTATCTCATCCTCTGTTGTCTCCTTCTCCTCCTGCCTTCAATCTTTCCCAGTATCAGTGTCTGTTCCAGGGAGTCAGCTCTTCGCATCAAGTGGCCAAGGTTTGGAGCTTCAGCTTCAGCATGAGTCCTTCCAATGAATATACAGGGTTGAAAACACTTTAGTCTAATTTAAAATAAGTAAATGTACAGTTAGGTGACAATTTTTTGGCACAGAGCTAATCTTCAGAAAATCCTGCGTTGCTCACTAAAGCTTCTGAGCGCAGAAGTGAGTGCAGATATGCTTGGGGACACCTTGGAAAGGCAAGAAGCTGACAGAAGGGAATTGATCAGTGGCATGGCACAGCCAATTCTAGAACTCAAGGCTTTCAAGTCCGGAGGCTTGTAAGACCAAGGCATGTCAAAGGAGGATGCCCCACGCTTTAAATGGAGTCAAAATTGCAGTGAAACTGGGTGGCCACCAGCCTTTCCAGGAGTCCGTGGACAATGGGCGATCATGTTTCCCAGCAACACTACTCCAAAGAGGTGGGGAACTGCTGTGTAGTGTCACATCGCAAGCCAGCTACTCTGGAGGAATTGAACCTGACTCACCCACTGACCCACAGAGACAAAATTCAGAGGGCTCCTAAAGAGCGGTGAGAGGGAGCTGCCTCCTGGAATAGTATGTTACTTTATGGTAGGGTCATAGGACATCTATGTGGGAGGTTTTGTCAGATCGCCCCACCTCCAGCCATTGTATGGATGGACCTCCACTTTTCTCCAGCAAAGTGGAGAAAAGGTTTGGGACAAATTTTATATTTCTCATAAGGAGCATAAAGGGCTTTCCTGGTAGTTCAGTGGTAAAGAATCTGCCTGCCAATGCAGGAGACATGGACTCAATCCCTGAGTTGGGGAGATCCCCTGGAGAAGGAACTGGCAACCCATCCAGTATTCTTGCCTGGAAAATCCCATGGACACAGGAGCCTGGCAGGTTACAGTCCATGGGGCTGCAAAGTCAGACGTGACTTAGCTACTAAACAATAACAACTTAGTGATTAAACAGCAACAAAAGGAGCACAATAATTCACACGACTTAAAGTGGTTTCATGGTTCCTAATGATTTTCCCCATGGCCCTCCTAGTGCTCCCCATCTTTATTCTGGAAATGGGGCCATGATTATGTGACTCAGGCCAGGCCAGTTAGTGATATCTGGAATTTTTTTATCGGAGCTGAGAAATAGATGTTCTCTATACTCTAGGAGCTACTAAAGCTGGAAGGCTGTGATGCTGGAGTTGCCAGAGGCCACATTCCCCTCCAAGTAGAAAAAGACCGTCTGTGAGAGGCAAGAATGACTCCAACAAGCAAAGAGCAGCAGAGAGAAGAGAGAGAAAAGCCTGACAGTGTTTGCATGTCTGAATCCAGTCCTTGCTGGGGTCAGCTCCATTCTGTACTGTCCACGGTTTGGTTACCTGAGCCAATACATCCCCTTTTCATGCTCAGAGTAGTTAGAGTTGAGTTTCTATTGCTTCAAACAAAGAGTCTAACTAACACAGATATTTTCAGTGATAGCAAAGATGAGGAGCCTTCAAAAGGCCTCCAGGCAACAGATGTTCACAAGCAGGAGCTGGGACAAGAGAGGAAGAGCCACAGAGAGACTGCACAGAGGAAATACTTTCTGGGGACTCCTAGGAATATATATACCCCAGCTTAACTCTTTTCACACACACACACATAGACACACACCAGGAATAAAGGGAAAAAAGAGCCTTGAGGAAAAGATAGTTATAACACAACACTCTTGAGTCAGGTACTTTTTTTTTTCCAACTGTTTTCTTTCTTTTTATCTATATCCATTTTCTCTAATGACAGTCATTTTTTGCCTCTAGCTGTTTTTTGGGGGGGCGGGTCGTGTTGGGTCTTTGTTTCAGTGTGCAGGCTGTTTATTGCAGCATGCTCTAGCTGTCGTGGCTGAGCTTAGTTGCCCTGTGGCATGTGGGATCTTAGTTCCCCAAAGAGGGACAGAACCTGTATCCCCCGCATTGGAAGGTAGATTCTTAACCACAGAACCTCCAGGGAAGTCTTTGAGTCAGATACTTATTATTTAACCTCCTTATAATGCCCAGCCCCTCAGTGTATTCTCTCTCACTCTATAAGGCAGCAAAGAAAATATACACTTTAGCTATTATTCTGACTCTTACTCTCTCTCTCTTTCCTGAATCGTTTCTAAATTAATTTATTACCTTTTATAACCTTATATAACCATAAAAGCTAGAACAGATCCATTCTGTATGAGGAATGGCACAATTCGTATCTCTTCTCAAACAGAAGGCCTCATGTGCATGTAAAAGCTGGAACATAAAGCACTGGGGTTATTTGTCAATCCAAGAGTAGGCCTCAGCCTGGTGGGAAGAGGAGGGAGCTTAGAAAAATGAACTTGGGATCCATGTTTTATTTCTTTTTTATTCTTGGGAAGAAATGTTAGTTAATTGAGAAAAATGAGTGTAAGTTTTTCTAAAGCCCTGTTCTTGGAGCAAGGGGAGGAGTTCATTGTGTGAAGAGTCATCATTTGAGGCTTAATTGTTCTTTAATACTTTGGGATTGAAGGGAAAATATGGAGGAGGCTTTGTAAAGAGGGCTTGAGGTCTTGTATGAGTAAAAAATGCTGAGAAGAGAAATCATGGGCTTTTGATAAATGGAAAGATTAGCCTGTTTTCAGGAGTATCTCTTCCCTTCCCCTCTACCTCCATGGATGGAGTATACTTCCTTGCCCTTTGACTTTGGGCTTAGCCATGAGACTTCCTGTGGCCAAAGGGTTTGAGGTGTACTTGTGCAGCTGGACACCCTCTCTTACAATTCAGCCATCATCAGGAGAAAATCCTGTTCTGGTTAGCCCACTGGTTCAAGGAAGAGAATGAGGAAAACATGGAGCAGAGTCACCCAGCTACCAAGAAACTCATAACCCCAAACCAAATGCTGTTGCATCACGCCTAGAGTCTGAAGTTGATAGTTTTGCGGTATTACCAGTGCAATAGCTAATGGGTATAATGCATTAGTGTGATTTCCCTTGAACTGGAAAACTAGTAAAGACTGGCAACTTTTGGGTTATTTTACTAACAAAAGTTAAACTCCTAACATGAGTGACCCTTTTACCTTTTATTATTACTGGTGGAAGTGGAATCAGGAGCTGGGGAGAGAATGATGGAGTTTTAGCCCTGGGACCTCACAGCACAATTTCGCCTATCTGACCCAGGTCATGGAGTTTGAAGCCAGCATATCCATGCATGTGGTTTGCTGGGAGAGGCAATGCACCATTGGCCCTATGCCTCCATGAATGTTGCTGGATATGCGAAGAATACAAGGCGCTGACTGCCCTCTACCCAGGCCATTTCTCAAGACTGTTTGTAGGAAGCAACCTTACAGAGTGAAATAATATCTTCCCCAGACAAAGAGTTGACTCATTACTGTTGACAATAAAAGTGGTAGATTCTCCAAGCTCAGTAGTCTCCCTGTAATAGAACTTATCTGTGTGTGCAGGCCCACCTGTATCACTTCCTTGGGCCTTGGGAGACATGGGGAATCAGAGTAAGCCTGACTGCCTGGCTACACTTTCCCTGTAAGTACAGCAGTCCCAGCACCTAGGAAGCAGTCTAGCTTCACCACTTGTAGGCAGGGTAAATTCTCAGACCCTTCACGGCTCCTGACTTGAGTCATAAATGTTGATTGTCCCAAAGCTCTACACAGGAGTAAAGTTTGTGAACTCCTTCAGAGAGCAGGATCCCTCCCACCCAGGGCAACTTTTCAGCACCAACTTGGGAAAGAGAACTTCATAAATTCTCAAATGTAAAAGTTAGAATGGACCATTGTGATCAGCAGAAAAGCTTAGAGCAATGATTTCCAGAAGGTGGGATGTACCCTTGTGGGTCACGAGATGATTTTAGATGATATGTGAAAGAGCATGATTTTAAATTTCAGAAGCACTTGTTTATAATATGCATAAGAAAAACACTTTGAAGTATTCCTCTTGAAAGACATATTTAAACAAAAAAATAGATTAACAGAAATATATATAAGTTGTTGTTCAGTCGTTAATTCGTGTCTGACTCTTTGTGACTCCATGCACTATAGCACACCAGGCTTCCCTGTCCTTCACTATCTTCTGGAGTATGCTAAAATTTATGTCCATTGAGTCAGTGATGTTATATAACTATCTCATCCTCTGCCACCCTCTTCTTCTTTTCCCTTCAATCTTTCCTAGCACCGGGGTTAGGCAAGGCTAAAAGTATGTTTAAGTTAGGCTGGGATTATTTAAAGGCTGGAATCAGTAAGGACTCTTGACCATAGCACCTAACATAGCTCCTCTATATTGCTTGGGCTTCCTTATAGAGTGGCAGATTCAGGGTAGTCAAGCATCTTGCACAGTGCCTCAGGCTTCGAGAGCAACCCCTAGGAAAGGTCAGTAAGATGAGTCCTATTTCAATACGACTGAGGTCCTTACAAAAAGAGGAGATTAGGACACAGGCTCATATATGTAAAGACACAAGAAGGCCACCTATGAGCCAAGGAGAGAATCCTCAAAAGAAATGAATCCTACCAACACCTTGATCTCATACCTTTAGCCTCCGGAATTGTGAATAAATTTCTATTGTTTAAATCACTCAGTCTGTGATACTTTGTTGTGACAGCCCTACCAAACTAATACAGGAGTCTAGAGCAAAGCAAAGAGATCTTAGATGTGACACTAACAGCATGATCCATAAAATGTAAAATAGATAAATTGGACTTATTAAAAACTTGCTCTGGGAAAGACCTTAAGAGGATGAAGGCACAGACTACGGACTGGGAGAAAATTGTTGCAATTCACATATCTGACAAGGAACTGTGAACAGTGAAAAAAAATCCAACTAGGAAATGGGCAAAAGACATGAACAGACATTTCACCGAAGAAGATAAACAGAGGGCAAATAAGTACATAAAAGATGTTCAACATCATTAGCCATGGGGAATTGTAAGTCAAAACTGTAATAAGACATGCCTATCAGAATAGATAAAATGAAAAATAGTGGACTTCCCTGGGTGGTCCAGTGGTTAAGAATCCGCCAGCCAATGATGCAGGTTTCCTGGTCTGGGAAGATTCCACATGCTGCAGTGCAACTAAGCCCATGGGTCACAACCACTGAGCCCACAACTACTGAAGTCCATGCGCCTGGAGCCTGTGCTCCATGATAAGAGAAGCCACTGCAATGAGAAGTCCGCACGCTGAGACTAGAAAGTAGTCCCCACTCACTGCAGCTAGAAAAAGCCCACGCAGAGTGATGAAGACCCAGCAGAGCCAAAAATAAAAACTGAAAAAATAAAGATTAAAAAAAAAGAAAAGTGACAATGGCAAATTCTGGTTAGGGTGCAGAGAAATCAGATCAACGTTGCTGGTAGAAATGTAAAATGGTTCAACTACTCTGAAATTATTTTGGTAGTTGCTTACAAAACTAAATATACAATTATCATACAATCCAAACTGTTTGGAAGAGCCCCACACTGGAAACAGCCCAGACGTCTTTCAGTGGGTGAATAGTCAAAAAAAAAAAAAAGAAGCTGTGGTGTGTCCATGTCATGGCATACTAGTCAGCGAATGAACGCAACAACCGGGATGAACCTCTGGGAATTAGGCTGAGTTAAAAGGTCAGCCTGAAAAGGTTACATACTGTATGATTCTATTTGTATACCATTCTTCAGATGACAAAATTATAGATGTATGAAACAGAATAGTGGTTGCCAGGAGCAAGGAAAGACGAGGAGGGGGAGGTGGTGTGGTTGTAAAGGGCAACACATAAGATCCTTGTGGAGATGGAACTGTTCTGCACACTGACTGCGTCAGTGTCCATATGCTGGTGGTGGTTTCACACCACAGTTTTGCAAGATGTTACCATTTGGGGAAACTGGATAAATGGTACATGGAATCTTTCGGTATTATTTCTTATATTTGCATGTGAATCTATGAATGTTTTGTGTTAAACGAGAGAGAAAATGGAAAAGTTTTCTTTACTGTTGTAATAAGAGCTCCCTATTAGGCAAAAGAAAAAAAGGATCAGAAGAGAGTGTTTGCTTGCATAGAGAAATCTGGGAGGATACATACAAAACTAATTCAAGTGATTCCCTGAGGAATCCTTGAGGGTGGGGAGAGGTGGATGCGGAAGGGAGCAGGTAGGAGAAGTACATCCACTTTGATAATGTTGGCCTTTTCAGCTTTTGAGCCATGTGAAAAACAAGAAAAACAAACAACAAAAAAAGATTCTTCTAGCTGCCGTATGGAGAGTAGGTTTAGAGGGACCACGGGAAGACTTGAAAAAGCCAGAAAGACTTCACCTGACTAGACAATAGCAGAGTTCTTCAACAGCACACTCTTCAGTGCAGCATCATCTGCCTTTTGTGGGGTTTTCTTTTTTTAATTTAATTTATTTATCTAGTTTTGGTTGTGCTGGGTCTTTGTTGTGGTCCGTGGGCTTCTTACTTATAGTGGTTTCTCCTGTTGCAGAGCATGGGCTCCGGGGTGTGTGAAGGCTTCAGTAGCTGCAGCACTTGGGCTCAGTAATTGTGGCACACAGGCTTAGTTTCCACATGGTATGTGTGATCTTCCCAGATAAGGATCAAACCCATGTCCCCTGCATTGACAGGCAGATTCTTATATGCTAGATCTCCAGGGAAGTCCCTATGGGCTGTTTTTTTTTAACTTTTTTTTTTTTTTTTTAATTTTTGGCTGCACAGCATGGCATATGAGATTTTATTTCCCCGACCAGGGATTGCACCTACACTCTCTGCATTGGAAGCTCTAGAAGCTCGGAGTCTTAACCACTGGACCACCAGGGAAGTCCCATAACCTGCCTTTTAAAACAAATCTGTTGGCCCCCGCTTAGAAAGGTTTTTCACCCACAGGATTAGGAACAGCAGCCCAGCATGACACTGAAGACATTTCACAGTATGATTCCCAGCTGATCTTCCCAGGCTTATCCTCTCTCGTCACCCCTTGAATCATGATGTTCTTTTTATCTGAATACTGGAAGTACTGTCACACCTCTGTGCCTTTGCCCATGCTGTTCCTTTTGCCTGGAATGCCCTTCGGTATACATCATCCTTACAATCTCCAACTCCTTAAGACCAAATTCAAGGTTCTCTGCCCTTGGAGGCTTTTCTGACCCATCCATCTCCTAAAGTCCCATACACAATTAAGTGCTCTTTGTTGACTAACTGCCATTTTATCCCTTGTGACATTGGCATACACTCAGGTGTGAGTTTAATTAATTGTTTTTAAATAATTAATTGAGTGGTCATTTGCTTAATAACCTTCTCCCCTGCTAGACTGCCAATTCCAGGAGGGTAGGGACCAGGTCTGCAAATAATCTTACTGACTGAGGCACCTGGAGCTTACAGCTAAGGGGTTCTTAGAAAGGTTTGGGATCTTGAGCCCCCATTTTCTCTCTCTCTTTTTTTTTTTTTTTTTCAGCTGTGCCACCAGACATGCGGGATCTTAGTTCCCAAATCAGGGATCAAACCTGTGACCCCTGCAGTGGAAGCACGCAGTGCTAACCACTGGACTTCCAGGGAACTCCTTTGAGCCCCCATTCTCTTAAAGGAGCAGCATTCTGAATGGTGATGCCCAGAGCATGTTCTAATTGGCACTGGAAAGGACTGAACTGCCACCTCCTTGTTCGGCTCATAGGCTCCAATCAAGCCTATGATTGGATTCCTATCTAGCAAGCCACTAATCTCCCTGTGCTTCTAACAGATGTAAGGGGATAAACCCCTCCAGCAGGACTGAGAGTAGGTGGGGGAGCCTAGAACCGCATGTCCCACACAGTAGCCACTAGCCGCAAATGAGTAAATTTAAACTAATTAAAATTAAATCAATTAAAATTCATGTCTTTAATCAAGCTAGCCACATTTCAAATGCTCAACAGCTGTCTGTGGCTAGTAGCCACTGTATCCAACACCACAGAATTAGAAAATATTTCCATCATCATAGGAAGTTCTACAGAGTGTCACAGTCTAGAGAATTACACTCCCCCTACTTTTCTTTTCTTTTTTTTCCTTGGCCACACAGATTGCAGGATCTTACTTCCTTGGCCAGGGATTGAACCCATGGCCACGGCAGTGAAAGGGCCAAATCCTAACCACTTGGGCTACCACGGAACTCTTAAGAATCACCCTTTACTTTGTGCTTCACACAAAACAGAGCACTGTGTTAAAGCATCTCGAAGGGCATGCTTAGGAGCCAGACTGCCTGGGTTTGAATCCTACTAGCTGTGTGGCCTTGAGCAAGTTATTTCACCTCTCTGAGCTTCATTTTCTTCAACTGTAAATTGGAAGTCATAATAGTATCTACCTCATGAGGTTGCTGTGAGGATTCAACGAGATCATACACGTAATACACTTGGACTATTACTGGCCCACAGTATTAACTGGCCCAGAGCATTAGCTCAGTACTTGGTTGGTTTATTGTCATTTCTTGTTTTTATTTAAATCTCACGACAATCCTATTAAATAAGTGCTATTATGATTTCCCTTTGCAAAGGGGGAAATTGAGGCTCAAACAGCTGAAACCACTTATGAAAATTCACATGGTGAGGTAGTGGCAGCACTGGTTTTGAACCTCCAAGCCCCTCAGTTTTCTAGGCTTCTTCCTTTTTGAGGGGTGGGGATGGATCTGCCCCGAGCTCCAACTGTAACTTGGTCTAGTTCCACAGTCCTCCTTGCCAAGAAGAGCTCCTGCCAACCTTCCTACGGGCTCCAAGCATTTGACTGATGTCCCAGCCCCATCAGCGGGGGGCCTCTGCCATCAGCTGGCATCCATCAGAAAGCCTTCTCCTTCCTGCTGCCCTCGATGAGATGCTGGACCCAGAGCACTGTGCAAATAGAACATGAATTCTGCTGACAGGGTAATAACAAGGCTCCTAAATCAGCACTTGGACTTTTTGCTTTACATATATTACTCAAATTACATGTCAGGGATTAATATACATTATAAACCAGATGCGCCAGTTACATATTTCTCTCTGGAATGTCTCTTGGGTGCCTCCTGAAACTGCTACTGGTGTTAATCACACATTCTTCCCACCATGCCTGGGCCCTGGCGGGGCCACACCGACAGCAGGAGGGCCGAGGAGGGGTCAGGAAGGATGGGAGGCCTAGAGGAACTATGAGAAAGCAGAGGCTGATTTTCATGCTTTGGAACCAGCCCAGCTGTTCTGTATTTCACAACCACTTTTGTAGCTTTCTGCCACGCAGGCTGTGGCAATCAGCCTGTTGTGTCCAGTGCTCAGCCAAGGTCTGGTCCATAGCACCTGTTCTGAGGCGGTGGCAGAGGTTGATGATTACCTACTGAAGGTCTATTTTCTCCTTGTTTCCAATGAACAGAACCCTGATATTGTTTGGGGCTGCAATGTATCAAGCTAAAAATATTCACCTTCATAATATCTTTGTGGTTAGATATGGGTATATGAGTCAGTTCTGGCCAACGAGATGGAAGAAGAAATATGCTGGGCATTTGTGGGAAATCCTTACATAAGGGCTGTCCCTCACTTCTTGACTCCTTTTCTCTCTGCCTGGAACACAGTCATGATGGTTACAGCTGCAGCCATCTTACAGCCATGAGGTAACAAGCTTCAAAATGAAAGCCTACAAGCTGGGATGGAGGTATGGAAAGGTGGAAGGAATCTAGAATCATGTGGCTGTATCTGAGCCTTTCTACCAGCCTTATTCTGCTTCTTTCAGACACATTTTTACATAAGATAAATAACCTACCATCTTATTTGCAGTCTACCAAACTTATTTGCAGTCACTAGGGTTTATCACATTTCTGATACATTTGCGTTCAGTGTCTCTGTCATCCATAGAGAAGCAGCTCTTAGGGAACATCCTCAGTCCTTGCTTCTCTTCTCTGAAATATGCTCATCACCACATGCTTGCCCACACCTGCTTCTCAGAGAGTTCTCACCATATTCCCTGCTGGGTAAGCAGTGGACCATGGCCATAGTTGATGGAGTCAGTGGACTAAACCCAACCCAACCAGATTCTCTTCCTGAGAATTTCAACTGAGCCCAGAGATTTGTATTTAGAACACACACTGGCATCAACAGCCCATAGTGACCCTGGGGTGGTTTTATTTTTCCTGTATAGTGTTTTTGTCCTGTGCTTTCCAGGTAGTGCCAGTGGTAAAGAAAGTGAAAGTGAAGTTGCTCAGTTGTGTCCGACTCTTTGCAACCCCATGGACTGTAGCCTATTAGACTCCTCCGTCCATGGGATTTTCCAGGCAAGAATGCTGGAGAGGATTGCCATTTCCTTCTGCAGGGAATCTTCCCGACCCAGGAATCGAACCTGGGTCTCCTGCATTGCAGGCAGACGCTTTACCGTCTGAACCACCAGGGTAGTGCCAGTGGTAAAGAACCCACATGCAAATGCAGAAGGCATAAGAGACGGGTTCGATCCCTGGGTCAGGAAGATCCCCTGGAGGAGGGCATGGCAACCCACTCCAGTATCTTGCCTGGAGAATCCCCATGGATGGCGGATCCTGGTGGGCTATAGTCTATGGGGTCACAAGGAGTTGGACACAACTGAAGCGACATAGCACACATAGTGCTTTTATTTTTTAATATTAGAAACATCATTTCCAATAAAAATCTGGATCTCTGGCTTCTCTTGAAATAGTGGAAGTTTGGCATCACTGGGTTCACATTCCATGGAGCAATAAATGGCTGCTGGTGAGAAGTGGCAATTCCCTCTAGATGGACACATGCTCTTCCGTATTCCATAGTCCTCACTTTGCCCCAGTGTGTTACTGCACATCCATGCCACTTATTCCTGTTGCCTGCCTGGCTCCTTTTGGCACCGGAGTTTACAACATCTGCTCTAATTAGTCACCATAAGGCCTTCGAATCATGATAATGATAATAATGCTGCTGGTGAAGATAACAATAGCAACAATTATTTATGACTATTATGAGCCAAGTAGTTTAGGGAGGGCTCTGCATATATTATCTTATTTAGTCCTCAAAACAAGAAGACCCCTACTATGATCACTGTGTGTGTGTGTTTTCAGTCTCTCTGTCGTGTCCAGCTCTTTGACTGTGCAGACTGTATCCCTCCAGACTTCTCTGTCCATGGAATTGTCCAGGCAAGAATACTGGAGTGGGTTACCATTTCTTATTCCAGAGGATCTTCCCTGTACAAAAGACGAAAGAGGTGCAGTAACTTGACCAAAGCCTCCTAGTTAGAAAGCAATATATCTGTGATTCAAATCCAAGCATTCTGGCCTCAGAGTGGGTGCTTCCCAACCAATAGATTACAGCTACCTTCTCGTTAATTAAGACGAAGAGACGGAGAAGGACACGGCATATGTGCAGACAAAGTGGAAGAAACAGATATCAGAGTGGGAGGCAGAGAATGGCCGCTGTGGACCCTGGCTGTTTTCTGGTTCCTTCTGCACTCCACACAAGGAAACTTCCACCAGTTGGAATTCATACATGCAAGCAACAGAAACAAACTGGTAGATTTCAGCAGAAGAGGAATCAGTAAAATAGACACTGGAGAGTTTTCAGAATTGCTGGGAAGGCTGGAGAACGAGAATGGCCATCAGGGTAGCAGAAGCACAGGGCTAGTCTGGTAAGGACCCTGATGACCCAACCACAGAATGTCAGACCCTTCAGCCTCCCCTTTAACTCTGCTAAAACTTCACACCTGATGCTAGGCACAGCCACTGGCCCTCCTGCCTGGGCTGCCCCAGAGACTGAATATTGCTGCCTCTATGGCCACTAACACCAGATTGGGCTTCTCCATTGCTTCTGTGTCTTCGTGTCTCTGGCTCCTCAAACCAAGTCTAGTGTGTCCCTCTAAATGCCAAACACTAGCTGCAGAGGAGACTGGGAAAGCAAGTAGCTAGCACTTCCACATTCTTCATCAGGAAGGGAGCTCTGCTTCGCACTAAGATTCATCTGCTGCTACTGCTACTGCTAAGCCACTTCAGTCGTGTCCGACTCTGTGCGACCCCACAGACGGCAGCCCACCAGGCTCCCCCGTCCCTGGGATTCTCCAGGCAAGAACACTGGAGTGGGTTGCCATTTCCTTCTCCAATGCATGAAAGTGAAAAGTGGAAGTGAAGTCGCTCAGTCGTGTCTGACCCTCAGCGACCCCATGGACTGCAGCCCTCCAGGTTCCTCCGTCCACGGGATTTTCCAGGCAAGAGTACTGGAGTGGGGTGCCATTGTCTTCTCCGACTAAGATTCAACATGGTGGGAAATTCTCCAGACATACATAAGAGTCTCTGAGTCTGAGCAGCCAAAAGGGACAACTGTGTAAGAAGACTTTCTTTCTTTCCTTCCTTCCTTCCTGTTTTTCTTTCTTTCTATTTTGGTGGTGCTGGATCTTCATTGTGGCATGCAGGCTTTCTCTAGTTGTGGCTCACCGACTTGTCGTGGAGCATGGGCTCTACAGCACATGGGCTCAGTAGTTATGGAATCTCTAGTTGTAGCACATGGTCTTAATTGCCCCATAGTATGTCGAATCTTGGAGAAGGCAATGGCAGCCTACTCCAGTATTCTTGCCTGGAAGGTCCCATGGACGGAGGAGCCTGGGGGACTGCCGTCCATGGGGTCGCACAGAGTCAGACACGACTGAAGTGATTTAGCAGCAGCAGCAGCAGCAGCAGTAAGTGGAATCTTAGGTCTCTGATCAGGGATCAACCCATACCACCTGCATTGGAAGGTGAATTCTTAACCACTGGATCGCCAGGGAAGTCCCTAAAGTCAGTGCCTTTTGTTTCCAAAATGTAGAGTCTTTTCTGTGTGGTCACAGGGATTCTCCTTTGCTGCAGGTGGAAACAATTCTCTGTGCTACTCCCCAAATCCTGAGTTGGTGACTCCTCTGGAATTTCTCCACATGGAGCCACTGGTCTTACTAAATTATAAAATGTCTGCCCAGATCTCAATAGCTGCCTGGCTGGAGCTGTTTCTTTATCCTTTAGTGCCTACACATTCCCATCTTCCTCTCATAACTTGATCCTCCAGAAAATTCCCATCCTGGCTTCCTACCTTCTCTTCAAGTGCTCGTTTCTCTGTGATCCAGATTTTAGCCTCTCTCTCCTGCTTCTGCAAAGAACATCCCATCTCTACCTTAATTACATTTTAGTGATTCCATTGCCAGCGTGGTTTTAAATTGTTCTTGCCTACGTTTCTGGTGGCAAAATTTAAATTTCTCCTTATTCTTTAAAGTTTTGAGTGGATGACCTAGACAAGTGAGCAATGACACTATGATGACTGAGCTCAAAGAAGTGATGTTTAGCACTGTGATCATATAAAATCTGGGCACAGTTAAGACAACACAGTAAATACATAATTACAAATGTTTAATGTACACAATAACAAGCGACAGTCATATTATTAAAAAAAATTAGCACCACAATTCTTGGGGAGATGTGGCCATGTTGTGAACTCTGATATTCCACACAGACAGCCCAACATTCTTGAAGAATGAAGGACTTGTTCCACCAGCTACTGCAAGTACTGTTGGCAGGTGACCCTTAGCTGTGAGCCTTCTTTGAGAATTTCCTTGGCAGCTGTCTTTTTGAGGCAGCCTGCATACAATGATTGACCCACTTGAGAGTGAAGAGACCTGATCCCCTTGAAGATTTATCCCAGCTTTAGTGCAAAAGAATTAGTTGTTCACTCATGTCCAACTCTTGCGACCCCATAGACTGTAGTCTGCCAGGTTCCTCTGTCCATGGAGTTCTCCAGGCAAGAATATTGGAGTGGATAACCATTCCCTCCTCCAGGAGATTGTCCCTCTGGGATGGAACCCGAGTGTCTTGCATTGCAGGGGGATTCTTTACCGTCTTAGCCAGCCTTAGAGTCTGCCATGGAATCAGAGGCTTTTGTTCTGACATCGTGATTTGACTTCTTCCTCCTATTCTTTCCTCTTTCTTCCACGGAGCACTCCCCAAATAATTTCCTGCATGCTAATCTCCATCTTGGAGTTTACTTCCCAGAGAACTCAACCTGCAATCCTCCACGCACACGCACAAACACACGCATGTCCACGCTCATTGGAATGTGATTTTGCAGCTTCTCCATTCAAGAGATAGGGTCTGTTTCTCCCCTCCTTGAATATAGACTGGCCTCGTAACTTGTTTTGGTCAATAGCATGAGGCCAAAGTTATACTGTACCAGTTCTGAGCTGGACCCTCCAGAAGCCTTGCCTGCTTCTGCTCTCATTCTTGGAGACTGTCACTACCATAAGAATAAGCCTGGGCTTCCCTTGTGGCTCAGTGGTAGAGAATCTGCCTGCCAATGCTGGAGACATGGGTTTAATCCCTGGTCTGGGAGGATCCCACAGCCAAGGAGCAACTAGGCCATCAGTTCAGTTCAGTTCAGTCACTCAGTCGGGTCCGACTCTTTGCGACCCCATGAATCGCAGCACGCCAGGCCTCCCTGTCCATCACCAACTCCCAGAGTTCACTCACACTCGCGTTCATCGAGTCGGTGATACCATCCAGCCATCTCATCCTCGGTCGTCCCCTTC